>BLFK01000291.1:1613645-1633351 GCA_014634185.1 Astreopora myriophthalma
CGGAAATAAGTTTTACCAAAATATATTTTTTGCTATCATTGAATACATGCCTTTAAGTCGTGAAATTCGAAGTTTCAGCCAATTCTGAATTTTACCGCCTATGTTGATGATTGTTTGAAAATGGGTCTCAATTTGGGATTTTCCAAGTCCGAAATTTTGGAAAATGTTTGAGTTCTCCCAAGTAATTTTAAATCGATGGCTATCTGTTTCTATCCGGCCTTAATCATCAGCTTTTTATCTCCCTAATCAAATTACAAAACAACGAAAAGTGTCTTTTCTTTTTCGCCTTCACGAGAGTTTTGATTCCGTAGCCCCTGATTGAGAAGTCATTTTTGTGATTTTTCCACTACAGGAGCCGCCTAGAGTTTCTCGAGCTTTTCTCGAAATTAGAAAAACTCCAGAACTTAAAAGTTATATCACGTTTCTTAGGACACCATAGGCTATCTCTGGACAAAAAATGATCGGGGTCAATTTTTTAACTTTGTGCCATATTTTCACGATGTCACGCAGTCCTTACAGAGAGTCGCTCTTAAATGTAAATTAATCAGTAAGTAAGAAAATCGTAGGCGCTATCGATCTCGGGATTGTTACAACGACAACTTACCACAATAATTTGCTTTGATCGACTCGGGTCTTGTTCATGGAAGCTGAAATTTACACTGAAATTCATTCAGGTAAGTTTTGTTTGCCATTCTTGGAAAAATCATAAAGGCTACAAATTGTCGTGTTTTTGGACGTTTCGAAGTCAGTTAATAAGGATTAAATTCGCTTCGTGTTTTGAGCCATAGGGTTTTGGCATTGCATGAAACGCGAACGAGATATTTGCATTGAACCCATAAACGGCTCTCAGGTTTACCCCCGCCCTATAATATGACAATTTGGAGGCGCGGCTGCTAAGCTAAGCAAGCGCTTTGCGTGCCTTTTTATCGTGTTTTAGCACGTTGTTTAATTTTGCCTTTTCTTGATATTCACCGCTGAAAATTGTACTAAGACAATTATTCGCCTCAAGCTCAGGGAATATTGGTGAATATTTACCTCGACTACGTCTCGGTAAATCTTCACCAATATTCACTTCGCCTTCAGTGAACCAATTGTTTATTACTAGAACAACAGAGCTGCACAGATACGTATATACTACAGCAAAAACTAATGAGAACAAAATAGGTATGTTGACGCAAAAAAAATACATTAAAAAAAATAAATAAATAAACAAACAAACAAACAAAAAACACCGTCAATAGAGCCAATCTCGCAAGATCCATGGTTGGTTATATCAATCTTTTTTACTACAAAAAACTATTGGCTTAATTTATATACTAGAGGCAGATAACCTCTGGGTGATCTTCTAGTTCCTCTTGTCCGCACAAACTGACAACGGAACATGCATTACCCAGTGTTCAAGTTTTTTTTTATTTTTTATAATTATCGCAATTATCCGAACGCACATAGTTCGACGTCAGTTGTCTGGAGCTTGCATGGACAACAGGTTGATATCTTTCCACATTTTGAAACCACAGGATATAGCGACGTATACAACGCATGAAGTTAATATCATGCCTTTGAACATCTGGGGCAGAGCAGTTTAAGGGTGCTTTCGATTGAGAAATCTGGATTTCGATCTTAAAATCCAGATCTTTTGAATTTCCAGTCGAACACAGAATCCGCAAAGTAACAGATTTCACGACGGATTTTGTTAATTGAAATCCATGCCGGGAAAAGATGTTAATTAACAAAATCCGCCGTGAAATCCGTTTTCGGGTTGTGTTCGATTGGAAATCCGACGATCCGGATTTTAACATCTCAATCCAGATTTCGCCAATCGAAAGCACTCCCAGAAAGACCAGTTCATGTTGGTGCCCAAATAGGCCGTAAAGCCCCGGTTAAGCGATCAAACATTTTCGCCCAACATCGTGGCACGATGTTGTACGAAAATGCAGACACAAGCACAGTACACAGGGACGAAGGTTGCACTAGTTCCCTGCTCTTTGTTATCACCAGGTGAGTGGTCACTGCGAGTGGAATCTGGACCGGGTGTTTTCATTGGAGGAACATAAGAGCTTGTGTTGTGCTCATGTTATGTCCCGTTTTCACACAACGAACACAAGCATAGGTGCAAGCGCAAGCGCAAGGAGAAGGAAAAATTTTGATCCTTGCGCTTGTCCTTGCTATTGTGCTTGCGTCGCTAGTGAAAACCAGGCTCTGTCGTGATGAGAAAACTACAATCCTGGTCAAAAGTGTTGGGACACTTCATGGCAGATGACTTCACAGGCAGCCTCTCTGAAGACCAAGACCGCGCAAGCCCCCCCCCCCCTTCCCCCCTGTCAATGTTGACGAAAATCTTGACCCCCGCCCAAAAAGAAAAAACACCTTGACAATAGCTTCAGAATAGCCACGTTTCAAGAACTGTTCGCCTCCAAGAACAGTATTCTCCAACTAAAGTCACGATAAGAGAACTGTTGACATTTTATTCCAATAATCACGAGTTTACAGCAATCACGTCCGCTATTGTCCCTTTTTCCATTTTGCATGACCACATCCCATCTATAGTCTTCAGAATAGCTTCATTTTCTTTCAACATTGCTAGGGGGGAGGGGGGTCGATTACACTGGCTTCTATTCGCCTTTTTTTTTCCTAAAACGTCAAGGACGTAGTTGAAATGTGGGGTTTAGAGCGTAAAAAGGGGAGGTGTCCCAACAACTTTTTGCCAGGATTGTAGACTTGAGATCGTTCTCGGGCTGCTTTGAATATACCTCGTTTGTAAGGTTGCAAAGTAAGGTGCTTCAACTAAAACAACCCCGTTAGCATTCAGAGTAGAACTCGGGTATACTTAAGCCTACTTACGTCCCTAGTACGGATGAAAGGTAATCCGGAATCCGGATACCGGATTCTAGGGACTGAGATTCCAATCGTTGGCGGGATTCCGGATAACAATTAGAGCTGGAGCCCAGGATTCCGGATTGCACGAGCAAAAATCTCCTGGATTCCGGATTACCTCACATAGGGCGACCTAATGCTCACCAAATACAGTAAAAACCAGCGTAAAAGAAACTGTGGATTAAGCTGAACCTCCAGGGTGAAATTGGGCAAATTAAACCCCCGAAATACAAGACCCCATTCAGCCTGAAAACATACACAGGTTCTCGTGTCAAAACCTGCCAAGCTCAAACACACATAATCAGGGACCGCGGAGCAAGGTGAAAAGTGGGAGGGCTGACAATTGAAAATAATTTTTTCATATTGAAAATCGAAAAATTATTTTAATTATTTTTCTTTTTAGTGCAAAAAGTGGGGCCCGGGGGCGCAAAAAAGTGGTGGGGCCGCGGCCCTACCAGCCCCTCCCCTTCCGCGGTCCCTGATAATTATAATCTGCTATGTACAGTTAGGTTGTTAATGTGTCAACCGTTTCTGTTCAAAATTGTACTGCAGAAACTTATAAGGGGGTTAGTTTGTGGAAGGAAATAGTAAGAATTATAACACAACAGAAGTGCTTCAGGGCCAATCGTACCCATTATAAATAAGAACCTGCCCATTATAAATAAGAACCTGCCCAGCTCGATTCCTCAGTAAACACCAAATTTATATAAGAACCAATTCACCCTGGCTTGAAAAGATAGTTGTTCTTTTGTGGGGTCAGTTTACTGTATTTGACAATTTTTGCAATAAAATCGCTTTGCTCGTGTTTTCGGGTATGAAGTTGTCACATTGGGTAGTTTCGAGATGTTGAAGCTTAGCTGAGGTTTAGCGTCTGAGAATAAATATTATCTTGTTGAATCGTCTGAACACATCCAATCATTCGTCTTTGTATAAATCAAGGCCATAGCGTGTAGATAGTACGCACCTTGAAATATTCATGGAGCGCCATGGAGCACGCTCCAAGGAAAGTTTTATTTTAGGAGCTCGGAAATACCATTTCCCATGTTTTCCAGGGAGAATTTAATAAATCAAAACACGCCAAAACACCGAGTATTTAATAGTAACTTGCGTTGCTCGTATGTTAACCTTTTATTGATAAGAGGTTTCACCACTGCAAATTGCCTTTTTATAGTATTTCAATTGTAAAATCGCAGCAACGTAATGAGAACTCTGTCAAGCCTGCCAGTTTAATTATTAAAGACGCTTTTCGCCGTTGTAAGATACATTATATATTTCTCCAGAGGCACGCGCATGCACTGGTGCGTATATGGTCGCGCGCCCCTGCATACAACCTCGTTCCCAGGGCCTCTCGTCTTCCCTTCCCCTGCCCTGGGAACGAGGTTGCCCTGCATAAATGCCACGGTTAAGGATTATAACCACCAGCTTAGTTTGCCTCGACAGATGAATTATAGCGGATAATTGTCTTTCATTCTGTTCGTATGTTGCCCACATAAATGGATCATTTGACTAGAAAATTTCCCAAGTTTGTCCCAGACAGATTATCCCTCTGTTATCTAAATCGAACCACTGCACAAAAAATAAATAACAGCCTAAAACTTTGCAACATCAATTTAAGCTTAGGTTTAGTCATTGAATTTAGACTCTGAATATCCTTGGATATATATGCAGGTGGAGAGGGGGAGTGGCCCAGTGGTTAGGGCGCTGGATTTGCACGCGGATGTTCCGGGTTCAAATCCTGTTCTGTCCACCGAATGGATTTGTCTTCGTTTGTTTCAATTCAACTCCATCATGCTTGGTAAATAGCCAACTGGTTGCCTCCTCGCAGTTGGGATTCTTAACCTTGTTTTGTTTGTTTCAATTGTTACTTTCTATACAAGGCCCCACAAACTTGAAGCTTTTAATGTGACCGTGTCGGTATAAACAAAGGTTCTTTACTTTTAGGTGCCTTGGTGAAGTGAGAGAGAGATATACAGGGTTCGTACACTTTTTAAGACCAAAAATTCAAGGACTTTTCAAGGACTTTCAAGGACCCCATTTTGAACTTGCAAGGACCTCTTTTTTATTGACGTCGAAGAATTTACCCATGAAAATAGTCTGACAATACGATTCTTGCTCATTTTCCATAATCTACATCCGTGAAAATAATGCAAAGGCACTGGTAACCATTCTTGACCCCACAGCTTGCCACATTTGTATGCCATGGCTTGAGTGGCTGATTTTTTTTACTAAATTTTTCAAAGATTGAAAATGTCAGTAAATAAGAATTCAAGGACTTTCAAGGACCAGGAATAAAAAGCAGAGATTTTCAAGGACTTTCAAGGCGTTGAAAATGTACTCTCAAATTCAAGGGTTTTCAAGATGCGTACGAACCCTAATATAAAGAAAAGCTCGTGTCCATGAAGTGAGCTTAATTCTGCACGTAAAAAGCTAATTGTACAACAGCTGTCTGTCCTGTGAATGAAAAGTACAATACAGAAAATTTGTCTCCTTTTGTTACATTTGCATAACAAGCTTCCGAGTTTTTCCAGATATTCTTAATCTTCATAAACCCAAGGTCATGTGACTTCTAACTTAGGACCTATAAAGGAAGTTTGACTGGTCACATGCAAATTATATATGTTACTACATTGGTAATCGCACGATTTCAAGTGCAATTTGGAATAAATAAGCACGACTACATTTTTTCAAAGACTAACCAAATTGCAGTTTATGGTCTTTGAAAAAATTTAAGAGTGCTTATTTATTCCAAACTACTCAGTTTCGAGATACCTTTTCCATTTAGAGATATCTTCTGCATTTCATCTGCATTTTCCTTTAGCAAACACTGTGTTTTCTATAAAATGGGAAACCAACAAGCAGTGCTTTTGACAGTGGTTTTGTTTTCAGGGCTGTTTTTGAGCTCAGAAAACCTACTCAAGGAGCCCACCATTATTTGTTTTCACTCACAACTCATTTGTGTACATGTCATCAAGAAAAGTATTGACCAATCAGAATTAATTTTAATCATCTGCACTAACTAATTTCATGTTTCTGTGCACTGTTTGGGATAAATTGACATACTCTCAGCCAATAAAAAATTGGAAAATTAAATAATTTGTTTTTATGTGGTATATTATTAAGGAAAGTAATCAAATCACAACAGAAGGAAAATCTTTTTAACGGTAACAGACAGCAACAGCAACAGTGACAGTGACAGTAACAGTAACTGTGACAAGTAACAATAAATAATGGTAATAGGACTGAGTGGAACATGATTCAGGGAGTAATCGGGAGAGTAATTTCAAAATCAGCCAAGCACTGTGCATGGCCGATTTTTAAGAGAAAAATGACTCCCAGAGTTGAGCGACATGAAGTCCAATTACCAATTAATTGTAGCTGTGACAAAATTTAAGAACATGACAATGTTATTAACTGTTTGAAACTGTAATTTGCCCAACTTTTTAGTTGTTCAGACCTGAGGGGGAAAACACAACCAGCACACGCTTCATGACCCATACTGTCTAATTGCTCAGGTATGACACATGCAATTATCAGGTATGACACATGCAATTATCCAATTCCAAGTGCATGACATGTACAACTGTCCAAATAAGGCTGAAATCAGGGCAGCTGATAACCAATCATATGCAATAATTTTGTTATAGTTACAATAACAACAAAAATAACAACAACAAAAACAACAATTAACAAATGGTAAACGCCATAGCGTGCACTATTGAGTTATGGATGCACGAGGGAGGTTGCTAAGCACGAAAGGAGCGTAAGAGTCGCACGAGGCGATAGCTGAGTTTATAACATAACATTGAGACATTGGAACTACAGAAGTCCTTTTATTGAGCTACATCACAAAAAAATGTCCGTGTAGTCTTACATGACAAGAGAAAACAAACACATGAAAATTTAGCACATACGTCAGCAGCGTACACCCATGGGCGAATAGTAGACGCTGAATGAACCAATCCGAGTGCGCGCTTTGCTTTCGTTATGTTATAATAACAAGTAAACTCTAACCATAACTTGCAATTATTGAAAGCTAACCACTTTAAAATGGGCACTTAGACTTAAATACTGTTTGTCAGCACCATTTAAAATAGGTGCTTAGACTTAAAACACTGTTTATCAGTGCTATTTGTAGGCAGTCTGCAGTCTGCAAATGTCATACACTGGTTACTTCTGCAAATACAGAGTTACCTGGTATCTTGTAATACTGCAGAACTATCTGTGGCAGATTAACAATGCCCTGTGCTATTTCCATGGCATAACCTCACTTAGGTGCTCTCAGTAAAAACACAAAACCTTTATTGTGTTGTCACCAATCAGCTGTGATTTGCTGGCCAGGATGTGAAACCAAAACATAATAAGACTTGAAAGGATTATTGTGTAATGTTAGTCTGGCACCAATCCCAACTTTTTCACTGTGATCTAAGGAATATTTTGCCAGAATCCTTTGGGTGTTTCCCTCTTACAAGGAACCCTTCCATCTTAGGGGTACCCCTTTCCCATCACAGGATGCCACTCTCTCATGATGCATTAAGCTTTCGACGCCAACAAGGGACAATACAAGCGTGTTGTTTAGCAACTAACAGCGTTGCAAACTTCCATGTAAGATTTCCGGCAACATTTCGGAAATACAGAAGCTCTTATTAGCATGCCCCTCTGATCTTATTAGGACCGTCGACTGGAATTTGAGCTTACACGAAAACAAGCTAGACCGAAGTCTCCACTTTTGATTGAGTTTGAAATAGAAATAGGAAAATGAGCCGTGGAACGTTTGCTTCTGTGAATGAACTTCGCTCTCCAACTAAGAAAGAAATCGTAACTGATTTAAGCTCAAGCTCACCTCAACGCTGCACAATTACAGACAGGGACCCAGCTGTTGTGAAATCATGGTCATTTTTGCCATCGACCATCGACCATCTCCCATTCGCGAATGAAACAAAACAAAGTTGAAAGTCACCAATTTTTCATTTCATAACTTGAAAGTATGTGAAGCATTTTAAGGAACAATCGTTCTGGTATTGATCTGTTGCATTTCAAACCCCCACTTCAAGGCAAGTTTGAGCACAAACCGGCGACACAATATACCGCCGCCATGTTTGGTTTCGCTTTTCACGTTGATGTCATCAATTGAACAATGGGAGCAGCGGGCAAGATCAGGCAAGTAGTGCGTCTCTCAGTCATTCGTGACAAACACTTTCCCTCGCAAGAATATTCGATTCTAAAGAGCCAATCAGAGACAATTAAATAGCGATAAACACCAATCACAGGCAATATATTTTTTTGCAGTCATAACGCGCTAGGAATCGAAATTAATCACAGTGATTTTCACTTGCCTTAAAATCAATGTGTGTTATGGCCGCGTCAAAAAGTTCTGCCGTGGATATATTTCTGGATAAAATCAACCTGAAAAAATATCGCGAGACTTTCCAAAGCCAAGGATATGAGACGGCGATCGATCTATTTGGAATAGAACAGAGAGATTTAGATTTATTGAATATCCTACATCCAGAGGACAGAGTAAAGATTTTGGCTTCAGGTAAAGTTGTGTATTTACCGAATAACATTGTCTGTATTGATCTGTAACCAAACTTATTTATTATTTAAGGCAATCGGCGATCACTCCTTCGCTTAGCGTTTCAGTATCTTATACAAGAAATAGCAATAGTTAGCTTGCTCTCAGAGTCGCAAGTGGTCTTCATAAAATTGTGGTGTCTCTATAACTGAAACAAAAATTCGCTCACTCGCAGCTTATTCTGTTGATTGTTTTTGCCCGGCCTTCAGCTGCAGAACTTGATATTCAGTTGTGGCTTGAAGGTCTGGGGTTAGAACGTTATCTGCGTGAATTCATGAACGAGCGAATAAACACCATGAAAGACCTACAGACACGACCTGAAGTTACAGATGATGACTTTCTCAAATACAGTCTGAAGATTATGTTACCAGGGCACAGAAACAGAGTTAAGAGGGAAGGTAATTATTTTCATTTCATGCTGTCTGAAATTATGTATTGCTATCAGGACTAAAAATAATACAGGTAAATTGTTTTGAGCAAAACTTCGATGTCGCATAGAGAAGCGACTGGCTCAGTGCAATCTTCTAGATTGCTCGATCCAAGGTGAATTGTTGCAGGCAACTTTATCTTCGATGATTCGATGTACAATTTATCCTTGCAATTCATTTGTTGATGCTTTCAACTCTGATTTGAGTAGTTTTGATAAGGAAACCTTTTGTTAAGACAAAATAAATGGGGTATTTCCCTTGTGACAGCGGGATTTTCCCTCAAACCCCTGTGCTTCAGTCCCTTGTGCTTTACTAATTTAGTGAGTGAGATGACTTCAAGCCGGTTAAAATGATTACTTTTGACAAATTAAGTAGCAAAAGACTAGAAACCATTTTAATGTCTTACGCCACTTTAAATAACAGTTGTTGCCGCTTTGTTCTATTTTCTCAACGGTATCACTAGTACACAAACCGGACCGATTTCAGATCTCCTTGTTCATGCAGCTATCTGTGTGTTCAGGAAAAAATGTTAACTATTGATAGAAAAAAACTAGTCAAATGTTTGAGGTCCTGAAATGATCGGGATCACTGTCGAAAAAGTAATTTATGAGGGAGAAACAGCATCTAAAAATTCGTACGAATGTCCAGGCTTCAAATGTAACACTGACTGGCTTCACTTGTGGCGTACTTCACACTGTCTTCGATCAGTTCTCTTCTAGGCAGGATCGTTCATAGGTGCGTTTCTATACCGCGCAAAAAGAACTTAAGAGCTCATCTGTATGCTTACTACTAAGTCAAATAAGTCTTTCGAGAAACAAAGAAGAATGAAGAAAGACAATCAAGGGTGTTATTGGATTTACATGGTCAGTTCATGTGCAACGTGTTAGAAGAAGGCTTCATGTACTAAAATCAGTTGTTGTTGTACTCAAGATTTGACTGCTAACAATTGAATTTAGCAGCTTGAAATCACGAACCTTGTTGTTGTTGTTGTTTTAGCAATGCCGCGAATCCAAAATAAGTTTCTTCAGAGTTATAGCATTTGTGGTCAAAACCGTGATTACAGAGTGAGTCCGGGATGCGGGGTCCTTGCACCGTTCGCCATCTTTCGGTTTGTGCTACATTGGGATGCAGCGGCGTATTTTGACTAAAGGGCATTTTGACTTATTTCCCGACGACTTCATAGTCAGTTTCAAAAATAATTAGGGAGCAATAGTTTGTTTGAAGCATAATGCGTTCCGCTATTCTGTGCTATACATTGGAGTGTTACTACGTTTTGGTGCGGCGATTCGATTTCGGCAGGAGCGAATGAGTTTACCTCGCCATGCCTTCTCGAGATTGCAGCTCTTAATTTTAATTTATTTTTGTTCACACGATCTCTTATCACGTATTACTAATTGCCTCATCTACCATTTGAAAGGTAGGTGTCTGTTAAATTTCTGTTAAGACTGTTAAATTTTCTTTTAAAAATTGCTCGAAACGAGGTTTGGATCGCTTTCATACTCCACTGAGACCCCATACAGTGTATAGTGGTAAATTGACTGATTCCTCACTGGCATCTCGCTCAAAGACTCAGTAATGTTCAGCCATTTCATCGCCTTGACATTATTTCATAATAAAGTTGTTTAGTCAAACCAGAAGTATAAAAATTTGCGCAGTCGGCTTCGGCACTGTGGATACTAACTGTACTCAACTGGTTGGTTTTCACATTATTTGTCAGTTTTCCTCCCACATTATGTTATTATTTGTTCGGGGACCATTATCCGGTGCCTCCGTCCTCTATATTAACTCAGCCCTGTCCCGTATCTTTTCATAAACATAAAGAGATACGGGACAGGGTGGAATCAAGGGTACACTGATCCAGGCATGCAATGGGTTTTTGTCAGTATAACATGAGTGGTGTTCCACACCACTCATGTAATATTGACAAACGCCCATTGCATGTATCAATTTGTCACTTCATTTTCTTCGTGTTTGGTAGTCGTATTGAGCCTGTAAAAACAATAAAAAGTCTTGTACTGAGGGATTAGAATCTGCTCGTATTCCCTTTTATTGGATCTTGAGCCTTTGCGCTTGGATTACACAATGTACTTAACTCCAGACTGTTGTGCTGCTTGCATTTCCTTGGCAGCTGAGCACCCTGAAATTTCTCGTCTGGTTTGACTGATATACCTTGATTCGTTGCTCCATTTTTTACGCTGCAGCAACATTTTTAAAGTTGCAATGTTCCCAAGCCGCCCAACTGACAACTGAAGTAGTAGTGACTGGCTACTGGGGACAGCCACCAGAAATGACTGAAAACAAACACCCTTTCATCATGGTGCCTGGGTATCTTAAATCTGGCAAAGGAGAAGGTATGTATGCAGATGATCTTTGCCTGACGAATAGTGTTTCTCTACGCTCTGGCAGAGAGGGATGTAAATAATGCCTGTGAATGTATAGATATCACACATTCTCTATAGACAGCTAGTGAATCTTTCTGTCAGTTATATTGGTTTTTTGGAAAATCAATTTGGTACACTCTTTTGTTTTCGTTTTTTTTTTTTAATAAGAACCTTTTTTGTAAGAACGTTAAGGCTGAGATTAAGTAAAATTTTAAGAAGATTCTAAGAACATACTTCAGGCTGAGAGTAAGCGGTTTAAGAACGTTTTTATTTTGCTTAGACTAACGACAATTTACTTTTTGAACATTAACAACATTAACAGTGTGGTTTTGTTACTACATGATATACTGAAGAACATCTCAGTTTGTAGTCGACCTCGATGTACAGTGTTCTTAATAAAACTAATAGAAAACTGCAATTCATTGAGCAGTTCTTATTTACAACCTTCCTAAAATAACTTACTTCCACACCAACGAAGTCATGTAACTTTAAGAACTTAAGATCGTTGTCAGGCTCAAATCGCCAAAAACAATAAGAACGTTCAGCCTTAGCTCCAAAATTAGACCTTCTTGAGACAAAAAAATGGTGTATTCAAACAGGAAGCCATTTAGAAGTAGCGCTTTCGAGCGTAGTCAAGCTGCGTCAATTAGATAACATAGACCGTTTGGCTATTAGTAAGTTACCCTTTGAGTCAGTCTGTTAGCCCATTAACAAGCCAGACAGTAAATAAGCCAGTATGCCAACTAGTTAGATTGGCCTTTCATTTATTTATCAACCTTAGTCAGTCAGTGGTTAGCCAGTCATTGATTGAGTAAGCGAATGAATGAGTCGGTGAGTGAGTGAGTGAGTGAGTGAGTCAGGCAGGCAGGCAGGGAGGAAGGCAGTCAGTCTTTCAGTCTGTCTGTCTGTCTGTTCTTTATTCAGCTGGACATTCGTTCAGACAATCAGATTGCAAAGACAAGGTTCAGAAAATCAGAGGTAGTCCGTCCATTTTTGATCCAATTTATCAGTTCCCCAGTCTATAAAACAGTCGCATGTTAGTCAGGCAGACAGTTACTCTAAATTCGTTTGCTTATCCTTTTGTTTAACCAGCTGGTCAAAACCATGTCAGTTGACTGGTTGTTCGGTACAAGTTACAAACAGCCATTCAGTAGTTCTGGCAGGTAATGAGAAATAATGGTTACTGTAACAGTTATGGAGATATTTTCTTACAGTCGATGAAAAATGTTAAGCCTGTAATAATATTGACTAACACTGAGGTCTATTCAGTTAACAAGACCGATTCTCATTAGTTGATATTTAAGCGCGTTGTCTGCGCAAGAAAGACTGGCTTGCTTATCAGCTGAAGGGAGCTTTTGAATCACGGAGCTAACGCCGGTTAACTTCGTGATGCCTTTAGCTTGATCTTCTTTTTTTTCTTTTTTTTTTCATTTGGGGACGGAGGAGAGGAAATCAGTGCTAATTCTTAAATTTGTCATTTTAGGGGCTTTATCATCAGAGTTGATTCAGTTTACTGTGGACTCTGGCAGTGAAGTCAGTGTAACGGTAAATGAGCATTTAATCACTCGTCTTCAACTCGAATATCTGCAAAATATCGAGAGCAGAGGCGTACATGCGGCGGCAGACAAACCCATCTACAAAGGAGTGCTTCAGCTTGGACAAGAAGAATTGGTAGTCGAGGTGAGGCGTCGATAGTTATTTTGCATATGAATGCTCTCTTTCTTTTTAAGGACACTTATTTTTATAAGTTAGAACGTTTCAGCCGGCCAAGGTTGGGCAAAATGTTACACTGACATCAAGTTAAGAGCATGTTACGAGTAAATGTATTTTCATCTAACGTCCGGGGGGAAACTCGGTCCCAAGGTGCAAATTAAATATAAAACAGGAGCCCGGATCGAGTTGTTCGAGGCGGGGTCGTTGCTAATCCAGGATACTGAATACCATGACAACCTACACGTTTTAATCGCACTTGACATAGGTTAGCGCTAATCCTGTTTCGAAGAACGTGGCCTTGTTGGACTTATTTCTGTTTCTAGGATTTTTAAGCTTTGAGAACTGCTTCAGGAAGGTTATTAAACTAGGCTCTGATTGCTAAAAATGGTTAAGACGTGTTTCAGGCTTAAGATTTCGCAAAAATAAGGTAGTCCGCCGCGTGGTTGACATTTCCATTGACGTTAGTTTCTTGCAAAATCACTTAGTGACATGAGTGCAAGCTGTAATTGCAGCGCATGAGTTGTTTTGAGCGCTTTCGTAAGGACAACATTGATAAATTAAGACTTTAGACAGAATCCAATTTAAATCGCGACATAGTCACATTTAAGAAGAAAAACAGTGTAGGAAATTGTACTCATCGCTAAGCGGGATTCTAGACAACGTTGATTACTAACCAACATGCTTACTTTAAGATTTCGTCTGAGTTTATGGAAGATGGCGTATTTTTAAATATAATGACGTACAGGAGATAAAACGACCAGAGGGATAATCCTCCGAGAGTTAATCCTTCGAGTATCATAATGTACTACAAATTAAGTGTCTGTCTAAATTTTAGAACAACATTGCACTGATTCCTCATTTTACAGTGTAATATCCCTTTGCCCGTTCTGGGCCCGAGTCTCTAATCTTGTTTATTATTATATGCTTCTACTACAGGTTATGCCTGACAGATTCTGCACAGTGGGCAGCGCGGTGATGCGAAAATTTAGGCACGAAATCGATGAAACGAGACATAGATGGCTAAAGATTGCCAATACTCTCCCCAAATAAATAATATTAAAGCTACACAGGAGCTGGGCCCCTGAGCCACACCTAATCGCTGGCTAGACCGGACGCCATAAGTGTTCTAAGAGTGGGAGTTGGGAGGGATAAAATATAGCTGAGTATTTGCCGCGTGGATTTTTGTGAATATAATGCGACAACTAAATATTTTGAGGAAAGAGAGCGAATTTCAATGACTGTTTTTTGTTCCAAATGTTCATTTTTAGGAAATCGGAAATCAAATTTCACTTTATTTAAAGCGTTTTTTAATGTTATTGTTGGTATTTTTCAGACAAATTTGGTTAAATTGACCATTTAGTGAATGCGAGGAAAACCTTAGAATTGAACATCCTGGATTAGGGATGGACCAGCAGAAAAGTGATTGAGGAGGGTGGCTGAGGATTTTATAAGAGGCAATACTTTTTTTCTCCTGAGGTATAGAAATATTTTTCAGTTTTTTTTTTCACTCTATGGTCTCTCTCTTTTTTATAATGCCTGGGCAGATTTTTTTTCTTATTTTTTTTCCCAAGAATATATATTTATTTATTTATATAGACGGTTTTGTGCGCCTCCCGAGCCAAAGAATGATCCCAATACCAAAAGGATTGCAATGGTTCAAAGTCCAATCCGGCTCAGCGTGTGATAAAAATTTTGTTACGCATATTGCTTCGTTTCGTAAATTATTTTTGTTACTGCACTACTGCTGTAAACTTTCTTTCAATTTGTTGCGTAACTTGTAATTAGTGTTATGTATATTCATTACTGTTAAACCTTATTTAAACTTCAATTGTAACTACACTTGCATTAACTGACGAAGGTCGTAAGACTGAAACGTTTTCTAAAATTTTTATTTTTTACCTCAATTTTAATATCAAAAGTTGTCCTCGTTCGGTCTCCTCTCCGGGAGGTCCGTATTGGGAAAAACTGTGCCCTCTGTCTTGAGTACAGGCCTCGGGCGGTACTCAAGACAGAGGGCACAGTTTTTCCCAATACGGACCGACCCAAGCTGGTGAATAACATTTTAATTTTTTTCTAAAACACAACGAAAGGCGTGCGAAAGACCCGAACGTTTTAGGGATTTAAGCATGCAAACGATTCCGCCCGCCGTGAGCGGACCAAATGAGAAAATTCCGCCCGCTCCCGGAACCAATCAGAGTGCAGGATTTGTTTAATTCCGCCCGCTCACGCACTGAGAAAAATAGTAGTAATTGTGCTTTTGCCCCACTGCCCACCCGCATCACTCATCGCTTTTCTAATGGTCCATCCCTGGTGAGGAGGCAGCCTGGCTAAACTTGGGAACCGGGTTGAATTGTAGCATTTGTTTCAGTTTCGTTTTTGTTCTCGTTCACATACACCGTGTTCATGGCGGAGAATAAATTATTCTTTTGTCTTTATGAAAATTAGCCTACCAAACCTCGTTAGCGTGTACTGAATTGAAAAGAATTTTAGCTTTGAAATGAGGCTTGGAGGTGTAACTAACATGAACAACAAAGAATAATAAATTGGGCGCGATTTGTTAATACGGCGTATTAAAGGCATCCTTGCAAGCAATGCGCTTTTTTGAGGGTGCTCATTCTCGCGGGCTCAGAAAGTTTGGTTCTAGTCGTTGTTACCTGAGTTCCCTTTTATATGGAGAAAAGTTGTCCTGGGTAAGAGAGTCACTCTCCCAGCCGAGTCAAATTTAGCGAGCGCTTGTGACAAAAATGTTGCCCTGTTTAGCCGAGTCAAGAGCTGACAATAGCGTTGGTGCGCGCTCCGTGTTGCTATCCTTGACCGAGTTGACCCGGTTAGGCAAGCCAAAGTGTTTATCTGGCAAAACATTGACCCGTCTAAGAGGATATCCCTGCCTTAGAAAGGTAACCCTGGCAGGAGGGTTACCCTTCTAGCCGAGTAAACTTAATTGGTTCGCCGCGTTTTTATAAAAAATGTATGAAAAGTTGGTTCGCCCAGGGTAGCTCGGATGTCTCGGATAGGCGGGTGACCTTTCCACCCGGGACGAGTTTTCTCCATGTAAACAGGGCCTAAAGATTTTCGGTTTCTCCACATGTCGCTGCGTAGCATCCGGTGGAGAAGGCACCACTCGCAACGTAAGTAAGGTCTGATTGTGCCAGTGTTGGAATTTCCCAAAAGAAGAGGTTAATTTTTTTATTATTTTTATTTTTGCCATTTCAAATTCACTTAATATTAAATTACATGAATCATATATTACGGCGAGAGGGCCCTGGATGCCACCGGGCTCATACATATCACTTGCGAGTTTAAAATGCCTTTCGCAGCTTCCAAAAAATTTAAGGGGGAAAATTATGGTGCAGTCCGGCATACTGTGGCCGTTAGCCGAAGAAAGATGAAGTAAACAAGAATTGCAAATGGATAAGGATAACCTGATAACAATTACAAACAAATGGATAAATAAATTCACATATTGCTTTAAAAAAGCACGTTTTCAATGATAATTTCCACAATTTATTTATTTTCGAGAAATAAAGTTTCCTTTTTACCATATTTAAGTCCGTTTTTGTATAATATTTAAAATCTGTTTTTGCGCGTTCAGGGTAATTTTTTGTTTCCACTGGAATATGTTTTGCGAGCCATGGGGATAATGAAGAGACCTGTTTATAATCATCTTTCCATGTTATTGTTTTTACAGTGAATTGTTACCCATACGACAGCTTGGTCGAGGTCTCGTTATTCCAGTTTTCTCCAGCCTGCTCCAAATTATCGCATATTATCATATTTCTTTTACTGTTGAAAACCAAAGCGAAGCTTCACTCCATCTTCTAATTAAATGATGTTTTCATCGATGGTGGCTCGGGCATATTAAAAGAAATCGAGTGCTCCTAACAGAAGTCGAACGGCCTATGACTTTCCGATTCAGTACTAGTTCGGATGCTCCATCACTGAGCTACAGAAGATTACTGGAAACGAGGTTCAGATGACGTACCAGCATAGTTCCCACGAGTCTCCTTTGCTCTGTGCTCTGTGAGCACTCCCTGAATGGTGATCCGAATGTGATAGGTTCGACTCCTGTCGGGAGCACTCGGACATTTTCCCGAGTATGCTAGAGTCACCATCGATAAATATATCATTTCAGCAGTTTCGGGGCTTAAAATTCACCATTTCCTTTACAATAATTGCGACAATCTATCTTTTAATCCTATTGCTTTCACTCAGGCTGAGGCCAGGCTTACTCTCCTCTCTAGAAAGGGTGGGGTGTCGTGGGTACGGAGAGGTTTTCTCACGTGATAAGAGGAAGCACACACACACAAACTAGAACACAAACCCTAAATAACTCATGATTCAGTGCAATTCCTGGTCAAGGAACAAGGCGACTAAAACAACGCAACATATTAAAACCATCAAATGAAGCTATGATCCTCGCAGTTATGGACGCAATTTTAGCAATTGCCTAGAGAAGCCTGAAAAAATTCAGGACTTCAACGGGGTTTGAACCCAGATTAAAACCGCCATGTTCGCACCTAAAAACTTAAGCATGTGCTCGCTATCACAACTAAATACGGGCCACTGATTGGCTTTCTGGTCAAATGTCTCAATACGGGGCCACCAACTATATCAATTTTCAATCTCTTCACGCAAAAAGTCTAGGATCTGTCGGATTATGCCGGCATAATTTTGAGCATAATACTATCCCTGGAGCATCAGGCATAATGCTGGCATAGTACTTTTATCACAATCTGCGGCATAATGCTGTTGTTTCTGAAAACGGTGAAAAGTGTATGCAAGTTGTGCCAGCAACTCGAGCTAGAATGTTCAAAGTTGATAAAGGCGCGAATATTTAGAAACTGTGTATCTCAGACTCGTACCCAGTGCATTTTGGTATACTCAAGGCTCCCAAGCTTTGTATCAAGGCAGAACAGATACCGTAAAATTCCGAAAATAAGCCCCGGGGATAGTTTTCAAAGGACCGTTTTGAGGGGCTTATTTTTGGAAGGGGCTTATATTCGGAGGGGCTTATTATAGGAGGGAAATTTACGTTTCAAAATTGGCTGGGATTATAATTGGAGGGAAATTTGTGCCAAAATTTTTTTAATGTGCAACTGGTAATATTAGAGGTTTTGGCTAGAAATTCGTATTAAGTTAATCACTCTGAAAATGCCAAGTTTAAACACAACGGCGATAAACTTTATTAGAACGAAAAAACAGTAAAAACGGTAACGTAGTTCAGGCTCAAAGTTCATGATAACTATGAAAGGTCATATTGTTCTTCATCAGTTTCCTCTGCGTCAGTGGCTTCAAGATCTCCCTCATCCGAGTTATCGCCTTCGTCGGTAGAAGTGTCCAGGTGGAATTCTTTATCCACTTCCGGCATGACATACTCACTGATGCCCTCGATGTGGACTAACGCATTTCACTTCCATCTTCCTTAATATTAATACCACACTTCTTGAACGAGCGCTGAAGCATTTCCTTGTTGGAGCAAACTTCATCCCATGCATTTCCAACCCATTTTGTCAACAGTACCCGATGATCTGATGCTGATATCTTGCCTTCTAAGTACATAGTGAGGTTTTCCTGTAGGTGTTTCTCAAATTGGATCTTGACTGCATTTTTGAAGGGCTTGTTGACACATCTAATGGTTGTACTCGACTAGTACACCCAGGAGGGACGTTTATTAGCAGCGTTTTCTTTTTCTGCAGGAGCTTTTTTACTTCATTTGTCTGCTGAGCACGATGGACATCGGCAACTAAAATCTTGCCAGACGAACCAGATCGAGGAGGATTTGTGAACACGTTTCCCCATTCGTGTTCCACCTAAACTTGGGCTGGAACATCACATTTACTCTACGATCCCAGCAACTCTTTTCATTTGCTGAAACCCTCTTCCCTTTGCCACGAAAGATGATCGTAGGCCTCACTCGAGGAACTCCATCGGCGAAAATTGTGAGCTGTACGGTGCACTGTCGCTTATCTAAACCTGATGAGGCACTTGCACACCAGACCTCCTTTGCCCCAGTAGCGTCATAACTCCGACCGTCATCAAGAACAAATGGAAGTGGAGTCTAATCCATGCTTGCGATGTCAATCTGCGTACTTTCCCCTTGTTCTTTCGCGCAATAGTTTTGCATGGAACTTGGTAATTGCGGGTCTCAGTTGCTCTGGAGCTTTCTGGGAAGTGTGTGTTTTCCTACGAAGAGATACACCATATCTTCGACAAAACGAAGAGAACCAGCGATCTGATGCCTTGAAGTCGTCTCCCTCGCTTGGATTCTGTTCTTTCAACAACTGTTTTACACGGTTATTAAACCACCATCGCTTAAGGATTTTGCCATTCTTGCGCATGGTTTTTAATTCCTCATGTAGTTTCTTTTTTATGGAAGGGAAAAGAGCCTTTCGACCACGACCGCTTGCTTTACTGCTGCTCTAATCCACGTGCGTACAGTTGAACCTCTCTAATGCGAACACTAAAGGGACAGACGAAAGTGTCCGCATTAGAGAGGTGTCCGTATTATAGAGGTCACCAAGATTGCAACATTTTTAAGACTCCACTGACAGTTTTAAGTGTTCAGTAACGAAAAATAGGCCCAGTGTATCTAAACTGACTAATATACGGTATCAGACACATTGATTTGTACATCTCAGTTACAGTACATACTTTATACGAATCGGTTATTTGAAACTAAAGGAACTACGTACAACGCAATGCTTCACCTAAAAAGGTACTAATAAAAGTACAATTTTC
>BLFK01000291.1:1647358-1664626 GCA_014634185.1 Astreopora myriophthalma
GCTACTTTCTTAAAAATGGGGAAAATTATGCTAGTTTTCTCAAATTATGCTGACAATTATGCTAGCACAATCTATAAAAGCCTACCAGCGACCTGCTGCGGCAGGATACCAACTTTATAAGTCGTAAGCAAAGAGAAGTCTTGACCAAGGAACGAGGCGAAAATCACGTGATAAACTAGAAATCAAGAGCCTTTACAGCAAGACATTTTTAAATCAGTCTGATCACACCACAAGGGGCGTGTCCTTCAATGCAATGCACCCACAGACAATGAAAAATTTGTTTCGCGTTAAATTTTGCCTACGGAAGCCTACGGATTGGCATACTAATTGTAACAGAGCAAGGATAGCTATATTTGTTATTATTTATGATAAGTATGACTTATGATTAAAGTATGATTTCTTGGCGATTAAGGTTGAAGAAACTTCTTGGTATAAACTTTCTCGTTTTGTTCTTAGTTGTCCGGCTCCTCGTATCTGCATCGCTAGCTGGTTTCAGACAGCTGCTTGTTACTAAATCCGCAACTTTAGGGCAAAACGCAGGAAGAAAAAAGTTAAGCTAAGCACCGATTCAGAGCAATGCTGCCGTAATATTAAGGATTTGTGAACTTTGACTTACTCGTATGGGTCGCCTTTTCCTATTCCTTTAATCAGGAACTTGTGCCCGTTTACGGAGCCTTCCATGGTGAGATCGATACCCATTTCCTGTTTAATCACACTCTGCAGAATGAAATTGGGTTGAATCTGAGATCAATCAGTTACCAATCGAGAATAAGCAGTAAAGTCATCAGTGAAAATCAAAAGAAAACATTCTCTGTGCAGCACTTACCATGATGGTAGATATAAAGTAAGATATCCACTTTACAGCTCTTGTTGTCAGTCTTGATCTGCTCTCCCCAAACAACCAGGGTGAATAGGACCTCAGCTCTGTGAGCGCGGCTATATACTTGAATGTCACACCCAAAATCCACTTGAACCAATCACAAGCTGGACACCCTTTGTGAAAAGGTCTTCTTTCATGATGTCTGAATTACCCACGTGAATAACATACCATAACAATTATCTTCATATCAAACAAAGTCAATTAAATTTGTTTACCTTGTATTTCATTTCATTTGCGTTAATGTTTTACGTTTCGGTAGAGCAATATTCAAAATACAGCAACAATTTGAAAGGGCAGTCATTTGGACGTCTAAATTAGAAACTAAAGCATGATACGCAACGATGGCGTTGATGGCAACGATGCATAGCCTCTTAAATCACGTCCGCCTTGGCTTAAGTGGCATCAATTAAATAAGTTCCGTCTGATATAGGAGCAGAAATACATCGAATTTTTGTCAGAAGTTATTAATTACCTTAATGTAATGATACGTTAAACAACTTATGAAATACACTATGTTGTTTAATGGCGTGCTTGTACCCGATATTACTTTTACCCCCGACCATGCAGATTAATTAATAGCAAATCAGAAAAACACAGACTCGAGAAAATGGGTGATTGGTGACAACTTAAATTTCTCGAGTTTTAGACCGAATTTGGCGGCACCAAGCTCGAGCAAGAAACATCGTTACATTGGCATTCTCCTGTTATGAGTTAACACGTAATTTTTTTTAACATTTTATTTCCACTGATACATCACTTATATGACCACACGTTGCAATGCAAACTAACGTTACTTATATCACATAACTACAGTCGCGCAAACTGCAATTACTACAAGCACATTCAAGATCTGCGCACAACCGACACAGGCGGCCGCTCACATGCAAGAACACCATCAGAGTGCTATCGAATTGCATGATCCATGGTGCCAGCCGTATAGGACACCACATTTCAAGCAACATTATGCATCATTTGCGCGCAAGATGTTACGTCCGTTTGAGCACCCTGTTGTGGCATGTTAATTGCGACGCGTTGCGATATCTTGCGTGGATGTGGCTGAGTGTCAAGTCTGAATTGGGTCAAACATCTTGCAACACTTCTATTGTTCTCGGGATTCTTGCAAGAGGTTGCAAACAACACTAAGTTGCAACAACACCCAAGAACCGGTCTGACAGGGGGTTCAAGATCAAACAATTTTGTTGGCCGGACTTTGCTTCCCAGCAAGTAGTGAAGCGGAGCTCGTAGCTCAATGTTATATTAATTAAGAAAGAAGATTGCCTCTGGATGGGTGGGGTAATGGCTTTCATATGTTTTTACTGTTGTACGTAACAATTCACAGGGATGATAAAAATGCATTTGCATTTGCAGAGTACAATTGCTTGTTATGCCGGTGACACATGGTTCAACATTTGCATGGTGATCAACAAATGTTGAAGGTTCTTGCAAAACAAACGTTGAACAGTGTGTCATGCTATGTTGAATGTTGAAACAGGCCATTCAACATGTTGAACGTTGTTGAACGCAGTTGAACGAGCCCTATTCTGTTCAACAAGTTGCTGCAACATCGTTCAACATTTGTTGAGCAACAAATGTTGCACAATGTTGAACCGTGTGTCACCAGCTCTAGACTCCTTTTAAAAATAGCCACGGACATCAAAACTGGAAAATGAGCTCGAATTCTTAAATGTAGCTTCATTAAGTTTTATTAAAAATATCATGTGGTTCGAGCTTAATGTGAACGTGAGGGCTCGTAAGATTTGATTCTATGTCGAAGTAACTTTAAAAAAAAAAAAACTCTTTCTCGTCGTTCGCAAAACGATTAAACTAACCGTAGTCAACCTAGTCGTGCACAGTTGATGTAAAGATGATCCAAAATCTTCATTGCTTGATAGGTGGTAAACTAGAATATCCATGAATCCGATAAGTAAGGGGATAAGGAGTTTCGAGTATTTGATTGTTCTGATAAAGACTATATATTATGACATAACTACGGGATTCTCCATATCTAATTCAATAGCACCAGAATAAACTATAACCCTACGGACTCACGCCGTTAGTACATAAGATGACGCGTGCAAATGTTTATGTTCTTGCCATGATATCTTTCTTTACGCTCGCCCCGACAATTATTTCTATGACCTTTAAAGGTTAGATGCATGAGGTGAGCAACATTCAACACATGCCAATTTTTTCCCTGAGTGAATCTCTTGGTCTCGAAGCATGTTTGACCACGGGAGAGTGTACATCGTGATCATTACAGCAGAGCTGAGAAATTGCAGTAAGGTCCTTCAAACTGATTTCAAGCTGCTTTCTCAGTTTAACGGTTGCTCCCAGCGATCTTCGACTACGAATATACACAGAAAAGACCAGTCAACAAGTCTCCATTGGCTCATCAACAAAAAACAAAAACAAGCGAACAAACAAAAAGCGAAGAAAAACGAGGACAAGTGTAAACGAGAACCAGGGTCAATCGACGATTTTCAGCCACTTCAAGGCGACTCTCACGCCCCTTCCAAGGATGGCCGGTTTTTGCAATGGGGATTACAGGTTTTTTTTCTCAGTCTAAGAAGCCGACAAATTTGGACCCTTCGGACATTTTGTCAAAGGTACCGACAAAACATTTCACTTTTCAAAGGGTGCCGACAAAACAAAAAAAGGAAATGAACTGTGTTGTAAGTAGGGGCTTCACCACTTGACCACAATACCATGTTGATCAATATATACAGCCAACTGATTGAATGTCCGACACGCATATCTTAAGACACACTTGTTTTTAACAGGTAATCCTCAAAAGGTTTCCGACAGTTAGGTATCTGACCTTGGGATAGGTGATCATTTTGCCTTGTGTGTGCAATTAGGAAAATCACCTTCCATAAATCTGATCCCCAAAAAATATATTACAAGTAGGTCCTTCCAAAATTGTGACCTGCTAAAATTCAGATTTTGAAGGTGAGGGTGACCAAAATAAGGCATAGGAAATATAAGGGACCACGGAGGGGGAGGAGCTGGTAGGGCCGCGGCCCCACCACTTTTTTGCGCCCCCGGCCCCCACTTTTTGCGCTAAAAAGAAAAATAATTAAAATAAGTTTTCGATTTTCAATATGAAAAAAATTATTTTCAATTGTCAGCCCTCCCACTTTTCACCTTGCTCTGCGGTCCCTGATATACGAAATCTTTATACACATTGCTGACAGTCGTGCTCCTTGAAACTGAAAGAAGAGAGTCAAGGGAAACTCTGCTGCGTGGATTCGGACCAGAATTGAAACGCAGTATGTGTGAAGGGGATGGTCTTTAAAAAAGTGGCTTCACTGGCGGTCTCAAAGTTATACTGATTGGACTAAATATATTTGAACGACAAAATCAGGAGAAGGTGGTTGAATAGGGGTATGCGAATCCGCCGATCCGTTACGATTTAATAACGAAATCCGTCAAGCCGTTTAAAAAAACTTGAGTCCTTACATCCGAATCCGCTAAATATTATTCACGTAGATTTCTGAGAGATCCGCGATTCGAACTTTATTGCAGGCAAAATCCATAATCCGGGCCAAAAAGAAGGATGAATCCGCAATCCGCTGGAATTGCAGGATCCGAACATTTCGCGCTGAATCCGAAATCCGGGAAAAAATCTTTCCTAAATCCCCTGATCCGTTGGCCTATTCACCCCCCTCCAGGAGTACCCAACGAACCGCTCTTCATCGGTTTTATGTCTGGCTGGCATTCTGTGACAACAGGCCCTTTGTTTGCTGGTTCTGTGTGATAAATTTATATGCTGGTTGGCTGAAATCCAATTTCACTCCGTGCCGGGGACATTATTTCCTTCCGAATCCTGGCAATCAATAAAAGGCAACTGCGCGCGTTCCAGGAGTACCAATAGACATTTTTTTTTTTTTTCAGAACTCGTTCGGCTAAAATATTTGTGACTGTCCGCTGAAAGATTTTTGGTTAATTTATAACTGCAAAATCGGGCTTCTGGTTTGCTTTAAAAATGGCGGCTGTGAGTCCGTGCTGCACGTGGCGCCTTTGTGTTCTTGCGAATGCCAGTAAATTTTTAACTTACACGTACAGCTCGCTGTGTCATTTGTGTCGCTGTGTCGCTGGCCTATGCTTTTGTACATATGTCATTTAAGAGCGGTAACAGATCCAACAGAACACCACTCCGCTCTTCCGACAAGTATTCGGTCACGAATTGATGTGAGAGTGTTAACTGAAACTTTACAACAGGCGTGCTCACTTGGTGAGTATTTATATTGGCACAATTTTGCTTTTACTTCTTGAGGCGTCAGGGAAGAGAGCACGAAAACGAATTTCTTTTCTTACCCGTTGTGTTGCAGAGGCATAGTTCTTAGATTGGTTAGGCAGGGCGGCTAGGGGCTTCTCCTGGCTCGATCCTCAATAGCTCCAGGCTACAGCTCAGCTGAGCATAATTTGTCGATGATTTGTGGGTAAGTACTTTTTTAGTGAATTCATATTTCACCAACAAAAAATCTAGTTTTGTCCAAAAAAAAAAAAAACAAAAACAAGGAAAGAAAGAAAATCACCATTCTTCAACGAACGTAGCGTAGTTTCTAATTTCCACGTTTCTTTTCTTCTTGTCTTGTATTCATTCTTTGTCAGGGGGTTCAATCACCTTTTCTTTCAGTTCCTTGAGACGGATGCAAGCCAGGGGATAAACGCCTGTAAGTGTCACAATGTAGCCTTGAAAGTTCAGAGAACTGTGTGATCCTCTGATGTTGCAATTGAGATCGATTACAAACTGCTGATTTCCTGTACCCAGCTACATATGAGCCAATTTAAAACCACCGGTTACCTAGTTTTGCCCTTTTCCGAGCTGTTTTGTAACGGACCGAGAAACAGTTGGAGAAACCGTACTTATGAAAAGGAAAGACCCTTGGTTAGTGACCCTCCTTCCACACGAGGTTCTTGCCGAGTTGCCAGCATCGTTGCAAAAATTTGGCCGGCGAAACTATCTACTGTGAGTAAAAACTTATGCAATCAGATCATCAAATTTACGTACAATCAGTACTGGAGTCTGGACTAAATATTCGGGTAGGTTTATGCATAGTCATTTTCAGTAATATATTATACAGCTGTTTCGAGAAAGGTTGGCCAAAAGAAGTGTGCAAGCATACCCGACAATGCCGAAAGGTAGTGTGGGGCATATTCAGTCAATTTTAATAAAAACCCAGAATTGGGGATGCCACGAAAATATAATGGCCACTCCTAACGTGAAGGCTAACGTTCAAGAAGTCTCTCCGTCATTGCGTCACTCCGACTTTGCTTTAAGCACGCTATACAGACCACTACCCATAATTCCTTTCGGCACTGTTGCGTGCGCTTTGATACTTGTCAGCTGGACAACCTTGCTCGAAACAGCTGTATACGACATTAGTGCTGACTAACACAGTCGAAGAAGGGATCAAAATAACATATCTGACGTATACATCTGGGAGGATCCACATGGACTTGTTCAAGACCCTTATAATTATGCAGCATGATGTCAACCATCTCTTGCTATGTGTTTAGAGGTAGAATGTGTATGGTATATAATTGTAGGTGAAATGATTTGTTGCATGTAGATGAAAATCGAGTGCGCAAGGCGTCTTGTAATAATTCTTTTGAACACGTACTCTCGGTCGTTATGCCCAACTTTGAAACTGGTGTGAACTTTCGTGTTTTTTGCACACTTTGCAGTGAGGTCTTTCGAACTACTTGGTTCAAATACCAGGTTTTTTTGCGAGCATTCGCAGTGATTTGTTGCAAGCACCAAAATATTGACGCAAAAAAGATTCGTTTTTGCAGTCATGTTGATTTATGCAATGGCACCATTAGTATTTTTTCTTTCACAGCAAGGTGGTAAATTCGAAAAAGAAACGGGATGGCAAGGTACACGCATCCTTACATATTTGTAAAATGATTAATGGACTCAAGTAGTTTCATGCTATTGTCATAGGCATGCTGCCCCAGTTACTTGTGGTTAGGTGAGCTTAATCCAGGGACATCTCCTGAAAGCATAACTGGTGCCGGATAACCGACGCAAGCAAAAAGGCATTTCAAGCATAACACTCTATCAACCATGTCAACCTCATTGAGACTGGGCTCTTAATTCCATCTAAAGGTGAGTACAAATTATAGTACTTTGTTGCTGTTGGCAATGGCAAAAAATTCATGACAGATTTCCCTTAAACCAAGGTAGCTTTAGGTTGTGCGGCAATCAAACACAATCTTTATTATTGTTATTTTTGTTGTTTTTTTTCTTTGCTGGCGAATGAAGAGAAAAACAAACGACAAAAAACAAAAAAGGCAGAAGACACAGATCTCCTGGCTGGCAAAAATAAGCCAACGTAACTTCAAAAATACTGGGAAATTGTACTCTAATGATAATCCATGCCTGAAAAAAAAAACTGGTGAGAAGGGTTCTGGCTGGAAAATTCAAATGTCAGAGTCTTTGCTAGCTTGCTCTGATGAAGAGCTGAAAAATATTTCCCACGCAAGTTAAAAAATTATTACAGAAATCTATTTGCCGATGCTCATAAATTATTTTAGCCTAAAACCGTCGAATTTCTGCAGAATTTGTCGTTGGGTACTCCTAAACACTTGCTACGCAGGCTACTTACCGGAAGACGACAGAATACTTTAGCGGTGAACTCTCGGATTTTTGTACATTAACTTGTGAAATCCCCCAAGGATCGATTCTAGGACCACTGTTGTTTATTTTATACATAATGTTCCCTCGTGTCATCTGTGTTCCAATAGCCGAGGATCCCATTATTCTTCAACTGAGCTAAAATAAATTTTGATTCAGAAAAAAATCAGACATGACAACTCTAAATGTGACGAAAACTAAATACATGTTGATAGGGAGTCGCCCCAAACTTCATGTGGTATCTGTTAGTTTTACAGCAGCAGTCAAGGTTAATTAATGACTAGGCCTGTCCCGATTGTGCTCGTAAAATGCCGGAAAGTTGCTCACTGGAATGCCAAAAAGTTGCCCAAAAAAATTGCCAAAAATCCAAAAGGCTGCTACCTAAATTTCTTGATATTTTGGTACAATTTTGATATAATCGTTCTTCACAATAATTGCTAACATCGGTCAAGATGTTTACACGGTGTTTCAAAAGTTCGTGCCCTTTTTGAGCTTAAAAGTCTTGCTTTCGATTGGGAAATCCGGATACCGATTTAGATCTTAAAATCCGGATCTTCGGATTTCCAATCGAAAACAAAATCCGAAAACGGATTTCGCCGCGGATTTCATCAATTGAAATCCTTCCCTGACATGGATTTCAATTAACAAAATCCGTCGCGAAATCCGTTTTCGGATTTTGTGTTCGATTGGAAATCCGAAGATCCGGATTTTAAGATCTAAATCCGCCGGATTTCCCAATCGAAAGCACCCCCCCCCCTCCTAGATAAACCAGGCATAAAGCTCTAATTTCCCCCTTGTTTTGACTATTGCAGCTATGTCTGGGGATATACAGGGAAAGGATTAGCTGAAAAACTCCAGCAACTTCAGAATAGAGCTACTGAGAATAGTTACTTTCTCCAGTTATGAAACACGATATAGAGATTTATCGGATGGACGTGGGCTGGGAAGTACTGGATAATACAGCAGCATTTCATAATTTTTAATGTGTAATTTAATGTGTAGAAATTATTATATATAACATTTTGTGTAGTGTAAGTAGTATGTAGTTCTTTTGTTTATGTAATCTTAGCAAATTTGTGTAATTTCCTCTTGTAGTTATAAAGTGTTGTGTTGAATAGTTTTTCACTGATACAAAAGATTTAAAACTTATGTCTCACTGGAAGATCACTGCTGTGAAAGTGACATCATGATTAAATAAAGATAGTAGTAGTAGTAATAGCAAACCTAGATTCCTAATAGAAAACACCCTCACTGTGTCTACCACTCGAGAACCTAGTGTTGCTCTCAGCAAAAAGGCATGGAAGGCATGAACAAGGGTGAGCATTGTTGATCGCGTCTCGCAAATATAACCTCATTTAGCAGAAGGCGTCTCACTGGAAGACCACTGCTGTGAAAGTGATACATCGTGAAGATAGTAGTAATAATAGTAAATCCAGATTTCCCAAACGAAAGCACCCTCCGTGTAGCACAGTGGTGCTGTGAGCCTATCACTCGAGAAGCTAGTGTTGCTTTAGGCTGCGCTTCGAGCGACTATTCCGTTTCTCTCGTGCTCTCCAAACATCCCGTGTGCATCTATAAATCGATAGAGGCACCGGTTAAGCTTATGACCCCCGCCCCTCTAAGCATGAACCAATTCGTAAATTTAAAAAACCGTTGTGAATCCAATTGAGGGTAAAGGCATGAAATGCATGAGCAAGGGTAAGCATTGTTGATAACATCTCGTGACTATAACCGCATTTAACAAGAAAGCCGCGACGAGGGAGAGCGATGCTGTTTCTCAGGCAGTGGTCTGCGCTGACGGTGAACTATATCGAGACAATAAAATACGACAGTGACACGGCACTGTCTTAACTACTGTTTAATTTAAATGCTTTCATTTTTTAGTCTAGGCTCGAACCACGGCACGATATTTTTAACAAGTATACGTGATGGAATTGTCATTTAATCAATGCTTTGGCAGCAGCACCCTACAGATTATGTGCTGCTTTCTGTTGTGCTCAGTCAGTAATGTATGGTGCCTATGTTATTTGCGTTCTTTTGTGTCACCTAGGGTGCTGCTGCCACAACGTTGATTGCATGAATGAAAATTGAAAAGAACAGTTTGTTTTTCCACCAGGTGTACTCATTAAAACTGACCCTCCACTCGTTTAAGCTTAAATTAAACATGAAAGCGATGTTAACAGATAACAATACTCAAGATAGTGTTGTGTCACTGTCGAATTTAGTGGCCTCGTAGTCTTCTACAATCATGATGCCTGTGAAACCGAGTATCTCTAGTTTTCATTTTTTCATCATCGCTTTCTTACTTGATGATGGAATAGTCACGTAATGTCGGTTACAATACTTCCCCTTCTTCATGGCCTTCTTCATGGCCTTCCGGCCGTTCCTGATTGATTTCGAATCAAACCAGTACGTGCTTAGTTTGGTTGGCGTGGGTAGATAGTACTTTACTGGTTAAATTTGCAGATAATATAACACTAAGCATTTCAGTTAAATTCAACACTGCAGAATAATTTGATGTATATCTACTAGTAAAGTTCAGAACATTCAGTATTGGTCACAGGCCGCCCAAACTCATAATTTGAATGCTCAGTAAATGTAACGATTTGTAGTGTTTATGTGGGAAACATGAAATGCGGAAAAAATGGGCTAATCCTTGTTTACAGGGACCAAAATTAATAAAATAAACTTACTTTTACTGCACCTCGTGTCCTTGTGTCGATTTCGTTTTGAAATTTGCTCCTATCCTTCATTAAAAGAGAACAAGGCTGGAGATTCGGAACCTTTGAAGCTTACTACTGACCTACAGTTAATCCGGTTTATGGCTCTCGATTAAAAGTCAACCCGCTGAGGTTTTCATATCATTTTTTTTTCTCCGAAGTTAACTATAAACTTCAGACAGAAAAGAGTTCCAATCAAAACTAGAAGCAAAAATTTTTCGCAACCACCGGCTTTCTTGGATGGTAGTTATTAGTAATTTTAAGTAATTTTAAGAAACTTGTGGAAGATGAGGGCAGTTAACGCCAGTCTGTATGTGCAGTTTTACTGAATGTTCATCAACATTTTTGGCAAGTGATGTCAAGCGAAAACAACGCCAAATTTACTACGTGCCAACAGAACATTTTGGTTTTAACTCTTTAATCAGAGATTGGTTTCAACCAAACTTCTGCAATCATATATCGATGAGAACTGATACTGTTTCACTATGATTGTAGTATTGGTCTCTCCTGTCGGATACTAAAATACGACAGGCAAACAATACTAAACGATTTTATTTGTGGAAGATGAGGGCCCAGTTAAGAGCCGCTCCGAGGGGAGAGGGGATCCTTCTTCCCTTGTTCCCTTAACAATTTGTTTGTGTTCCCTTGTTCCCGAAAATAATTCCGAACTTTTTCCCAGCTTTTTGATCCTAAAATGGTTTGTGTTCCCTTCTTCCCTGAGATGTTTTGTCTTTGCTCCCCTGTTCCCCAGTTCAAATTGGTTCGCCAAAACCCCTGCTAGCTGGGAAGAGGCTCAATTAACGTCGGTCTGAGTGCTCAGTTTTATTGAATGCTTATCAATATTTTTCGCAATATTTATTTTCTATTCTGTTAACCTCGAACCACAGATACTATAAATAAGAATATAGGCACAGTTGAATTTCATTTAATCAAGATTTCGATCGATACTTATTAGCAGGGAAATTTTTATGGATGGTTCTGATCAAAGACAAGAGCTCGGATACCAAAAAAGGTAAAATACCGCGGAACAACTTATCAGTGCAGCTATGTCAGTTAAATGATGGTCAGACACCAGTGATCATTAAACCACACTACAATAATAACATAACTTTAGAGGAACATTCCTTTCGTTCAAGTTATTAACTGATACGTCATTCCGGCTTCACTCCGCCTCAACATAGTAGTTTAGACTTCCCTAAGCCGGAGCAGTTAACTCAAAATCTGATAATGATTGGCTGTCTGATAAGTGAAATAACGATTTCCCTGTTGCACCTCATCATGTAAAAGCCCGTTCGTAGTTTTATAGCTTTTCCTATTATACTTAAGGCTGACGCGGCGTCAAACTAATTAAATATAGATTCTGCTGGGAAGACAATATTAAAAATAAATTGTTGTTCAACAAATAGAACGGTGACTAAGCATTAGAAAAACATATTGATAAAATAACGAAAGCCCAAAGATTACCTTTCTTTGTTCTACAGCTTGCTTAAAAATCAAACACCATTCCCAACAGTTATGTAGCAATCTTCAGTTCCCGCTGAATTACTGCGTTTCCGGTTCCTCTTTGCAGATATATCTAGATTTCTATTTCTTGTTCTTGTTTCTCGTCGTTTCATTTTTCCTTCTTCTTGGCCAGCCATATACGTTAGCTCGTCATCAGCTTAATTCGTCAAGTAGCTGTAAAAGTGCTAATTAACGGCATATCTCGTCCGAGGCTTATTCTTAAACTCAAGAGTTTTAGTTGACACCAGTCTCTCATTTTCCAGAGTTCAAAACAAAGTTCTTGTTTCGTTTTGTTTTGTTTGTTTGTTGTTGTTTTATCAGTCTGTTGGAACGTAGTAAATTTGCTTATTGCCATGTTAATGGCCTAGTCGACAAGCATATATCGATCGAGCCCTTTTAACAAAGGCAAGATTGATATCACTTGGGGCTCTGACTTGCGAAAAATAATCAGATGACACCTCAAGGGTCTGAGACCGACGTCAACACACTGCCCATCTACACGTTTCTTAAAAACGTATAAAATGATTACCATTCTGGAAAGAAGATTACATAAGAGTTTTTGCAGTAATCTTGCAGTAGTTTTGATTAGGAGTCTTATCAATTTATGTCAAAGTTTAGAACCGAAAAAAGGAGAAATGAAAACCTCAGCGGGTTGACTTTTAGTCACGGGCTAGTTCAGATATACCTGTCCTATAACTCAGTGTTTCAGTGCAATCTAAGATCAAGGGAGGTTGAATCAAAAGTTCGTGTTTCATCTGAACTACTCAATAAACAATTATAATATAAGTTAAGGTTTACACTGCAACCAGGTCAGGGCGACAATAGGACATGATTTGATGCTACTCCGCTGAGTTTCGAGATGAATGAATGTAACTTAGCTTACAAAGTTACAATTCACGATCCAACGTTTCGACACTCCCTAACTTATTAATTGAATTTGAAGGCAAACAGGAAAACTCTGTTTTGTCGGAGCATGCTTGCCAAACCAACCATGCACTTGTTACGTGGGGTAATTCCAAAAAACCGCCGGTAAACATCAACTGCTTTGTTTGGAGGCGCTTGGCACATAGGAGCGTAGGGGGAGTTTATGTGCGGGGGACAAATTACTTTGATGTCTCATTATTGACTCTACAACGACCCTAGTTGACGCGCTTGTTACTTCTCGTACTGATAGTTGTAATGTTGATCTACTATATGGTTTGCCTAACCACAGACTGTTATCCCCCATTATTATTTCATTCAGAGTTTACAGTATGTACTTAGCTATAAAATACTCCGTTATCTCGCAAGGCTGATCATATTTCGCTTTGCGCTGGCTTCCAGTGGAGCAGCACCGGAATAAATTGCAACATTTAATTGTTCACAAACAAGATTGTTCATGGTTTAGCACCAGGTATCTCAATGACCTGCTTGTTCCTTATGCTCCCAAGAGTGCTCTTAGATATCTGCCTACAAGCTGCTTCTTTGCCACACGCCATATTGCCTTAAATCGCGTTGGCTTCTAATTTGATTGCTGTGGGCGTAGCGAGCGCAACCTATTTGTGAAGGATGCAGGACTTTTCTCCTCGCTTGTCCCATGCCAGACTCGGTGCTTCACGAACCGTGATGGATATCAAGATTGTTTGCGTGATGTTTTCTTCCATAGAAAACAAGAGGACAATTAATAAAGTATTGCAAGAAAATTGCTACAGAAAAAGAATTTCTACAACGAAAAGCGGTAACTTTAACAGTGAACACGTATCTAAACCGCTAGTGTTCACAGCAAACTGCGTGTTTAATGTCTTTAATTTGAGACAACCGATTGGCATTGGAAAGAATGGTCACATGACCGATAATTCGAACTGGAACTGTATCAATTTTAAAAAAAGATCATGTTTCACTTAGCCAGAACGCAAAATTTCAGTGCAATACCACTGAAGGTCTAGATAATATGACCAAATGAAAATTCGAGAATTCCATATAGTCGTACAAAAGAGAGTCGGATTCTTGCACTTATTAGAGGTAGGACAAGCGAAGCTAAATTAGCAAGGATATAAATTTTCGGACTTGCAAAGCGGGAGGGAAAAAATTAACGGCAATTTGAAAGAAAAATGCAGCGATTTGTAGGGAAAATCATCGTAACGTGACTGGAGGGCAAAGTGTCTTCCTCCCATACCTATCCTTCGGATTTCTAATGTTGTCTTTTAGTCAGTTTTAATTTGAGCGTGAAACTGCGCTTTTGATGTTATATTTTAACTATTTTTCAACCGAGCCACAAAATATTAACGCTAAGGAAGTAAAGTTCAAGGTAAACAAAATTATTAATTGCTCCGCTTTTTCTCAGCTTATTGACTTTCATATGAAGATAATCGCATGTGAAGAATGATTTATGACAAGTTTTTCACGCGGGTATGACATCATGACAAACGGCTTTGTTAATTACAAAGGCTCAGGGTCTCCGGTTTATGATTGGTCCGAGTGGATTTCGGGGTGTGACATTCTATAGGTTATAGCAGTACTCGCAGAGCTGAAGTCCCATTCAGCCTGGTTGTTTGGGAGAGAGCAGATCGAGACTGACGACAAGAGCTGTAAAGTGAATCGAATATCTTACTTTACATCTACTATCATGGTAAGTGCTGCACAGAAAATGATTTATTTTGTTTTTCACCAATGACTTTTTCTTTATTGGTAACTGATTGATCTAAGATTTACCCCGTGCAATTTCATTCTGCAGAGTGTGATTAAACAAGAAATGGGGATCAAGCTCGACATGGAAGGCTCTGTAAACGGGCACAAGTTTGAGATTGAAGGAGGAGGAAAAGGAGAGCCTTATGAGTAAGTTCAAGTTTAAAAATGCTTAACTGAATCATTGTGTTTAGTCAGTTCATGGCTGGATTGCTTCGAGGTGTGCTAAGTTGAGAAAATAGTTTTTTTTCTTTGGGGGTTTTTGCAAGTGAGTGGTATTTAGTGACACTGAAGAATTTGTCCGAAACCGTATTTCTTTCAGTTTAGCGCAGCAGACTGGAGGAGCTGCCTTTCTTTCGTTTGATTTTACGAGCGTTAAGCCAACAAACTCAGAACATAACATGATAGTCTATATCAAGAAATTTCCCTAACCTTGCCTAGAAATCGATACCTAAGACTCACCCATCCTCGCTCTCTGTTGAGAACATAAGATGGCTGAAATGTCTTGCTAATAATTTTCTTTCGTTACTTAGTATGCAAATTCGTAGGATTTAATGACTCGTGATGTATTTCTAAGCTTTAATGGAAAAGCAATGTCTCATTGTCTCTCTCCGGCTGGGGGTCTTTTGGTTTGAACGAAATGCTCCCTGTGGAGTGGTCAGACTACTTCAATTAAAATTGTCTTCTTATAAAGCCCGTTCATTTCTAACTTATCACGTGATTTCCACCTTGTTTTTATCTTTCATCTTTAAATGTCTTTTCGTTATACGACTTCGGTATGTTGTCGCACTTAAGCCCCGGTCAAACAGACGGAAAATTTCATACAACTTCAAGGAACACTGTTGGGTGTTGTTGCAACTTGTTACTATCGGAGGTGGTCAAAAGGCCATGCCGTTGTCCTTTTTTTCCTAAGGACTCTGAAGCGCTGGAAACGGGTGCACCAGTAACCCATTAACTCAGAGGGTCAACTTAAGGTGGAATCGCAACAGCCAGAGAAAAGGCTGACCGTCAGAATTTCAAGAATAAAAGTTGATAATGGGGCCCCTGGATTCGCTAAACGGCAGTGAGGAACATGTTTTCATTATTTTTCCCCGATTTATACGGTCCACGAAAAATTCGATTAGGGCGGTATCGGCTTTTTTCGTAAAATTCCACGTGGAATTCACTCTTCAGGCGATGAATTTTTGCATTATGTTTTGCAGTTGCAAAAGTAAGCCACCAAAAATGCACCACCGACGAATTCGAAAGCAGCAATGACACGGTTCTGAATATTTAGTGCTGGAAATCATGATATCTAAATAAAAAAAAATATTTGTTTGTTTGGGGCTAAATCTAGTAAAAGGTCTCGTTCCAAGAGTTTAACTCAGTCAAATTTCAGAACTGTCCTTCATATCGATGAAGACGAGCAGATTTTTCAATTTTCGACAAAGGAAGAAAGTTCTCCGTTTCATATGAAGAGTACATTAGTTACACCTTTGATTTTCCTGTTTCTGTTTTACAGGGGAACACAAACTATGCATCTTAGAGTCAAAAAAGGCGGATCTCTGCCTTTCGCTTACGACATCTTGACAGCAGCATTCGAGTACGGCAACAGAGCATTTACTAAGTAAATCGAGCTTGTGAGACCAATGTATAATAATACAAAATCAAATATATACTTGCTTATTTGGGGCTAAATCTATTAAATCTATCTCTCACACTAAGAGATCTTTAACGTAGTCGAATTTCAGACCTGTCCTTTATATCGATTAAGCAAAGCAGATTTTTTATTTTTCGACAAATAAAGAAAGTTGTCCGTTGCATATGAACAGTACGTTGCAGTACAGTACAGTATAATACGGTACGCCTCTGATTTGCTCTTTCTGTTTCAGGGGAACACAAACTCTAGAGCTTACAGTCAAAGAAGGCGGACCTCTGCCTTTCGCTTACGACATCTTGACAGCAGCATTCGAGTACGGCAACAGAGCATTTACTAAGTACCCAAAAGATATAGCAGACTATTTCAAGCAGAGTTTTCCCGAAGGGTATTCCTGGGAAAGAACCATGACCTTTGAAGACAATGCCATTTGTACTGTAACAAACGACATAAGGTTAGTAACGTGTTAAACGGATGCCTCTTGCCTGATAAAAAGTAGCACTCTGGTCTAGTTTGATAAAATTCGTCAATTCTAATCACAATAGTCTTTTTAATTTGTGCCCCCTTTTTTATCTCTGACAATCATTTTCTTGGAGTTTGTTTATAAGTGAGGGTTATAGGCCTGAAGCGAGGGGCGTAGCCCTCGGGCAACGCACGAGGCCGGAATAAATCATATAACCACGAGTTTCTTACCCAGAGCAGTTTTGGAGGCAGTATTGCGGAAATTGATCCTACAGAAATTTGTTGTTAGTCGAGGAACGGAAAGAGAGCGAGCTAGGAGTTGATTTCCGCACTAAGGATCTTGTCGTGGAGGCATTTGAAAGAAGCAAAAACTGCCGAGGTATCTCTACCGTTACCGACAAAGAAATCTGAAAACAAGAAATCATGCACAAATACCACAAAATACAAAGAAATCAAGAAAGAGAGGAATCTTGTACCAATCATTGATAGCCGGATGCATTTGCGGTTGCCCCAGAAAGTGGAATTTTAAACACGCTGTGTAATTTTTAACTGTCCTTCTGGCTATACAGGGCTATAGCAAATTTGTGTACGAAGTCAGGAAGAAATACCTCAGTGAATATCCTCTAAATTGCCTGCATTTACTGTGCATCCGATCACAGCGTCGTCTAAGGAAAATAATCCGTAAATGCAGCGAAAAAGGGGAAGTGGATCGTTTAATTTCACAAATCGTACCATTGTTTTCAACATTACCACAGGACGG
>BLFK01000291.1:1671008-1685323 GCA_014634185.1 Astreopora myriophthalma
GTAAATAGAAGCTCTGAAATCCTAGACCCAGCTCTTTCCTTTAACTCTTTAACTGCAAAAAGTTCACTCTCAAAGTACTCACGTGATTCCATGATACTGTTTTCCTCCACGAGACTCTTAGTGTAAACATCATGGGCTCCTTTGAAATTATCAAATGCTTGATCTAATTCCATAATCGGAGAGCTCGTTTCGCTTCTTGGTAAGCGCTGATTTAAACCCACTTCTCGTCTTCTTAAGCTGGAGAATTCTTTCCACCCGAACAGCTTCTTCGTCAAGAGTCACATTAACTTTTCTCGAACGAGGGAGGTCTCCGTCCGGCGGAACGTAAATATCCGGGTTCAATTCCTCGCCAAGTGAATCCATACCAGTATCGATACCAACCACACAATAACACGAAGCCTTGAAGTTGTTTCTCGAGACGTGTTTTTAACTAATGTAGTCGCCAAAATATTCCGAGCACACTTAAACGGACAGCACAAAGTAAAATGTTATCTCACACAAACCGGCCACTGAAGCGGAACACTTATATACGTTTCCGAACCCGGTCACACGGTTTTTACACTGTTAAAAACACGTTTTGTCATGTAGACCTCGAACACACCAAAAAAAACCCCACGAAAAACAGGGTCGCCCCCTAAACATGGCGGCCTTTTCACTCATCCGTTTTTTCCCGCCTCTCGCCGGCCTGGGCACTAAACTAAACTAGTACTCGATTTAAGCAAACTGAAGCTTACACTGACTTGATTATGGATGAGTTGAACACGGCCCCAAAACTATCTCAGTAGATCTCAAAGGAAAGCGCCAATTACTGAACAAGGCATTACCTTATCTAGAAAGGAATAAGATGGTCATTTGTTAAGATAGTGAACTTTGCAAACTATCACTATCTTGGATTAGTTTTGTAGTTTTCACTCATAAAACTGACTTTTCTATTTGTTATATGCTTGATGTCCTCTGCCCAGTGTTACTAATCCGAGATTATTTTCTCCTTTCCAGAGCGAAGAAGGCTGTCAAATTGCCAAAGTATCACTTTGTGGACCACCGCATTGAGATATTGAGCCATGACAAAGATTACAACGAAGTTACGTTGTACGAGAAAGCCGTTGCTCGCTGTTCTCAGCTGCCGATTAAGGCGGCCAAGTAAAGGCTTAACGAAAAGCCAAAACGACACAAGGAGAAAAGAAAAGTTTCTGGCTTTTAACATTTTCTACAAGGCATTTACTCGGAATTAGTTTTTTAATACTTTCGTTTAAAGGATTTGTTTGGGGATTTTGTTTTTTTAGAGCAGAGCTGATTATGGATTATCTGATGCACTCTTGATTTTAGTCATGATATGTAAGATTCAAAGATTTGTCTCGGGGTTTGTTTGAGAATAGCAACTTGCTCAAAGTTTTTAGAAGACAAACAGCTTTCTTTTCTGAGGGTTTTCTTAGGAAGGATAGGCTTTTTAAATCGGTTGTAAAAAAACGGTAAGAAAACTGTAGTGAGAATTAAACTTTTTGCTGAAGCCTGGTTTTGTTGATTGTTCTTACCATAGTTTAGTGTCTTTAGTGGCACCCATTGCCATTTTATAGGCTATGTCTTAAAGTGCCCCTGTAATAGACTGTTAATAGGACTACAGAAAATTAGAGATACAGAGTTCCTGGTTCAACTTTGATTTTCAGACAGTTTTCTAGATTTTCGAGACTTCATAAGATTCGCAAACCGCCCGTCTCAAACTCCACGCTATCCGACACCAGTATGACGCAATACTACGTAATTCTCTTTTTGACACACTCCCCCCCTTGATTGACCTAGTCAATCAAAGGATTTTAGATTAACTCTTCAGTGACAACGTTCCGCAATGTTCCTTGGAAGTAACCACGGCTAATCGACACTGTTCAGTTACAACGCATGATTTCCACTTGATCATCAGGAACGAATCTAATGACTGGCTGAGCTGTCTCCACACTCTCCTTTCCACCACCATCCCGATGCTCATTAGAAACTTCAACTGGACACAACTTTTGGACTGGACGTTTGATTTCAGTTCTTCTTCCCTCAGAGGCCATCTGAACAACAGCCGCGCGAACGAGATTATCTCTGCCATGAATTAACCTCTTGACTGTACCAAGTTTCCACCTTTGACGGGGCACCTTATCTTCATGGATGCATACAACGTCTCCTTGTTTAATCGCTCTAGATTGTGTTGTCTTCTTTCCAGTATGATGCTCACGAAGCTCCGTAAGGTACTCCCTTCGCCAACGATTCCAGAAGTGCTTAAGAACCAAATCGAGATGCTTCTGTCTTTTAGTCAACTCGATGCCTGCGCCAGGTCGAATGGCGCCTTGGGACCTTGGACTGGGCATAAGCAATCTGCGCCCAATGCACAGAGACGCAGGTGTCAGTGGTTCTTCCAAGTCTTCGTAGAGGTAAGTCAGAGGACGGGAGTTCAGTTTGCCCTCAACTTCAATCAGCACTGTTTCGAACTCTTCGTAATTGATTCGTGCATTACCGAGGGTTTTCTTGAGGCAACGTTTTACGGAGCGCACCATTCGTTCAAAAAACCCTCCCCACCAAGGGGCGCGAGGAACATTGAATTGCCAGGAAATTCCATGGAGGTGGAGGAAAGCTTTCAAACTTGAACCCTTGAAGGTCTTCCCATTATCCGAAACAACAAGGCGTGGCATCCCTCGTCTGGATATGAAGCGTTTAAGGCACCTTAAAAACGTTTCTGTCGACAGATCGGGTACAAGCTCGAGATGCACGGCGCGAGATGAAGCACAAGTAAAAAGAGCGATGTATCCCTTGAAGACTTTCTTACTCTTGGAATAGACATCTTTCAAGTAGAGTGGCCCAGCAAAATCGACACCAACTTGGGTAAAAGCAAATTCGTCTGATACTCTGAATTCTGGAAGAGGAGGCTGAGGAGGAGCATTGTACGATCTCCCTTCGAGTTTCTTGCACGTAACACAAGGAGAAATCACGTCACGCACAGTCTGTCTGCCCTTTACAACCCAGAACCTTGACCTCAAGTCAGTCAACGTTTCTCTGACACCACAGTGCATGACATTACTGTGACTCTTCCTAATCATCAGAACAGTGAACTGATGTTTCCGGGGAAGAATTGCGGGAAAACGAGCTTGATAGGGCAGTGGCGCATTATGTATTCTTCCTCTACATTTCAATATGCTATTGTCATCTTCAAATAGACCCAAAGAGTGACGTAACTGGTCAAATTGTTCTTCCTCTCGAACATACTTCTGAACATGTTTGATCCACAATGATTCCGCGCCACTGAATTCTTCTGATTCAATCTCCAGTGAGGTTATTTGAGGTTGACCTTGCTTTCTTTGAGCGTGTCTGACAAATCTCAAAACATAACACGTCACTCTGAGGAGCTTGTAGATGTCGCTAAAATTGGCAGGTTGAATTGCTTGGTCTAAACCATTGACTTCCACGACAGCAGCGACTGTAGTGACCTTTCCCACTGGCTTGATTTCACTGAAGACATTAGTCTCGAAGTTCCTTGCTCCAAACTCTTTCTGATTTGGCCAAAGGTCAGGACTCTTCTTTAAGAACTCAGGACCTTCCCACCAATGCTTTTCGTCCTTTAGCTTTGAGGCCCTGCATCCTCGTGATGCAATGTCCGCAGGGTTCTGTGCAGAGGGAACGTATTTCCATAGGTATGGGGCTACAAGGTTTCGGATCTCCACAACTCGATTTTGCACAAATGCTTTGAATTCCTTTTCAGTCCTGTTGATCCACCACAGCACGATCTCCGAATCTAGCCAACATACACATTTAGCGATATTCAGAGATGGGCCCAGTGCCTGGTGTACGCTCGTGATAAGTCTTGCAAGTACCAAGGCAGATAACAGTTCCAATCTGGGCGTGGTGGAACCTGTAAGGGGCGACACTCTCGTCTTCGAGGCGACAATTTTGCACACGAATGAATTGCCTGACTGTATCCTGAGGTAAACAACACCACCGAATGCTTTGTCTGATGCATCACCAAACCCATGTAATTCAAACATGGGAGTTTCTAGAGAGTTCAGTCCAGATGAGTAACATCTGTCAATAGAGAAAATTGAAATGTTTTGCACGTCTTGTAACAATGACATCCACCGTTCAAGTACTTCTCCTCCCAGCGGAGTGTCCCAATCAACTTCCTCCTTGCAAATATCTTGAAACAGTATTTTGAATGCAACAAACACTGGAGACAGGATTCCAAGAGGATCAAATATCCGCGCGATAGAACTGAGAACGATTCGCTTCGTGACGATTTCTTCTGTCAGGTAACTAGTTAAGTTCTTGAACGTAAAGACAAGTTTATCATCTGAAGGATTCCAAGATGTTCCCAGCACCTTTGGAAGATCTTCCGTCTTATCCACATCCCGAAACTGTGACTTGGAGAAAGTTTGATCATCTTGCTGGAACACAGAAGGGGTTTGATAATGTGTAACTCCATGGTCTTCCTCTGATTTGATCTTGTCTGCCAATCCCTGATCATTTGTCAGCCACTTGCGCATGTTGAAGCCAGCTTCCTTGAATCTCATCTTGAGGTTGGAGTAGAAGTCATAAGCTGAAGCTCCATCAGGCTTTGAGGATGCTAGGTCATCCACATAGATAGAACGCAAGACTTCCTCGACAAATTCTGGATCTCTATCCATGCAAGTGTTCAGATGATGTCGAATTGTTCCATTTAGAAGAAAGGGGCTAGAGTTAACTCCAAAGACAACTCTGGTAAAACGCATAATGAGTAACTGGGGATTGTCAGTAAGAATGTCATCAATCCAAAGAAATCGGAGGAAATCGCGGTGCTCCGGGGCAACGCCCACGTTCAAGAACGCCTTCTCAATATCGGCGGTAAGCGCGACTTTGTGAGCTCTGAATCGTGCCATTAAATCGAAGATCATTGGAGTGAGGGGCGGCCCAGAGTACAGGCAATCATTGAGGCTTGGTCCACGTTGTTTAGCAGATGCGTCATAGACTACGCGGAGCTTGGTTGTGTGCTTATCAAGCCTGATGATTTCTCTGTGGGGCAAATAGTGAACCTTGCCTACTTCTGCTTGTTCCCTCGAGTTCACTGGTTCAATGATGTTCTTCTCAAGTTGCTCTTTAATGACTTCATCATAGTGTTTGAGAACTTCCGGTTTCGATTTCAGCCTCCGCAGCAAGGACTCCAGCCTCATTTTGCTCAACTGATAGTTGTCGGGGAGTAGGGGATGACTTTCCTTGAACGGCAACTTGACTTCATATCTTTCTCCATTATGCTTGATATCATCAATGAATTTTTCATAGACTGTCGGTTCATTGTGCTTGATTCCCAGAGTTTCTAAATCCCAGAAATGCCTGATTTCTTCTTCAAGTGAATTTCTTTCTTCAACGAGACAGTTCGAGATTTTGAGTACGTGAGTTTCAGTAAGATTCACTGTGGAGTCTTCCTGCCCTGGCACTGGAATTCCAACTGGTCCAGAAAGTACATAACCGAGCTTAGTAGAGAGGGCAATAGGTCCTGATTCTGGACCACGAATTACACTTCCACTTACGAAATGCCAGTAGAAATCTGCACCAATAAGAATGTCTATATTCAATTCTTCGTCACCATGGGAGTTATCTGCAAGCCTTAAGCACTGCAAGTGAGGGTAGTTCGCTTGTGTGAACTCAATAATTTGATTACTGATTGGTGCACAAATCACCGGTACTACATATGCTGATACATATATCTGCATACCGTCAACTGTTTCCACTGCCAACTGAATGATGTCACAGCGCCTTAGTTTGGCAGTAGACTCTCCAAATGTCTTGATCAGTAATGTGTCCTGACCAGCAACAGGTAGGTTCAGAGTTTTCTGCAAATTCTCTGAGATGTAGCTCCTTTGGCTTCCACTATCAAATACCATTCTTGCATTGACAAAATGTTCACCACTCCCTGGCTTAGATATGTTCGCTCTGGCAGTCTGCAGAAGGACACCAGATTTAGAGCTGATGAACATACTGGTAGATGAAGCCTGAAACGATGCTGCACTTGGGTTGAATGCAACTCCATCATTAAAGACTGTGCTTCTTCCATGGGGGGTTGATGGTTTCTCTTTGCCTGAATTTTCACAGATAGAGGCATGGTGACCCAAACCACAGATGTGACACACCTTACAACACTGATTGGCGAGGTGACCGGTACGCAGGCACCTGAAACATCTCCCTTTCTGTCGAAGAAATTGCTTCCTTGCAGGAATGTTGGTTACCACATTACATTTAACAGATGGATGAGTTCCCTTACAATATGTACACCAAAGACCTTGATGAGAGCTCTTCCCACCGTCCGCAAGCAGAGCTGAAGTGGTTGATGGTTGATAGGCTGGTACACGCCTTGGGGGATCCGGTACTCGAGACTCCTTATTCGCAACATCCCCAGGGACATGTTGGCAATTTTCTCGTAATTGCAGCTCCTTTTGGAATTCGGATAAAATATCCTTCAGGACCCAGGTTTCAGAAGATAAATTTCGAGTGATGGCGATCCTGAATTCTTCTGGCAATTTTTGCATGATTAAGGGCGTTAGAAAACAGCCATACATCTCTTGTGAAATTTCCAAACTCTCGAGGCTACGCACATGTGATTCCACCGTATCGTACAGATTGCGAAGGCGTTTCACATCATGAATGGACGTAATTCTCGGGATTTTAGTCAAAGCTTCCATGTGGCTTGAAATGACGATTTGACGATTTCCAAATCTCTTTTTCAAGAGATCAATAGCCTTCTCATAATTAGCATTTGTCAGAGCCAATCCGGCGATTACATGTGCAGCAGAACCAAAAAGAAGTGATTTCAGATAATTGAACTTATCCACCCCCGTTAGAGCGCTGTTACGCTGGACGGCCGATTCGAATGATTCCCAGAACGGATACCAGTCGATTGGATTCCCGTAGAACTTCTTTAATTCGAGTTTTGGTAATTTCGCGTGGCTGTACTGAAATCGAGGATGCCTTCGCGCTGGTCCCTGTTTGCGCAATATTCAAACCAGATTCCGCAGATGGTGAAACCATTGACGATTCTTGGCTCCTTCCTTGATCGCTATCCGATTTTAAAGCCATTTCCAGGTCAACAATGCACTTCCGAATTGCACTAGCGAAATCGCAACTGACGCTCACATCTTCTTCGACTTTCGAGTCGTCTAGATATTCGAGAACTCCTTCATCCAAACTCTTGAGCTCCGAAGACTTGTCCTGCAGAGTAGATTTCAAGAATTTAAGCTTGTTGACATCAACAGATTCTCCACTTTCCAACGACTCCCTTGCTTCAGCGATAATCTTCCTTACAAAAGTGCGATGGCTCTCACGGATCGTTATCTTCTTCTTCAATTTCTTCTTCGCTTCGGCCATGTTTACGTGCACATTCCTTCGCGAAGCTCGATTGCACTGATGACTATTCCCGGGTCTCGGCACCAGCAAATGTAATAGACTGTTAATAGGACTACAGAAAATTAGAGATACAGAGTTCCTGGTTCAACTTTGATTTTCAGACAGTTTTCTAGATTTTCGAGACTTCATAAGGATCCATAAGATTCGCAAACCGCCCGCCTCAAACTCCACGCTACCCGACACCGGTATGACGCAATACTACGTAATTCTCTTTTTGACAAACTACGTACAGGGACTGCCTCTTTCGAAAGGCGCACCGATATGTTGTCAAGTCCACTAGATTTGCTTCAACAGTTAAGTTGCTGATAAGACGACAAATTTCATCGCAGATTGCTTGTTTGAAAATGATGGCAGATTGGGCGTAATATAATCGGGTTCTTCATGTTATCTTACATCTGTAGATTTGTTGGATAATTTGAAATGGAAAACCCCTGAAACCTGGCGGCTATCCTGGCGGCTCTCCTCGAATGTATAAAATTCTCAATCTTCAATCCGCACCCCATCTTAGTCCGAAATTTCAGACTACCCCATATGAGAAACTCGAGCTCCTTTACAAAGTTCAGTTCACTTCATTTTATTCACACTTCATGATTATCATATGACACGGATTTGCGAGGATCATAGCTTCACTTTGCGAGGAGCATAGCTTCACTTTGCGAGGAGCATAGCTTCACTTTGCGAAGAGCATAGCTTCACTTAAACTTAAACTTAAACTTCACAGAAACTGCGAGGATCATAGCTTCACTTAAGAATAAAGTATTGTGAAAGGGAGAACAAAATAAATGGCTTTGGTAGGAAGTGTGCGGTGGTCAGAGGAGCATAGTTTTCCATCTGACGACCGCATAAGTTCAAGGAATGCAAAATATCCTATAATCTTAAGAATCTTAACACTGACCTGGCACTTCCAAGGCCAAAGGGGTTTGTGTTACAATGCAATGGTCTGGAACAATCTTCCCCACAAGGCAAAAAGCGCACAGTCGCCTTCGGAGTTTAAATGTCAGTAAACTTGTCACCTTGCCTTCTGCTGGGTCGCGCTAGTTTCTTAGAGCGCAAATTTTGACTTCATTTATACTTGTAACAAATTATCGTACTTGCAACGTTTGGCAATGTAATCGTTAGTTGTTGTCCTTCAGTAGCATATAGAAAGAAATAATTTCAAGTTCGAGTGAGGCCTAACACTACCGTGAACTTATGTACCCAAATATTCCATCAGAGATCAACTCCGGCATTGAAATTGGGCCCACACAAGGACAGAGAAAAACTCTGACCAGGGTGGGATTTGAACCCACGACCTTCGGATTTGATAACCGTTGCTCTACCGACTGAGCTACAAGGCCAGAACGGGAGCAGGCCGTGGGTATATGAGATTTTATTCACAAGGACAAATATGTGTTTACCTACGCCCCACCTGCATGGAAATCAGCTTTTGTTGTGTGTGGCCAGCGTAGCTAAATAATAAACTTATGTGTGTTAGGTGAAATGGGTGAATTTTCACCCTCCTTTTTCTGAGCCCCCTTCTTTCTTTCTTTTTTTTTTCTTATCCCTCAAATATTGAAATAATATTTGATTTCTCTGATTTCTCTGATTGAGGTGGAGAATGTGCATAAGCGATGACTGGTTCTACCAATCAATTTATTCATTTTGAGCCCACAAACACACGGTCCAGCATGTAATCCAAAAAACGCCTCGTTTCCATGCTTCAAACAGAGTGGCTATTCGTCCACTGAATCCAGATTGAACTGATGGAATTTGGAAATGTTGGTCTTTGAGGGGAGGGGAAAAACTGGATCACCCGGAGAAAAACCTTTGGGAGCAGAAAAGAGAACCGCAACAAGAAGCTCAACTCACGGATGCCATCTGTGGTATTTTGGGATACCAGGTCAGGTGACCTGGGGGCGTGTATGAGAAATAAATGGAGGATTGCTGTACAGCGATGTTTTTCTCTCTCTGTCCGCCACCTTAGTGAGTATTAAACCATCGAGTTCAGGAATCGAACCCAAGACACATTGGTGGGAGGCGAGTGATTCCACCACTACGCCACTTTTCTCCCCAGCCACAAGAAAGATCTAAAATCTAGTAACTTTGCCATGGTTTGGTTTTAAAAATATTACACAGTAACCGGCCTGTCGACAAAGATCGCGAAAGTTCCATGCAAATGTCTCAAATTCGGAAATCTAGTCCTCCAAATCCACGCAGTTTCAAATTTTTCTGATCTTTAAAACCCAGCTACATGGCGGCAATCTAACGAAACAATCTCAAACTTGCTAAACTGACTAATTCTGATATGAGTTTTCTTGTGACGGGTCGCATTTCTTAATTAGATTGAAATTAAAAAAACAGACTCGCAGTCTCCATTTGAACTTCGGAACGGGCAATTCCCTGTGAACATTTAAAACCACCAACTTGAGTCATTCATTGTTCAGTGCACCATCACTAACGATCACCTTCAAAAGCTGTATGTACATACTAATATTCTTAAGAGATTGAAAAGTCGCCAACGAAACTTCCATATTAATGAAGAACGGGAAGAAATTTTGATCCTTATCATTCATCGACCATAATATCTCGGTCTGCCTCTTGTTTATTTACACATGAAAAAGCTCTACGATACTTTATACTTATCAGTCTCTGTTTTGATCACTTCACAGCACCTTGACAGGTTTCCTGGAGACAACGAATAACTGAACCATAAATGTAAGACAATGGTCTGTGAAGCGGTGGTTTGAAATCGTCTCTAGGAAACTTTCAAATTACGGAATTGATCAGAGCTCCTTACAACTTTTGGCTGTCAAAGTAATGCTAAAAAGTTCAAGTTTACTTCCATGGTGTACTTTTACATTCTAAGCATAACAGGTATCACGAGAAAAATAATCACCGTTAATGGAGCGTTATCTAACGCAAGCGAACTAACCTGTGGAGTACCACAAGGCAGTGCACTTGTCTTTTTGTTTTACTCAGTAATACACCTGAGCGATGTCAACGAACTTCACGTCAAACGGCCGCACCACATCTTGCGCAAAATGTTTGCGGACGTCACTGATATTACTATTTCTCGTTGTACCTTCTCCGGTCTCGTAGAAATGATAAATTTTGCTTGAGCTTATGAACCCCTATGCTTGGCTACTGAAAAGCCAACGAGCCTATGATTATTGGCTCTCAGCCAAAGCTTCTTGTTGAGACGTGTACCGGATGAAATCAACATTTAAAGACGAAGTCAAGGCTGGACACTGCGATTCACGGAGAAAATTAGACGGCTAATATTACAGTGAATGTATGGGATTTTTGCCGACTTTGAACCTCTGCAACTTCGCTACAGAAGCAGCATTTTAACAGTGAAAATGTCTTTAAAGAGGCATTTGTACCCACATTATATATTTTCATGAAGTGTAAAGAAGAGACTCAGCCCTCGTCTACACGTATCCGTTTTCATTTGAAAACGCAACTTTTTCTTTACGGATACGGCTTCCGTCCACACGTCTCCAATGAAAACGATCACTGAACTTTTCAAAAACGCTCTCCAGAGTGGAACTTTTTGAAAACGCTGTTTTCGCGTGTACGTGTGGACGCGACTCTTTTTGAAAACGAAGAAAAAAGGTTGCTTTTCCAAATGAAAACGGATACGTGTGGAGCGGCGTTCCAAGTTCAAGGTTGGCCGAAATCCCACAATTTCACTGTAATTTTACCCGTGTTTTCTCCCACAACCAATATGACGTCATTCACCATGAAAAGGTCGATTAGTGTTAACAAGAGGTGTCACCTCATCCTCTGTTGATGTCAAAAATGTTATAGAATCCCTAATAAGCTCACTGAGAAAATGTCTATCCAATATTAATGATGTACCAAAGAGTCAAAACCACGACTAACACCTAGTAGAGAGCGAAAAGGTCACTGTTTCGCTTTAATTGGTTAATGGCCGCGAAAGTTACAGTTCGCGTTGTATGACATTTATTACGTGATTTAGCATTTTTTAGAACGGAAATCCATAGTACACGCTATTTCGCAAGGGTTTTTGATACCGCTTTAAAGTGCTACTATGGTGAAAAACATCAGTCCTCGTTTTTCAAAAAGTGCTTGTGTTAAATGCTCAACAGGTGAAATTTTTGGCAGTAATTTCGAGAGGAAGAGTGTTTATTTTAACTGCATTTTTTTTTTTATTTAACGGTCCGTCATTACTTTGTGCGGTTTCGACCGATAAGCCGTCAGAGAGCTGGATCGAGTAGAAAGTGACATCATGTACTCACTCGCTTAAGAATGAGTGTGTGATTGCGGCTTATTGAGTATGCAGCACGGGAGTTTTTTGCTTTCAGATTGTCAAATCCGTGTTCTGCATACTAATTAAGCCGCATTCACACACTTCATTTTTAAGCGAGTGAGTAAATGACGTCACTTTCTCCTCGATGCAGCTCTCTGAGGACTTATCGGTCGGAACCGCACAAAGTAATGGCGGATTGTTAAATTAAAAAATTCCTGTCAAGTCTTCCTCTCGAAATAATTCCAGAAAATCTCGCACGCCGAGTATTCCTCACAAGTACTTTGGAAATGTGGAGAAAACCGAAAAGTGATTTTTGATTGTAGTAGCACAAAACACACAAAGTAGTTGTAGTTCACAAAACTTACGTTATTTCAGACGAACGTGTATAACCAATTAGAATTAACTTTGACATGTCCGGGGAGTGAACGTGCAAAGGCCCACTCACTCTGAACGAAGGGAACCGGAAACAGGGACCGGAACCAAAGGTTCTTCTTCTCTCATGGCTTCGTGGTTCGTTGTCACGGCTTCGCGGCTAAACTTCAGTTCGCCTGAAGAGAAGAAAGAATAACGTCTGAGACCAGGGTGAGCGAATCCTTCAAATCCTCGAGAATCCGGCTTTCAATCTTTAAAGCTGCGGTGCTTTGAGGAGTCTGAAGCCTAATTTATTTGACGTCTGCGCGAGAAGCTTTTAGAGGCGAACGTGTGACTAGCTCTGGTTGAGATGAAATTCCTACCGGCATTACATCATCCTTTTAATTTGGTCCTCTGGTACAAAATATTTGAAAATCATAGGAAAAATATAATCAGACGACATTATCCGGATTCGGATTATTCGATCGAATACGAAGAGACTGATGTGACGACATAGAAGGTGAAGATGACGATTTCAGCGATCAACAAGTGACGTCTGAAAAGCGAAGAAAGTTTGGACAGCTTACGCCGATGAACCGATGGTTAACTGATAAAGACTGGTTGAAAAAAATATAATTAGGAGCACAAGGAAAAATGAAAACATCGAGCGAATGGTGCAAGAAAGACCTATACGGAAGACACGAGTGGATTCTTCAATAACTGTTGCTAACTTCTCCCGCCAACATCACAGACCAAACTGAGACCCAGTCTTCTCAAAACTCTGGGGTGAACCAAAGTAGCGCGTACTTTCAGAATTTTGAAAATTCACAGGAAACCGAGGAAAAATGGTATAAATAATTTGTTCATGAACTTGATCAGAAAGAAAGCGACTTTTTTAAGGTGTAGTAACCCATTAGGGTTTGGGGGCACTTTAAGACATAGCCTATAAAGTGGCAATGGGTGCCACTAAAGACACTAAACTATGGTAAGAACAATCAACAAAACCAGGCTTCAGCAAAAAGTTTAATTCTCACTACAGTTTTCTTACCGTTTTTTTACAACTGATTTAAAAAGCCTATCCTTCCTAAGAAAACCCGCAGAAAAGAAAGCTGTTTGTCTTCTAAAAACTTTGAACAAGTTATTCTCAAACAGATCCCGAAACAAATCTTTGAATCAAACATATCATGACTAAAACCAAGAGTGCATTAGATAATCCACTCTTGCTAAAACCTAATTCTGAGAGAAAAACTGTTTCTTTAAGGTGTTGTCATAAAGCGAACTTTGTTCGTCAGCTATGCTCTAAAATATGAAAATCCCCAAACAAATCCTTGAAACGAAAGTATTAAAAACTAATTCCGAAAGAGTGCCTTGTAGAAATGTAAAAAGCCAGAAACGTTTCTTTTCTCCTTGTGTCGTTTTGGCTTTTCGTTAAGCCTTTACTTGGCCGCTTTAATCGGCAGCTGAGAATAGCGAGCGACTGCATTCTCATACAACGTGACTTTGTTGTAATCTTTGTCATGGCTCAAAATCTCAATGCGGTGGTCCACAAAGTGATATTGTGGCAACTTGACAGCCTTCTTTGCTCTGCAAAGGAGAAAACAGTGAACTCGGGTCAGTAACACTGGGCTGGGTACATCAAGCATAAAACAAATAGGAAACTCATTTTTATGAGTGAAAGCTACCAACAGCTTCCAGAGTTCACTACCGTATTAAATGATAAATCTCATTCCCTGGTTAAGTAATCAACGCTTTCCTTTGAGATCCACTTAGATAGTTTTGGTGCCGTGTTCAACAAATCCATAATCAAGTCAGTAATTTCGTGAAGAACTGTTTTTGTCATGATAGAATTTCGTACTTTATTCCTTCCTTCCTGGTCATGAAAACTTACTTGTAAGTACTTGTGAAGTCGCATCGGTGATGGCCACCTCCTTCAAGTAACAGAGCCATGTTAACATCACCCTTTAGCACGCCATCATGTACATACATTCTCTCGGTGGATGGCTCCCATTTCAACGTTTTCTTCTTCATAACTGGACCATTTGGGGTAAAGCCCACCCCCTCAAAGCGAATTTTGTAGATAAAAGATTTCTCGCTGGGATCCAAACTGTTGAAGGAGAAGTGAGACATACGTAGTGTAACCAGACAAACTGAGGTACGAATAACATTTTCATTGAAAGCCATAGTTAGCACTTGAATTCAGTGACATATAAGACTCCACCACAGTAGGACAATGTAATTACGTGAACCGATTTTTCATTTCCTTCCTCATGGTTATTACATTTATGCAGAGAAAAAAAGAAATCCTCTAGAA
>BLFK01000291.1:1694798-1706608 GCA_014634185.1 Astreopora myriophthalma
AACGGGGAGAAGTATCTATTTTCCCTTTTTTTTTCCCGCCACATTGCCTTCTTTTGGCAGGGTAATAATACAGTAGTCATTTGATGTCATAAACAAAGTTTATTACCTTCTATTTCAATATTGCGAGCTGATGCATCTATAACTCAACATTTTTTGTAACGTAACGTCTGCAACTGTTCACTAGCATAATGTTTTTCCCTCCACTCGCAATTGTCCGTGAGACTTTCAAGCCTCAGATGAATCAGTGGGCATCAACCATCAATATACACCAATTTCAGTCTCCATGCATGGGTGACTTCATCAGGCCTCCACAAGAGCGTACAAAACTTAACCCATTTATAGTATTTTGAGTTTGGAGTTAACTGTTCTCAAGGACACCTTAACTATTCTGTTGAGGGTTTAAGTCATTGATTTACTATTGAATCAAAGGAAGGTTTCTCTAATAGTCGGCTTGAAATCTATCGACTGAGATGGTCCTGACGAAATGAAAGACAATAGGTGATGAGAAAAGACGAAATAACTGTAGTAATGATGATGATAAAAGTTCAGAAACACCACTGATCACTAGGCACTGTAATACCATAATTAGATATCAAAGGAACGTTGCCTTCGCCATTAACTGGTACACCATTCATTTGTTCAGGCCCCAGTTGTCCGAAGGGATGATAGCGCTATCCACTGAATGAATCACCATCCACTGAATGAGTCACCATCCACTGAATGAATCACTATTCACTGGATAACTCAATCGGTTTTGCTAGCGATTAACCGCTGGATAGTGATTTATCCGGTGGATAGCGTTATGCACCTTTTGAACAACCGAGGCCAGTAGTTTAGATTTCCTTAAGAACAGGTAACTTCAAAATCTTATTAATCACGCATAAGCGTATTTTCCCATCAATGATACAGAAAGCAGTCACGTCAACACATCTCCGATATTAACCGTCCGATAAGCGTAGCAGAAACTTCCATCAATCTGGACTTAGCTGAATCACTTTCTCTTGTTACATCGTATTATGACATAGGTAGTAAATTCGAATAATCAAATTCGTTTACGCAAGCGTGCTTCATATTCCCATTGTGCAAGCTGATAACGCAAAAAAAAATTATCCGCGAAACTATTGGGCCCAAAATGTCATATAACAGTTGGTTCAAGAGTCAACTTTGCGTACCGTCGAAATATGAAGCACTTGGGAAGTTTGGAGAGCACTCAAGGGGCTAGAGTTGCTCTCGGATGTTCATGCTCGAGCAACTCTTGAATTATGCATTTTTTGTGCTCTCCAAACTTCCCACGTGCTTCACAGTATCTCGATGGACCAATTGTTAATTACGTGATAGACCGTTCATAGCTCAATATGACTCAGTATCAATCGGCTTTTGAAATGCGGGAAACCTGGATTTTTTAAATTTCGAGCACTGCCGGCACATAGTAAGCCTGAATCAACAAATTAAAATGGCCTCACCTTGAGGTGGAAGCCAGAGTGCATGCCTTGGGTCTAACATCCAAAAAATTTAGAAACATGGAAGGAGCCAAAACAAGCAGTAACCGCAACAACAACTGCACGCCTGAATCAACAAATTAAAATGGGGTCACATTGAGGTTAAGGCCAGAGCGCATGCCTTGAGTCTAACATCCAAAAAAATGGAGATTTTTGTCGACTTATGTTATATAACACCAGAACAATCCATGCTCGGATAGTGTGCTGTCTCTCTAAGGTTCGGCCGTAAAAACGACGCTTCGACCGCTCTTAAACCTGATTGTACGTTGAGACTAGGTTACAGTTTATCAATAAAAAGCATTTAAAGAAAGAAAAGCATTCTCTACTTAACCGTTTCAATCATTCATATCATACTAATGCCGTATTTAAAGACGATTTGTTAATAATAGTTATAAGGACTGGCCTGCCTCGATTAGCTCTCCAGCTCTTTGCAGTCCAGTCCACTCAAAATTATTATGTAATCGTGAAAAGGATTTATGAAAGTTAAATTTAAAGTCATACTTCTACGTCCTGTTAGTAATTTATCAGCTTTGGTGAAAGTTTACAATGACATTCTGACAAATATGAACAAGCAGCGTGTGACTCTCCTCGTTCTGTTAGACTTGAGGCTGCTTTCGATACTGTGGACCCTAGTATTTTGTTAACACGTTTAAGATCAAAGCTGGGTCTCAATGGAACTGCTCTTTCGTGGTTCTGCTCTTATCTATCAGGAAGAACATAACGAATATCTGTTCAGGGAGCGCTTTCAAATGTATTTCATCCTCGTTATGGCGTTCCCCAGGGATCATGCCTAGGTCCCCTTTTGTTTAACATATATTCAAGTAAAATCTTCGACATTGTTGGTCGTCACCTTCCAAAAATTCATTATTATGCGGATGACTCTCAGCTTTATTTATCGTTCAACCCAAGCTGTGTTTTTAGTTGAGATGAGAAAATTAGATCAATGGAAACCTGTATCTCGGAAGTTGAGCAGTGGATGACCTCGGACAAAATTATGCTTAATGACGACAAAACCGAATTTATTGTAATAGCGTCACGACATCTATTAAAAAAGGCTGCTGTTAACACTAACAGGGTCGGGGATTGCGGTATAAGCAAAGTGCCTGTAGTGCGGAATTTGGGTGCGTGGTTCGATGATCAACTTATTATGGCCGTACACATTACCAAAATATGCAGTGCCGCTTTCTATCACTTGCATTAGACGCATAAGGAAATACCTTTCAATGGATGCGGCTGCGACTCTTATCCACTCTTTTGCTAGTAGCCGAATAGACTACTGTAATAGTCTATTATATGGTGTGCCTAAGTGGCATATTGACAAGTTGCCGGAGAGTTCAAAATGCAGCAGCCGCCAGACTTGTCGTTATGCAGGGCAAATTTTGCCATATTACCCCAGTGCTCCATCAGCTGCTTTGCCTTCCTGTCTCATTTCGTATTAATTTTAAGATTTTACTTTTAATTTTGAAAGCCATTCATGAATTAGCACCGTCCTATATCAATGATCTTGTTAAAATTAAGCCTTTAAACTACGATCTAATGACGGAATACTGCTGTCTCATCCGAATTTTAAAACTTTAACAACTCTGGGCGACCGTGCTTTCGTTGCTTCGGCGCCTAAACTCTGGAACGATTTACCTCTGGAAATTAGAATGGCCAAATCTGTTGACACTTTTAAAAAATTTTTAAAGACGCATCTTTTTAGTAAGGCTTTTACGACTATGTAATTTTTATTCTCAGCTAGGCTTTTTAATATTTTACACAACACATGATGTAATTCTTATTATTATTTAGTTATTTTTATTCTACGTATTGTTGTAACGCGCAGTTGATCATCTCGTCATGAAAACTGCGCAAGATAAATTCTTACGTTACTACTTGTTTTTGCACTTCGTTAAAGCACTAAAATTATTCGATAAGATGTTTTGGAGCCCAGCAACGCGTGTCACGAAAATGCTTGCCAATTGTAACTTAAAATGTAAATGCCTTGTTTATAGTGGAAGTGCACTTAGCTACCAAGCTAGTTCACAGGCACTGGAAGGAATGCCGTGGCACGGGTCACCTTTAAATTTGCAAACAAGACAATATCGGTTCACAACTGGCGGCTTGGTTTCTTACAATTTAAGATCGTGTTCGATATCTTGTGGCTGTATGGTCACGTGTGAATCTTCTGGCACTGGCCCCAGTTTAGCGCTATCCACTGGATAACTAATGCAATTTGCTTCGCTAGTTTTCACCCGTTGGACAGTGATTTATCCTGTGGATAGCGTTATTCATCTTTGAAGAACCGAGACCAGATCTTTTAAATAAAAGTTGAACGCGTGCAATAGACGCCGTACGTTTAATGAAACGCACCATCTTAATTTCAATCACGGGCCGCAGCCCTCATGGAAGCCGGTATGTGACATCCAAACTATAAAGATATTTTATGAAAGCTATAGGTTTGACAAGATTTCTAACGAACCCAACAGCGAGGTACTGTCCACACAGTACCTCGGGTCAAAAAAAAAAATCGATAGTATTTCATCAAGACGCGCCATTAAAGTGACACGAATTAACCAGTACAGTGAGGGTAGCAAGTCTTTAGCTGGCGCGAATATTAATATTAGTTCTACCGCTATTGGGTTCGTTGAGGAGTGGGCTCCTGGTTCGTTAGAAATCTCAGGAAATCAAGCCTTCGTATTTTTTTTTTCTTTTTTACAACTGGGATGTTACATACTTCGATTGCACCCCCTTTTGAACTCCCCCTAGTTCAACAGTTCTGTTCACTCAGTGTTTGCACTGTAATATCAAGAAGGGTGGACGAAATGATAATTTCTTGTCTCCTCTGGCCTATTCAATAAAACGTACTAACGTACACCAGCACAATAAATCTAGTAATGACGTACGCGTTTATCGCAACTCAATTAGGTTTATCCGTACCGGAATCGTGAGTCTGCGGTTAAACGGGTAAATCAGGTTTGAGCACGAGTTCTTTCTCTACAAACAGAACGAATGTACGTGGATAAACTGATTGCGTAACAATGTACACACAGAACCGTGCTTCTGCTCTTCAGAGCTGGTTGGATCGTTTAAGGACAGTCAAGAACTTGCGTTTACATTGTTACGCAATCACTTTATCGACGTGCATTGCTTTGTTTGTACAGAAAAAACTGTGAATCAAACCTGGACCAAGTTGTTCGAAAGGTGGAGAGTGCTATCCGCTGGATAAATCCACTGGATAACTCAATTAGATTTGCTAACATTTATCCTCTGGATAGGGATTTATCCGATGGATAGCGTTATCCGCACCTTTCGAACAACTGGGGCCTGATTTACTGGTTTGAATTCGTTAGCAATTGGTTCATGAGTCAGCCTGCGTACGTACGTTCGTCGAGATATGAAGCACACGGCGGGAAGTTTGGAAAGCGCTCTAGCTTCTTGGGTCATGCTTCTGGATCCTTCTGGAGAGCAACTCTAGCTTCTAGGGTGTTCTCCAAACTTTCCAAGTGCTTCATAAATCGATGTACGCACAGCTGACGCATGAACCAACGGTTTTATAACATTTTCAACGCGATAGTTTCGCTGATAATTTCTTTTTTTTTTTTGCTCGAGGTATTTGTTTGCGAACGCATCAGCGTGGACAATGGGAACTTTTAAAAAAAACTTTAAAATAGGATAGTACGCTCTCTCTCATTGGTCAATAGGTGTGTTTACATGAAAGTTTGCAAACACGCTTGTGACATTACACGAATTTTTTTATTTGTTTTGTGTTGTCAGATGCGCGTTTTGATTGACTGATAGGAAACATAAGCGTGCATCAAGAAAATCTATTTCAATCAAGAAGTAAATGAACAACTGCATTTTCTTTCATTTGTCGAATTATTTTCGAGAAATATTTATAAACGCAAAAGACGACTTTTTTCCGTGTTTGCATAGCCTCATCTAAACACGAGGGTGGTTCGGAGAATAAGTTGCGAGACAGTTATGCAACCCGAGACGCATTCGAGAGTTTGCATAACTGTCGAGAATTCTCCCACTTCCCGAAGTGCTTAGATAAGGCTATGTAAACACGGAAGAGTCCTCTATTGACTAAATGAAGCACGCTCGCGCAATTGAGTTTGATTACTCGATTTTACTGGCTATTTACTGTCGGTTGGAAGCCACGATTTTAGCTAACACCGTGGCCCTCAAAGCGTTCCCATGCCTTGAGGGAATATTCAATCACAGCTTTGCTTTTCCGCTTTCGTAAATCCGACAAATCCGGCCAAACCTGTGCGGTTTGTGTCCCTCGAAATAGCCGCTATTACGGCTTAAATACAAGCGTTTAGCTTATGTTTGTAAAACTCCCTGAAGAAGTCTACGCTAGTTAGACGAAACGCGTCGGAGTCTTACAACTACAATTCACACAGTGCTGCTCGCTAGTTTAGTGTAAAAATCAAACAAACAAACAATTGTAGAAAAGAGTGTAAAAAAATTTCAAATATCCACCACTTTCAGTTCCACTTCGGTGAATAATTGTTTAAAGACATTTTCTCCGTTAAAATACTGCTTCTTTAGCGAAGTTGGAGAGGTTCAAAGTCGGCAAAAATCCCATACATTCACTGTAATTTTAGCCGTCTAATTTTCTCCGTGAATCGCAGTGTCCAGCCTTGACTTCGTCTTTAAATGTTGATTGCATCCGGTACACGTCTCAACAAGAAGCTTTGGCTGAGAGCCAATAATCATAAGCTCGTTGGCTTTTCAGTAGCCAAGTATAGGGGTTCATAAGTTCCAGCAAAATTTATCATTTCTACGAGACCGGAGAAGGTACAACGAGAAATAGTAATATCAGTGACGTCCACGAACATTTTTGCGCAAGATGTGGTGCGGCCGTTTGACGTGAAGTTCGTTGATATCGCTCAGGTGTATTACTGAGTAAAAGAAAAACACAAGTGCACTGCCTTGTGCTACTCCACAGGTTAGTTCGCTTGCGTTAGATAACGCTCCGTTAACGGTGATACCTGTTTTCTCGTGATACCTGTTATACTTGTAAAAGTACACCATGACAATAAACTTGAACTTTTTAACATTACTTTGCTTGTCAGCCAAAAGTTGTAAGGAGCTCTGATGAACTCCGTAATTTGAAAGTTTCCTTGAGACGATTTCAAACCACCGTTTGACAGACCATTGTACGGTGGCCCACATCTGCAAAACACAACAACTAATTCTCTAAACACAAATCGAAGTTCTCTGAACACAACAAGAAATTTGTTAAACACAAAACGCAATTCACTAAACACGACAGCAAATTTGAGAAATTTGTTAAACACAAAACGCAGTTCACTAAACACAACGCCAAATTCGCTAAACACGAATCAAAATCCACTAAACACAACTACGACTTCGCTAAACACGAATCAAAATCTACTAAACACAACAACAAATTCGCTAAACACAAATCGAAATGCTGTAAACACAACGACAAATTCACTAAACACAACTCAAAATCCGCTAAACACAACAACAAATTCATTAAACACCACTCAAAATCCACTAAACACAACAACAAATTCGCTAAACACAAATCGAAATGCTCTAAACACAACGACAAATTCACTAAACACAACTCAAAATCCGCTAAACACAACAACAAATTCATTAAACACCACTCAAAATCCACTAAACACAACAACAAATTCGCTAAACACCACTCAAAATCCACTCAAACACAACGACAAATTCGCTAAACACCACTCAAAATCCACTAAACACAACAACAAATTCGCCGAAACACAACATTCAAACGTGACGTAATTCTATCACTTAGCTCAAATGACAAACCCGTCATTCTTTTCTTCATTCCATTTTTCGCCATTCTGGAAGCAGTAGGGTCTGTTTTGTAGCGACTGTGGCGCGGGTTTGATACCCGCGTCGAAATTTTGTCATTTTTGCGGGAAAAAAGCTGAAAAGGACACTGTTAGCGCGGGTGATACAGTTCAAGTTAAAAGTGCAACGAAATGCCTGTCCTTCAAGGCCTATACCGCCAAAAAACCGAGGAGAGGACAACCCATTTTCGAGGAAATGGTACACGATCGAAGAAATACGCGCAAAAGTCGAAAGAGGACAATCCATATGCCCTCATAAACGTAGGGGTGATGCGTTACTCAAGTGCAGTTGTGGTTACACCGGTTAGGGGAAAAACCTTGCCCTTGAAAGTGAAAAGGGATGCTAATTATACAGAAGTGTTCGTAGATGCCTTGATGAAGCGCGAGAGTCATGACAAGACGTTTGACACCACAAAAACTTGGAAACTGGTTTACCCTGATGGATAGCTTGCATTGACTCTTCCTGGTCAACCAGAGGAAGAATTTTCTTTGTGAAAGTACAAAGAGGACTTAGGAAAACAGTACAGTAGGATAACCTTGTACTTGTGCCCAGATGAGCTGGAACAGTTGGGAAGTGATGGTAAGGAGCCCGATTTTGAGGACACAAGCAGGTAAGTTGTTGCCTTGCAGTAGCTGACATTTCATGCTGACCTGATCGATAGCCACCGGTATGAGCTTTAATTGTATTTATCGTGCAACTGATTTTTCTTATAGCTTCGTGCTGATGTATTTTGTTTACTTTTTTTGAACAGAAAAAAATGTAAAAAATATGAAGCTTCTACTGAATGCCAATTTACAGCTCGACAAACCTCCCAAGACAGGTAATTACTTGGAAACTGTTATAAAGTATTGCACCATTGAAATCATAATTGTACTTTTGATGCCATGCATGCCCAATGTCATAAGCTGTTCTGGTGTAGGAATAACCTCTACCACTGTGTTCTTGCAACAGGAAGGTTAAAGAACAGATCATCCAGAACTTACATGCAAGAGAAATTGGTGACCATAACCATCAAGCCAACCTTGGTGCAGCCACAGAAACACCACATGATTTTTTCAGTAACAGTAAAGGAGATGCAGTGCCAAGTACCAGTACAGATGCCGATACTAGAGATACAGATATGCTTTATGCATCCTTACTATTTGAAGACCAAAACAAAATGTTGTGGGTGAGTGATGAAGAAGATGAAGGAGCTGGCCCAGCCCATGATCTTGAAGTCCTGGAAGCATGTAACAGCATATCACTGCAAGAAATACTTGTAGAATTGGCCCAAGGGATTAATGATGATAATATATCTAACTGAATTTAATATAAGCCGTGGTCATCTATGGGAAGGGACTCTAAGGGGTCTTAGGAGAAAGTCATTTTCACTGCAAAACAAGGTATCTGTTAAATTTACAGATGATTCAGGAACTCCAGAAGGAGCTGTAGATATGGGAGGTCCAAAAAGAGAGTTTTTTACTCTTGTAATTGATTGGATAGTTAATTCACAGTTATTCTGTGGCACAGAACAGAAGAAATTTCTGTCCTGCAACTCAAACTATCTTGGAAATGATTTCTTCTTTTATGCAGGTGAAATTATAGCTATGTCAGTTGTGCATGGTGGTCCTGGACCAAGGTGCTTTGGGCTACCCTTATATGATGCATTGACAAAAGGAGTTATGCAAGCAACTGTGAGCTTAGATGATGTGTATGATTTTGACTTGCAGAATTCCCTACAGGCATTATATACTGCCAAAACCGTTGAAGAGGCTCAGAAGCTAATTTTAGATCGTAATCTAGAAACAATTTTAGAGCTAGCAGGTACTCTTCAGGTACTAAGAAAGCAGGATGATGTTTTCAATCTTGTTGCTAAAACTGCTCACTGGTTTGTTTTAGAGAGAGTGCAGGTGGCTTTTGAACGTTTTAAAGCTGGTCTCTCCACATTGGGTGTCCTTGGGGCTATGGTGAACTATTATGAGAAATTCAAAGAAGTTTTCTGCTATTCAAAAGTTTCATTAAGTGCTAATTTATTTGGTTGTCTGTTTTCCATTCATTAAAGAGAGGAAGGATCCAACAACCGTAAGGTTGAAGGCCTAGTTTTATCCCACTGGAATGACTTTCTACAGGATGTTGAGGAGAATACAGTTGAAATCACATTCAGGGATATTCTTTTCTTTGTCAGTGGGTTAAGGGAGGTGTAGAACCCCGATATCGAATCCGCCAGTGAACTCTAAAAAACGTTTATTGCATCTCTCACACACGGTTACATTACACACACTACTTGAATAAATTGCCCTAGCTTTTATACTTAAACAACAATACAATACTCCCGCAGGGCCACACTACACCTAATAACCATTGACAACAATAACGACATTCCAACGATAACTCACGCTACGACACTACAGGAGGTTCCTCCGTGTGGCATAACATTGCACCTTCGCTTCCGTCACTAACCTGAGGAGAAAGGCAACATGTCAAATTTCCCAAAGGCAAATGCATGTGCTTGTGAATTGCTCTTACCAGTTACCCATGCAAGTTATGATGATTTTAAAGAACACCTTACATTTGCATTTGTAAATACTAGGGGTTATGGATATGCATAGTGAATGCATGTACTTTGAGGTATTAGAAAGAGGTTGAAGACCATTCTTTTCAAGTACCAAGAGATTCTAGAACCAATACTTAATTTACATTTACATGTTGTTGCTATTGAGATAAGGGTATTATTATTCCCGAAGAGTTTTAAATTCTACAGGATAATGATTTATGAATACACTCTTGCATCATCACTAGTTTAAATATGTTGACGTCTGAGATCCTGTCTAAGTTAGCTTCATGTCTAATGAAAGGAAGATGTCAGTTCCAGAAATAAAGTTTTAACATTGCTTGTATTTTGCTGTATTTCTGGATGTCAATAGAAGCAAAGGCAAGGAACTCAGCATGGCAAAGCCACTGCTTATTTTAAAATCAAAACAGTGATACTAACAGTAACATTGAGGATGACCAAGAGGTACTTACAGTGACAATGTTACCACTGTTCAGAGAGTGAATGGTAAATCAAACGTCAAGAAAAATGAATAACATTGATTTTCTTATTGGGTTCCCATGGGTTGGGCATTCGTATGTCTGCATGTGTGGAGAATTTTCAAGGTAAAGTTCTGTAACATTGGTTTATGCTCAAGATACCACAATGCAAGTTCTCAACCAATTTTAAGGAGTGCTGGAGTTAATGATAATTCTTGGAATTGACCGAGACCTGTTAAGGGCTGTATGAGCTATATTAAGGCTGTAAGGGCTGTTATTTCCCCATAAAAACAAATATCGGGCTTCTAAAAACTGCCCAAGATATCAACAACAAAGCGGAGAGTATTGACAGCCATTACAATCCTACTTTTAGAGTCACTTGTAACAGAAAATGTAAGGACGCAGTGGTACGAGTTACTGTTCTGCTACCTGCATCAGATGTTCATAAAGTGCTATTGCCTCCTTCCAGTCTGTAGGAGGTTGCACTTGTTGATTTTCCATCACATAATTAAAGTACTCCACAAACATGCTCTCTTCATTGGCTGGGGCACAGTACAAACCCATATCATCCAGTTGCTCTTGAGTTACAGCACATTTGAAATCTTCAAATCCACTGTTCTCAGAGAGATAGAACAGCTCATCAGGTCTGCCAGGGATGGTATTATGTCGTGACTTACGAATGTAATGGGTGTTCCAGTTATCCCTAACATGATCTAGATCTGCCTGTAAGACATCTTTGAAACTGAACCACAGACATTGCATGCTTAATTCACTTCCAGTGTTGACAATACCTCTGTCAACTAAATCTTTGAAAAAATTCATCCACCAAGTTGACCTGTCATGACGATAAAAAGACCACCACCTCTCAATGCGTTGGTTAGCAGGAGAGGAGCCGTATCTATGTGCATTTAATCCTGCCAGGTGGTCGTTACCAGATCCACGAAAGTAACACTGCATAGCTGCCATGGTCACGTTTTCAGTACCACAGTCTGTGCGAAGAACTCTTGGACAACCGCTGTTGGACTTTACACAGTCATAAAATAAAGAAGCTACATGGGATGGGTCATTGTTCGAGTGACAAATCTTTAACCACATCACACGACGGCTGAAAGTATCCACGCAACCGTGGATGGGAAAGCCATAAGGCTTTAGTTTATCATACCCACCCACGTGCCAGGCAAAATTCGGACCAGGGGTAGTGTACAGCCTTCTCCTAAGGGCATGGGCCTTCCGCAAAGCTGTTCCTTCGGGATCTACCCTGCGTAAAATACTCTCCACCTTGCTTCTTGGTGCTTGAATGCCGTAATCCAGCTGAAGGCAGTGCCACATAGCACGATAACCCCTCATACAACCTGGCCCATCTAGTTCCTGTTGGATGGCCTGGTAAATTTCGCCATCATCAGTAATGTTATCCCGTCTTCTTAAGCCATAGTCTCGAAGTCTGTTGTGAAGAGTTCG
>BLFK01000292.1:5944-19784 GCA_014634185.1 Astreopora myriophthalma
AAATCTTGTGTAACCTTTAACCTTTCGACTTTTCTCTTTTTCTCGCTGTCAGTCCCGCCTTTCTTCCTAAAGAAACCGCTGGACAAAGTAACTGCTAACGAAAGCGATTCGTTGTCTCTCTTCTGCTTCGTTGGGGGTGCACCGCAAGCGGAAGTGGAGTGGTTCAAACACGAGGGCAACATACCACTTGAGCGTGCGTCAGTCTCAAACGGAAATCAAGTCCTTACATTTAAAGCTGTTGTACCCGAAGACAGCGGTCGGTACCAGTGCTCTTCCATAAATTCTGTTGGGCAACTTCATCACGTGTTTAAAGTTAGCATCGCTCGTACGTAACAAATTATTCTTCACACTCAATTCAAATTCGCCATTACATTTATTTTAAAAGTAGGCCACCCTATTTCCGCTGTGTTTTGTTTGTCGGAGAGGCATCTCCATCAGATTTCTTTCTTTTTTTCAGATTGATTTCTGTCTTTCAGTTTGCAATATTTTTTAATTGATTTTCCTTTCCTTGGTTTGCAAAATATGGGTTTCTTGAACTGGATTTAGCGGCGAATGACTTTTCAATCTTGAAAAAGTGAAGACCTGAAGAAAACTGAAGAAATAGTTATCTATTTGTACATTAAACACGACTCTCGAACAATTAAATGACGGGAATGAAAGAATAGAAAAATGAACTAGTATAGCATTCAATACCTCGTGACCTTTTCGTGAGGTTATAAAAAGGATTGGGATTTTGGACTATTGAGTTGCTAAGACCCTTGTGACTTATGTTCAAAATCTTCCGGTAAAATGAAACCTCGTGTGCAGGATTGTATTTTTACTTTTCCTTACCGAAGCCAGTTTGACGTAACAGTAGTTCGTGATCAAGTCTTCGCTTAAAGCCTCATTGATCTCAATCACATTCGTTATCATCGTAAACAGTTAAAACACATGGATATTGCGGATTGATTTCGAACATATTGCTGGTTCCTTTACAATATGCTTTGCTTCCCACCGACAGAATTCAGGAGTTTACACCGGGATGGTTACCAAACCCTTCCGAAAGCTTTTTACCGTCTGTGCCCCCTCTATTCCAGAGATTCCACGTCTGGAATCCTATTATCGCAGAAATACTTCGATGATCTCAAACATCATAAAAAGATTAGTAGAAACTCATTTCAAAGATCAATCCTGGGAGTTCAAGCGGCGCCAAATTACTGAAAAACGCTTAAGTACGCTTTTTCGTTCATCCATAGTGGCGCCAAAAGGGGTCGTTTTGAGGACTCTTCATGGGTCCGCCTCTACAGCTTAAGAACACACTTTAAAAAATGTCAGTATTGACATTGCCACAGTAGACAAAGATTATTGTAGGTGTTACTCAATACGAGTTTCGTATTTCATGAAAACTCTTGCTATTATAGGCTCTTTTAGAGTAGTTTTGTACAGAAGGTCTTGAAACTTCTTCACGCATCCTATTCGAAGCGTAATTTGGGGGCAACTGAAGATCGGGCGATTTAGTTGGAAATGTGCCGGTTAACGTTAGTTGAAACAAAACAGAGTTTGTGGATGTTTGGGATATTCTTAATATCAGCAAGCACGAATTTGGCAATGTTATCGCAAGGTAATAGCAGAAATCCTCTTATTAAGCATATTTATTGTTACTCGTAAACGATTTGTTGACCATTTTGAGTTCAGTCCTTAACTGCGTAATCACATACGCTGATGAGAGAATTTTGACTTCAATGTATGTTCTCATCTCTGTAGTGTAAGCGTCTCATGTTGTTCTTAAGCGTTTACTAAGATTTTTGTAATTCCAAGCGGATTTTCGGCTAAATTCTAAGTAATAAATTATTGCTCTCAATGTCTAGCCTTCTACTTTCGCCACATTTTGCGCCTAGCTTTTGGATAAGAGGTCGCATGCTTACAAATCAAGAGACTGTCGATGTTATCTCGAGAATTTCTTTTGCTTTGATTGCTTTTGTTGTTCTTTTGTTACGTACGTGTTCTTTTATTGTATGTTTGTTGATCAAAGTAACATTTAAGTTGAATAATCAATTAACCAGGACATCAACCATTTCAGCCAAGAGTGAAGTTTGCGATATGGTAACCTTTGTGGTTTTGAATTTGATACTGAACAAACGTCTGACATATGCAAAGATCATCCACACTCACAGCAAATAATTCAGTCCTCTTACAGTTTTCAAGCGATCTTTTTTCTTCAAAAATCGTTCAATTATCAACGTCAGTGGCACATACACAAGTCTTAATTTCAAGTACCATCAAATCGCCAGGCGCCACTACCACAAGAAAAGCAAACGTTTCAATGTTTGGTAACCTGTGTTATCGGAGAGCTCAAGTTAATGAGGTGAATTGCTGTAACCTTTTTATTTCTTTAGGTAAAGTTGGATTGCCGTCTCGTCGGAAAACAGTGGTCGAGAAGTACCCTGCTGTGTTAGATTGCCTGACAGATAAAAACCTCCCTAGTGAGACGGTTCTCTACAGCTGGACAAAAGATGGCAGTGACGCCACAACTACGGCTCGTGCGACAGTCATAGCATCCGGGGCTTTATTTATCAAATCCACGCGCCGAGCAGATATTGGTGTGTACCAGTGCACGGCCAAAACGGTCGACTCCAGCGGCCTGGTGTCTTACACTGGAGCCAAAACCTTTTTGGACGTGCAATGTAAGTTGTAAGCAGTTTTCTTCGGTCAAACTTTGTTCCCTTGAAAAGGTCTAAGTTATTACTCATTTCTTGCCTTGCCGTTAATTTCTGCCTCATCATTGCTTCATTTGGGATGTGAACTAAGAGACTGCTGAATACAATGGGCTTTTCTGTGGGCTCAGTATTTGAGTATTTGCCGCTCTATCGGTCCGGATTTTTTAACTCCTGAGAACAGAAGAAGAGGGGGAGATTAGGAGGGAGAAAAAAGGAGAGGAGATCGGCTGACTATCTTTCCATTTTCAATCTTATCGTAGATGCTCCTGAGATTCAGGGTATGCCGGATGTCGTGGCAGTAGCGGAAGGTTCCGATGCCCGCTTGCCGTGTGTGTCTGTGGCAAATCCGGCCACAGACTTCACCAACTGGACACGGCACGGAGAAGACGTTCGATCAGCGAGGTTCGCCGTGCTTGAGAAAGGCGCCTTGCTGATTCAAGACGTGCGGCGGACAGACGCTGGGGAGTACACCTGTACACCGTATAATAAAGTGGGTGCAGGAATGACAAAGAGCACAAAACTCGTTTTGAAAGGTAGGTTCTTTAAAGAATACAACTGACGTGACCAGCGTACATTTGCATTCAACGAAGTAACAGTGAAACGGTTCCTTTTGTGAGTCAGCATACAACGAAGGCAATTCCTGGCACAGCAAAACTCTGAGAAGTGGTGCTACTAGCATGACTATTATGTCCTCAACAGAATACAACTAGTAGACTGCTTTCGCAGGAGGGACACACGTTCTGTAAAGGGCTAAAACGAGACTGCCCAAGTAAAAATGAGCGTCACTGATAGCCTTTTATCCATTGTACATATCACCACGAGGAAAATCTTTGGTCTTTCTTCTCTCCTCACAAGGTGGTGATCTCGAGTTAAAGGTTTCTCCTCCCTTTTGACCTTGTTGTTTTCCTTTTCCTTTAGTTGTTCCAAGGTTCAACGTTGCTCCACCTAGCATCATGACTTTAAGAGTGGACGATGACGTCACACTGGCCTGCGAAGCCACGTCTGAGTCTCCTGTTACAATGTCATGGGAACGCGAGGGTGCGCCTCTCCCAGCAGGCAGAGCAGTCACCAAGGGCGGGAAATTGACCATTCAGGGAATACAGAAGGATGATTATGGTGTCTATACGTGTGTCGCAAGCTCCGATGATGGAACAGCCAGGCATTCGACGACTCTAGCTGTGATATGTAAGTGGAATTGTCCAGAGGTAAACCACTGAAACCATTAAAAACTGATTGCCGAGGGAGTGTTCACTGGACCGGTTCACAGATATGGCAGCCATTTTGAATTCTACTTTTTTAAATGGCTATTATGGGATGCCCAGTGGGCAGACACATGTTAATTTTTGTGCGTATTATCCCATGTAGCCATAGCGCTGAAAAAGTTTATTTACTGCATGGAAAGTGATACCTCTAAAGCGTTAAGCTTTGTAATAAGAGAGAATATTAATTAATTAATTTAAACTAAGACATTGCTCAGAATAAGTCCTCTCTCCCAATACGTACGAGATAGTTGATAAAGAACCTAAGGAAAAAACTTTCTTTTTTTAGCTACTCCTAGCAAGCCCACTATAATTAGCGTACTGTTCAACGGTTCTACGGCTATGGTAAGATGGCGGCCTGGCTACGATGGAGGTTATCCTCAACAGCTGGAAGTCTGGTATCGGCTTTCGTCAGATGACGACTATAATTGGCTGTGGTCACCTCATCTCCCGGCCAGCGTGACGTCATATGGGATTCCAGCTCTCCAAGCAGGGCATTTCTACTTATTCAGCGTCAGGGGAATCAACAGGGAGGGAGCTGGGCATTTTAGCCATATGGTAGAAGCAAAAGGATTACCGACAGAAATAAATCGTCACCCTGATAAATCAGGTAATGAAGCGCAAGATATCGCATTGTGGCTTGCTAAGTACATGTGTTAATCATGTTGCGGCATTTCGTTCCCTTGTTAGTTTTAAATAACACTCAAATTGCCATCGTCCTCCCGTTGTTAAATTTCAAGCCATTTTCTCGCCCACCATTTGTTGGGTTTCTTGGCTGCTGCAAAGTTTCGTCTTTTCATTCATTTTATGGGCGAAAAAAACATCTGTTAACAGTAAAGTAACCTGATCTCCCCCTTTGTCCAACTGAACTATCAAGTAAGAAAGCACGGACTTCTTACGCACTATACAAGACCTATAGTTATCCAAGAAGGATGGTGGCCCAATCCATCACGAACAAGTAAACTGTTATTTTTGTCCGTTTTCGACAGGTAAACCCCTAGCCCCAGAAAATGTCATCGTGAACATCACAAAAGATGGTTACTATGTCACGTGGGAATACTTTGATGTTCCTGGGCGACCATCGGTAGAAAAATTTAGGGTGGATTACAGAGAAGGGAATCACTCCTCAGAATGGATAGTGGCGGATGGTAATGTACCAGCAGAACGCAGGGTCTTCTTGTTCTCCGCGGAAATGGCGGAAGCGGATAAGGCCTACGACTTCCGCGTGTATGCTTTTGGCGCCAATAAGTTTAGCGATGCTGCTTATGTGACCAAGAGATATAACATCGGTGAGCTATTACTCTATATGTTTACTGCTTTTACGGGAACAACAGGCACAAGAATGGCGGAGGATAACAAAGGCAACACGCAAATACCTTGACATGGAATTCTGACTCTGGGTCTTGTTTTCTTGTTCCCAGGCACACGCTCGGACAGCAAGGACATCATTCCAATCATCGGTGGAGTACTGGGAACCATATGTGCTGTTTTCCTACTCGGCTTGCTTTATTTCTGCTTCTTTCGCAAGAAGAAAAGAGACAGTAAGTTACATTTGCCATATCTCGTTGAGAGCAATTCAACGTTTTGGTTTAGCAGCGAAGAACACAGTAGTTTTGTGACCTTTTTTTTTTTGGAATTTGCATTCGTACACGAACAAAATTTGATCCGTGTTATTGCCTTCATTTCAGAATTAACTATCAATTCCAGAAGCAAGAAAGTTCAGTTTGTCCTTTCTGGGTAAGTTTTTTTTTTTTTCACTTAACTTATTTTCCACACCTTTTTATACGAAACAAAATTAAATTTAACAGAAAAGCGCATTTGTTGGTAGAGAGTGGTAAAAACAAAACCAACATCATTCTTTTGGCCAGTCACAACATACTGTTTCACCAACCGATCAGGGCCCGGTTGTTCGAAAGCCGATTAACGCTAACCCTCGATTAAAAAGTAAGCGACGTGTCAATTTCGCCCTCTGAAAACACTTTCAAACAGTGGTTTTAGACTGAAGCGGAAGAAAAGTGTAAGTCACAAACGACAAGCAAAAATCTTTAGGGAAAATCTTTGTGAATGGTAAATAAACTGGAATCAAAGTTCACTCTAACCCAGGGTTAGCTTAATCGGGTTTTGAACAACTGGGCCCAGAACTCGAAGGAACCAATTCACTGGCTACTTTCCATTGGAAGAGAAATTGCCGCAAATTTTCTTAGCCAATCACTCAGCGAAGTAAAGTTACGCTACTCGTCTGTTCGACAATCTATGAGCAGCAGGGAATATGGTGTTGCGATGCTCATTGGTCTCGTGAGAACGAGGCTTGACATGCGCAACATTGAAATGAGACGGATTTGAATTTTTTTCCTTTTTTTACGAAATAAAAGGATGTGATAACCTTTCCTGCTTAATTAATTCTAACTTACAACTTTCCTGTTCTGTTTCTTTTTCTGTTTCCTGTATTGGATTTCGGCCGAATTTGAGCCGCTGGGACGCCGCTATTAAAACGCCAACTTCCATCTTTTGCTGCTGTTTTTATTAATATTACTGATGTCATTCGTCCAACAGACGATTATGCCAGTAAAGGAGTGATGAGGTCGGTAATTTGAAATTATAAATGTTCTCATGTCGCTTCTAATTTCGCGGCAATTTGCATAATTTTGATTACAAGGATTTGTATGAAATCTTTAAAATACGTTAAGGATCGTCGTAGCCTTAATCGGTTCTTTATACTTCGTAAAAATAATGTCAGTAGAAATGCCTTCTAGAAGACTTTTTCACTGTCAAACTACAGCGTCCGTAGCGGAGTTACAGAGGTTCAAAGTAAACTAAAATCCCATACATTCATCTTAATTTTAATCAAAATTAAACCAACCCCAAACCAATATGGCATCATTATCCATGAAAAGGTCTGTTACCCATAACTTGCAAATATTTAACGGCTAAACTACAGCATACAGGGCCACATTTAAGACTCGCTGAACAGCTGGCTCGTTTGCACTTTGCCATTGCCAAGCCAAATGAGCCACAAAACATACAGATGCCGAAATTGCTAAGACTCGTTCTTTTATCCACTAACCAACTGAAGCCTCAGTAGGGGGATCTTTTGTCTGGTATTTAAAAATCCCGTGGCCATCATATATGCAAATCAAATTTCTGTTTATGTATTTTCAGGTTTGTTCTGGAACAGTAAAAAAAAAAAGTCCTCAGTTCATTAGCTTAATGAAGATCATATGACTAATCTTGTCAGTACCCAGCTGCCTGCCATTCAACCTGTTTTCTTATTTGATTTTAGGCTGGGCCACTAGATGCTGTTCACATAGCAAAGGGCAAGGAAACTGGCAAACAAAAAACTTATGGTTTTGTTAGCTTTTCACATGAGGTTTCAGTACCTTATGCCATTAGCCTTATGGATGGCATTCCTCTGTATGAACGACCAATAACTGTCAAGCATGCAATACAGGATTCAAACTCAAACACTCCTGGACATCAAAGTCCATCAAGTTATGGTTACACATTTCCCGATGATATGCAGATTAGGCGACCATTGTTTGATAACCCTTTTGGGAACTTTGGCTCATCACCAGGAATGCTAACTCCACGCACTCCTTTGATGAATGTTGTTTGTAACAGTTTCCAGCAAGGCTTCTCCTCCTCTAGAAGTACATGGGATATGCCATCATCATGGCAACAAAATGGAGGACAAGGTTTTTCCAGAAGAAACGGTCCTCAGTCAAGTCATTTAACGAGTCCACAATTTTGGCCACCTCAAATACCAAATAGACAGTTCAGACCTAATTTTTCTTAGTAACCAATGACAAACTTTCGTTGTCCCTCTTCAGATACAGGCCTGCACTGATCAGTAAACAAAAATAATGCTTTCATCTTCCCTCCACCTCTCTCCTTTTTTAACTACCGATTTGCTTTTCAGCCACGGTGCTTTATATCTAAATGGGTGTTTCAATGATTTATTTATTTTTTGTGGGGTAGGGTTAGTTGTCAAGATAAACCCTTCCATGTTGCTATTTGAATGAGGTACACAGTGTTTTCCAGGAGGATTTTTCTCCTTGAAAGGAGTAGTTATTGCTCTGGGTCATGCACTCAAGTTTTTTTGGGCATTTGCGATAAGCAATGTCCAGCATGGAAAGTGTTGAAGAGACAGCTTGGTCTTTTCTGAGTTTTCTTAGGTTTAAACCTTGGTTAAAGTTGGTTTTCTTTTTTAAAAGGCAGGAAGTAAATGAGATCTTTCATAGATTTGTTTTGACTCTACCACTTTTTATTGTTTTAACACTATCACTTTCTGTTGTTTGAGAGAAAACTACTTCAAAGCAAGCTAGACTAATAAGAGTCGAAATGGGGACCATTATTATTAACCACTTCTTAATAATCGTAAGGGGAACTGCCCCTCATGAAGTAAATTGGTTGAAATGATTGCCAAATTGTCTTCCAAAATTTATATGAAAGTAAGAGGAAATGCTTTTGAAGTGCACAACAAGTCTGAAGTTATTGAGTTGTCTACTTATCCTTTTGAATTTCTCATATACAGCCATTTTAGATCTTACAATATGAAATATGGTAGAGCATGAGGTTTAGAGGGCAAAGCAAATCTGGTTTTCTCTGGTTCAGACGTCACAAAAATACAATACCTAATTTGCCTTGGGATGTGGTTTTTTTTTTAATACATGATATGTTGTCTTTGGTGAAAACGTAACATTGTTTAAATGAAAAAGCTTGAAGTGCTACTAAGATCACAAGAAAAAATTTTTTTTCAAAGTTATGTTCATGAAACACTCATAACCCTAAAGGTTAGGCCTTAACCTTGATGAGGATGTTTCTTTTAACTGAGATTTTCCTTTACTAACTTCAAAATCCTGAGAGAATTAAATGGACAAGAAAATTGCATCATATACTCAATAGATTAAGAGTGCATTGTGTGTCTGTGTGTGTGTGTGCGGGGCTCATTTAGTGTGCACCACTTTCAGACTTGCATAGTTGACAAGTTGCATTCAACCAACCATTGAGTGTATGAGATCAGTTTCCCCTCAATCTTGAAAGTGAGTACTGGCAGACTATGAAATTACAAAAATTGTGCTCGAAGTGACATTTTGAAGTTTGAAAAAAAAAAAAGGGGTGATATTTGGGTCTTAGTTGCATTTCTACATGTTCTTGAGGCTAGAATTATGGTAATCATAATCTTAACTTGCTTTATAATATACTATTATCATCATTTCAGTACATTGTGCCCCAGAACGAGTTGAAACAGTAGATAAGAGAAGGAAAAAAAAAACGCCTCTATACTTTGAACTGGACTTGAACCCACCACTTCAAATTAATGGCAAGCTTTGTTACCACTACACCACTGATCAACAAGACACCAACAAAGCCTACAATTAGTTTCTTAGCGACCTCTGGCATAGAATATCATTGCTCTATGGTAATTAGTCTTAAGCCCTTATTTTAATAATGTTTAGCTTTGTGTTGAGGTTTGAGACCTTTTCCATTTGTTTTAGAAGTCTTTCTTAGTGAGTGATTATATTGGTTTACAGCGGTGTAGCATAACGCCTCAAAAAACAAAAACAACGCCTCAAACGCCTCAGTTATATTTTGCTTGAAAACGAGGTTTCTGGTAGTTGCATGGTGGTCTAGTGCTTAGAGCAAAAGATTAGTCTGCGAACGGTAGGTTCGAGTCCTGTGTCTGGTTAGTAGGGGTGCCTTTTAATAAAAGCACAGTCATTTCCCAGAATTCCTTTCAGACTGCTAGTGTACTGAAATAATGATAACAATACATTCAAAGCCAGTTAAGACTATATGATCATAATTTCAGTCTCGAGAACGTGTTGAGCATATGAATCCTGATGTAATCTAATGTCATTTCCAGGGCCTCTCCTTTTTCACGCTTGAACAGAGGATGGGAAGAGAAAAGGCCTGGGAAGTAGGTTCGATTCGATTACGGAAAAATATGGTTATATTAAATTTTGGCTCGAAAACTGTTCTACAAGCTGCATAGGAGTTTGCTGGCTTCAATTTCTGATGTTTTGCAAGATAAACAATGCCACTGAAATAATCAGTGACTTCACTTGTCAAAAATGCATTAATTCCCCACAAGTGCATATCGTCTGGATTTTGAATGATGACAGCTGATATTATAATGCTGTCAGCCACGAGTACCATGTGGGCATAAACAATGATCGTTCATTCTTTCAAGTCATGTTTCTTAGTGTGAATTGAATGACCAAGCTATATTTTTGTTGCCAAATAACCTGGAATACATAGGGGACCCCTCCAGTGCAGATCAGGTAAGCATCACTTGAATAGCTTCGATTCGTTCATTGCCAGATCACATAATATTCTCAAAAAAATAATAAAATAAAATAAATGAAACACAGAACTTTTCCATTGATACCTGAAAAACTAAGTCCAAAAGACTGTAAGAGTTTTCTTCCTTGATCAGGTTAAGCTCGTATTTTCTAGCCACATTTCATCGTTATCAAATTCTATGATGCTAAATTTTCAAGTTGGTTTATGACAGGCCATATGTAATATGACATCCTGAATTGATAATTTCAGATATTAAAGTTTGAGAGAAAGCAGTAAGCTTGTGCCTTGAGTTATATTGTGGTAGAATAATTTGCAACATAAAATTAAGTGACCAACCAAAGCAAGGAAAAATATTGTCTTCTTACATTGTCCTTGTAACTCGGCTGATGATTTAAAACTTAGTATCGTCTACTTTACTCAAGCTGTTGTCTGGTGTCGCTGTCGTTCTTTAATTAAGGAGAAAAGCACACTCTTCAATTTTCGCTGGTTTTATTTTTGTTGTGACGCTTAAATGGTATAATTCAAGTTATTTCCCTACAGAGACCAATAATTCTTTCTTGTTCTGGACTAACCATAATCCTTAAGGATCTTCACCAATTTATTTTTAATTTTGCGAGAATTCATTTCCGTTGAAAGTGACAAAGGTGTGTTCCGCTGTAGACTGATTCAGTTTTGAATATTTCATAGTTGAGAAATGTACGACACACCAAATTTTGCAGCATCTTCAGTTGAAACGATATGTCAGTGTGGTACTTTTTAACATTGAAACATTTTTCACATAATTCTGCCGAGTACATCATACAAGAGAATCATACACTGATAACAGAAATTGAAGAAATTAATAAAGGAACCTGAACTCAGTAAAAATACTGACCAGCTCGTTTTCTTTTGTTCCTTCAGTATGACATCTCGCACACGTGTACGCGCGAGTCTCCATCGGATGGCTTTTGCTTCCCAAGGTACGCCTTCCTTTGTTAAAGGGGACACTACTGAGTATTGTCTTTAGCCGAAGCTGCACATTTTAGATTCTCCTTTTTGTTCCGCATGCATAATATTTGTTTTCATCTTTATGAGCAATTCTGGCCGATCGCCCGCTTTGTAAAAATCTTTTTTTTTTCCTTATGGCGCCGAGTTGTTCAAAGCAGGGTTAGTGCTAATATACCATAAATACCATAACAACCAATAGGATTTAATCAGAGGTAACCAAGGGTTAGCGCTAACCCGGCTTCGAACAACTTGGCCCTGGTGAACAGGAGTAGAAGGTACCAGTCACTCATGACTTTTTCCAAATGCGATCAGTGTAATGTACGCATCTGCCACCCTTGTCTCGGGAGACAAATTGTTTCCGGAGTGGTAAGATGTTTTCAAAGCCGAAGGGACAAGCCCTGTCAACCCATGCTGAACTGAGAAATTAATAGTTTTAAACTTCCATTTTATGCCGAGTGCTCTTGCTTCGTCCGGTTTTACCGATTTACAGATTCTTGACCCGTCAGTGTTCTTTACGTGCTCATTATGGACATTCGCTTCACTCAAGTGTTAATCTCATTTCATAATTCTTCGACTCTTTGACTTATCTCTGAGGCTGTGGAAACGGGAAATTCAGCGACGCATAGACAAAAATTCATCTCAGAAAAAAAATGAACATTTGGAGAATTGCTTTTTGTTTTGGGCCTTGTGACAATTAGCCCGCTTTCAAGAGCGAAGCAGTTTACTTTTCGCGAAGTCTGTCGTGTGTCAGTGATATATTTAGTACGAACTGGTTTGATCACTGAGAAATAACGTGTTTCCCTGACTGAGTTGCAATTGCTCGTAGCACTAAGGATAGCGTTAATCCGGGATAAATGCCATGAGAACCTATGGGTTTGGTTATCGCTAAACATGCTTCGAGCAACTCAGCCCTGGGCGTCTCCGTAATCCTGTTCCTGTCTCGGAAAGCTGTAAATTCACTGTTGATCTCTTCAAATAAATTTTGTTAATAGTGGTATCCCTGGAGTAGCTTTGACTCAAGGGGATGTCGGATTTATTAAGCATTTCTCATTGTTCAAGAAGAAAATGTCAGCATGGTTCGCGATCTGGTCATTGCTCGGATATATATACGCCGAGACCCGCAAAACGGGTATATTATAGTTATCTTCCAGAGTTCACTTCTCTTCTTCTACGGGCTTCCCTCTGTCTTTGATAGGCCGCAACCCTTTTAATGCAGTATGATCTGCAGACACGTTCCGTAATAGTTCTCCACTTTCCTGTCATGCACGGAATGCTGCCACACGTCCAGCACGTTGCCACATTTTAGGGTTGTTTTCAAAGTGTCCTTAAAGCGAAGTTTAGGACGGCCGACTGGCCGTGATCCATTTACCAGTTCAGAGTATAGCAGTTGTTTGGCAGGTCTGTCATTACACATGCGACAAAGGTGGCCCAACCAGCGAATTAAGACGACTTCTAACTAACTTTATCTCAATATCTTCTACATTTGCGCGCCTGAGGACTTCTTCGTTGCTAACGAAATCGTCCCATTTGATGTTAAGAATGATACGCAGATGGCACTGCTGTAAAGTACGGAGCTCTCTGACTTGATGTTGGTACATGGTCCATGTTTCACTACCATACATTAGAAGTGGCACTAAGCACTGGTTGTATACAGCAAATTTAGTTGGAACAGTGAGGTCATGAGAGTCGAAAACTCTTTTCCGTAGCCGACCAAAGGCACATGACACTGCTTGGATACGAGATGTGAGTTCCTCTCTCATCGAGCAATCACTGGTCACGTAGCTGCCAAGGTACTTAAAGCGAGTGACATTAGCCAATTTCTTGCCATCTACAAAGAAATCAGCAGCATGACCAATACACATGGTCTCCGTCTTTGTTGTGTTGATGCGCATCCCCATTCTTTTAGCGAGTTGGTTATAGGATGTTAGTAACAACTGTAGGCCTTCTGGTGTGTCACTGATGGGTCACTCGGAGTTTCGCCGCATTCCACCGTCTCAGCTAAATACAGCCGTAGGACAGAACCAAACAATCTCTACAGAACGTTATAAAGAGTTTCATCGTTAGTCTGATCTATGGTGCTCTCTTACCTGCCAAATTATGTTTCAGAGCAGATTAAGTTTCGGCAAAGCTTTCGGTCCTTCCGAAACGCGCCGGGGCTGACTTATTGGTTACGAATATTACAGCCATTTGGTCTCTGAATAATTGCTGCTGTCCATGAAATTTGGAAAGCGAGACCCTCAACGCAAAACGTGTTTCTCTTTCGACTTTTAAGTCTGAGAAATTGTTTGCCGGAGTCCCTCCACCTGTAAAGGCTTTGAAATGTCGCAACCGTTACCACGTGCCCGCGCACACCACAGACAATCAGCACTGATCCATGATAGGCTGAGTCCCACAAGAATTCAGCGTACGAACATGCGCAGTAGCTTGTAACTTCGCGGAAATACCCCTGAATTTGATCTGTTCCCTGGTAGCTTGTACTGCACCGCAATGGCGGAGTACATGGACCGAATTCCTCACACATACGGAAGCAGCCACGGCAGTAGCACTCGAAATAAGTGAGGATAAGTAGTCGTGTTGGACTCCTTTCAATTGCGG
>BLFK01000292.1:19794-74794 GCA_014634185.1 Astreopora myriophthalma
ACCAATACACATGGTCTCCGTCTTTGTTGTGTTGATGCGCATCCCCATTCTTTTAGCGAGTTGGTTATAGGATGTTCGTAACAACTGTAGGCCTTCTGGTGTGTCACTGATGTGTCACTCGGAGTTTCGCCGCATTCCACCGTCTCAGCTAAATACAGCCGTTGGACAGATCCGAAAAATCTCTACAGAACGTTATAAAGAGTTTCATCGTTAGTCTGATCTATGATGCTCTCCTACCTGCCAAATTATGTTTCAGAGCTAGTTTCGGCAAAGCTTTCGGTCCTTCCGAAAGGCGCCGGGGCTGACTTATTGGTTACTAATATTACAGCCATTTGGTCTCTGAATAATTGCTGCTGTCCATGAAATTTGGAAAGCGAGACCCTCAACGCAAAACGCGTTTCTCTTTCAACTTTTAAGTCTGAGAAATTGTTTGCCGGAGTCCCTCCACCTGTAAAGGCTTTGCAATGTCGCAACCGTTACCACGTGCCCGCGCACACTACAGACAATCAGCACTGATCCATGATAGGCTGAGTTCCACAAGAATTCAGCGTACGAACATGCGCAGTAGCTTGTAACTTCGCGGAAATACCCCTGAATTTGATCTGTTCCCTGGTAGCTTGTACTGCACCGCAATGGCGGAGTACATGGACCGAATTCCTCACACATACGGAAGCAGCCACGGCAGTAGCACTCGAAATAAGTGAGGATAAGTAGTCGTGTTGGACTCCTTTCAATTGCGGTTTTAAACTGAGTGAAGCAGGAAAAGAAACACACCAGTCATTTTTGAAAATGCCTTCCTACTGTGACATTATGCGTGAGTAATTCAGCTTATAGAATAATGTTGAAACTGAACCGATTCGCTTTTGTAACCATTTTCGTTAAATTCTTGATGGCAAATATCAAGGGTGTAATCTCTCTAGTTTGTTGGCGAGCTTAAGCAACCGCCCGCGAAGACGACCTCGTCTAGGAAAACGTCAGTTGCCCACCCATGGTTGAAGTTTAATATTTCAACTCGTTTAGTAATATGTAAAATGGGTTTTGAGTTCTTCCTTCTCCCAGCGCAAAAATTAAACTGGAGTGAGGAAAGAGGATAAGTGGAAAGTTCGCCTTCTCCTCAAAACCGTGGCGTTTTTCAGTTGTTCACACAGCCATGTACCAATATGTGAAACGCATGCCGCGGAAAGCGCAGCCTGAAGCGTGAAAGCGCTTTTTTTCGTTTTGTACAAATAAAAAACTCATGCTTTCAAATTCCTGCTTGCAACATTTTACCCGGCCGGATTCGGCGGAACTCAGCTACTAGAGAGAGCAGTCATCCCTAACTGGGCAGTGTTCTGTTCAGAGTCAGCAGTATAAGAACCATTATTTTCTGTTAAAATTTTTTAACTGAAGTAAAATATGCTGGAGGATATAACAGTCCAAACATCAAAATATGCACACTTCTTCTGCAGTGGGTGCATTCATCGATATTCCCCGACCAATAAAAAAGAACGTTATGCCGGGTCGTTGTTTCTCGAAAAGCAGGCGAGAATAATTTTACCTAAGCAAAGAAAACCCTTGATCTTATTTATGAGGAAGAAATTGAATCTCTTTGCTACGTAATTTTGTAGTTTATGATTATGTGCGCGTGAAATGATTAATGATATTAATTAAAGTGGATTACGCTCGACCACCAATCGCTTTTTAAATATTTCCTTCTTTCGTCTTTCTCCGAAACTGAATCTGGCATCCTTTTCTCCCGTTGAACGATAACTACCTATGATAACCAAAACAAGAGACAAAAATAAGAGCTTGCTGTAAAAATAGTAAACCGTTTTCATTGAAAGATGGAAATACTTCATACAATAAAATATTTATATTCAGTCCAGCCATTTTGAAGGTAAATTTCATCATTTGATTTCACGTTAAAACGCACGTGAGCCAATTTTCTTTGTTTCGAGTGTTTTGTGGCTTCGACATAAAGAGCTTTTGCTGAAAATCTGTAGTAATATTGCGATATTCTAATATTTACTAAATCTATAGGACGGCCGACTGGCCGTGATCCATTTACCAGTTCAGAGTATAGCAGTTGTTTGGCAGGTCTGTCATCACACATGCGACAAAGGTGGCCCAACCAGCGAATTAAGACGACTTCTAACTAACTTTATCTCAATATCTTCTACATTTGCGCGCCTGAGGACTTCTTCGTTGCTAACGAAATCGTCCCATTTGATGTTAAGAATGATACGCAGATAGCACTGCTGTAAAGTACGGAGCTCTCTGACTTGATGTTGGCACACGGTCCATGTTTCACTACCATACATTAGAAGTGGCACTAAGCACTGGTTGTATACAGCAACTTTAGTTGGAACAGTGAGGTCATGAGAGTCGAAAACTCTTTTCCGTAGCCGACCAAAGGCACATGACACTGCTTGGATACGAGATGTGAGTTCCTCTCTCATCGAGCAATCACTAGTCACGTAGCTGCCAAGGTACTTAAAGCGAGTGACATTAGCCAATTTCTTGCCATCTACAAAGAAATCAGCAGCATGACCAATACACATGGTCTCCGTCTTTGTTGTGTTGATGCGCATCCCCATTCTTTTAGCGAGTTGGTTATAGGATGTTCGTAACAACTGTAGGCCTTCTGGTGTGTCACTGATGTGTCACTCGGAGTTTCGCCGCATTCCACCGTCTCAGCTAAATACAGCCGTTGGACAGATCCGAACAATCTCTACAGAACGTTATAAAGAGTTTCATCGTTAGTCTGATCTATGATGCTCTCTTACCTGCCAAATTATGTTTCAGGGCTAGTTTCGGCAAAGCTTTCGGTCCTTCCGAAACGCGCCGGGGCTGACTTATTGGTTACTAATATTACAGCCATTTGGTCTCTGAATAATTGCTGCTGTCCATGAAATTTGGAAAGCGAGACCCTCAACGCAAAACGCGTTTCTCTTTCAACTTTTAAGTCTGAGAAATTGTTTGCCGGAGTCCCTCCACCTGTAAAGGCTTTGCAATGTCGCAACCATTACCACGTGCCCGCGCACACTACAGACAATCAGCACTGATCCATGATAGGCTGAGTTCCACAAGAATTCAGCGTACGAACATGCGCAGTAGCTTGTAACTTCGCGGAAATACCCCTGAATTTGATCTGTTCCCTGGTAGCTTGTACTGCACCGCAATGGCGGAGTACATGGACCGAATTCCTCCCACATACGGAAGCAGCCACGGCAGTAGCACTCGAAATAAGTGAGGATAAGTAGTCGTGTTGGACTCCTTTCAATTGCGGCTTTAAACTGAGTGAAGCAGGAAAGGAAACACACCAGTCATTTTTGAAAATGCCTTCCTACTGTGACATTATGCGTGAGTAATTCAGCTTATAGAATAATGTTGAAACTGAACCGATTCGCTTTTGTAACCATTTTCGTTAAATTCTTGATGGCAAATATCAAGGGTGTAATCTCTCTAGTTTGTTGGCGAGCTTAAGCAACCGACCGCGAAGACGACCTCGTCTAGGAAAACGTCAGTTGCCCACCCATGGTTGAAGTTTAATATTTCAACTCGTTTAGTAATGTGTAAAATGGGTTTTGAGTTCTTCCTTCTCCCAGCGCAAAAATTAAACTGGAGTGAGGAAAGAGAATAAGTGGAAAGTTCGCCTTCTCCTCAAAACCGTGGCGTTTTTCAGTTGTTCACACAGCCATGTACCAATATGTGAAACGCATGCCGCGGAAAGCGCAGCCTGAAACGTGAAAGCGCTTTTTTTCGTTTTATACAAATAAAAAACTCATGCTTTCAAATTCCTGCTTGCAACATTTTACCCGGCCGGATTCGGCGGAACTCAGCTACTAGAGAGAGCAGTCATCCCTAACTGGGCAGTGTTCTGTTCAGAGTCAGCAGTATAAGAACCATTATTTTCTGTTTCTCTGACGATTTAATTAAAATTTTTTAACTGAAGTAAAATATGCTGGAGGATATAACAGTCCAAACATCAAAATATGCACACTTCTTCTGCAGTGGGGGCATTCATCGATATTCCCCGACCAATAAAAAAGAACGTTATGCCGGGTCGTTGTTTCTCGAAAAGCAGGCGAGAATAATTTTACCTAAGCAAAGAAAACCCTTGATCTTATTTATGAGGAAGAAATTGAATCTCTTTGCTACGTAATTTTGTAGTTTATGATTATGTGCGCGTGAAATGATTAATGATATTAATTAAAGTGGATTACGCTAGACCACCAATCGCTTTTTAAATATTTCCTTCTTTCGTTTTTCTCCGAAACTGAATCTGGCATCCTTTTCTCCCGTTGAACGATAACTACCTATGATAACCAAAACAAGAGACAAAAATAAGAGCTTGCTGTAAAAATAGTAAACCGTTTTGATTGAAAGATGGAAATACTTCATACAATAAAATATTTATATTCAGTCCAGCCATTTTGAAGGTAAATTTCATCATTTGATTTCACGTTAAAACGCACGTGAGCTAATTTTCTTTGTTTCGAGTGTTTTGTGGCTTCGACATAAAGAGCTTTTGCTGAAAATCTGTAGTAATATTGCGATATTCTAATATTTACTAAATCTTACGTCTCCTCCTAATGAGTTTTGTTTTGTCTCGGCTGGGAAAAATTCGCTTCACGCTGAGTCGATGGTCCAGTCTTTCTTGCTTGTGCCGGAATTAAGCCGTCTGGCAATTTTCGTGTGTTTTCCGGTAGTTTCAAATATTGTACATTGATAATTTCAAATGTCCATGCAATACTGAAATCGCTCTGAATTCTGGCTTCAAAGCTCGGCTGTCCATGGTGAGAGATTGTCTGAGATTATTCAGCTATAAACTGAATCCTGTTGCATGCGATCGGCTCAGGACTGAAATGCCAACCAACCAATGCATGCTTCAGTCCTTCCTGTGTCGTTACTCATTTAAGCTGCTTTCAGTACAAGTGACTTGTTCATTGTTTGTCTCAACAGGGTTTTGAAGTTCAAGATATTTAGTTCCAGTTTTCAAGGTAATTTCTTCTATTCGTATTGCGTAACTACGGTATTCCCGGAGGCCGAGCACCGAAAAAAAATTGCAGCTTTTCAGGAGTTACGAATATGACTTCAGTAATACAATCATGAGTTAGTTGCTATCGTTTCAAACCTACAGCAAGGAACGTTTAGAAAATACTTCCAGCACAACTGTTTGTATTTTGTTCACAGTTGAAATCAGCATTAACTTGACAAAACAAATATTGTTTTCAAGACGATTGAATTGAGAGGGACCGATGTATTGGTTGACCGACATTGCTTCAGTTTAATTAATTTCGGTTTCAGGCATTGAGCAGCCCATCATCCTATCGTCGACAGATTAAAGAAAGCTATGCGATAACTGAAACGTTTTAGTACGGATAAAAAAATGACTCAACTCCCTGATGTACTGTAGGTAAACGGCCCTGTGACATCCACTTGTGCGACGCGGTTTCTACACTAATTAAAAATTTCTTGATATATCACTAACCTACCTCTTTCAACGAGGCAGAAAAAAAATGTCGTCAACTAGCTGCAGTAGTTGCCCCGATAACTGAGTGGTAAATTCGATCAAGATTGCAACGAAAAGAGTGGTCAGTAATGAATATTGCATTGTGCTAAGACTATCTGAAGGATGTGAGCCGTGCTAGATATAGTTGTAACATCTTATACAATAGAAAGAAGAATAGAAATCATCTGAAGCGAGGGTACGTGGGAAGAGAGAATCCGGTGCCTAAAAAGAATCGACTCCAGTGAGGTTATTTTCACCCAAACCGGCGCCATTCAAAGCTGAAGGGCTCGCAAAATTCGAAGGGTCTGTTTGTTCCCAGTTGCCTTCCTCGACTCGTAGCGACTTCAAGAGTGGCGGTATACGTTCACCACAAGCGAACCACGCAGCCATGGCACCACAGCTGTATTTACGAGCTGTCATTAACTGAATCAGTCCACCCCCAACAAAAAGAGTTCACCGGTCGATTCACCACTAAGTGACTCGGGTGCAAGAGGTATCCTTCTTTTCATAACTGTGCATTTCTGTTCAGTTAAATTACTCTATAAGGACGTTAGAGGTAAAGTTATCCACGCTTCTGCATTTTGCCCTTGGAATGATACACATTACTAAACATTCGGCCAAAACGAACAACGGTGGGGTAAAAACGCCATACTCTTTTCAATGTATAACGAAAGAGCGCTACTGGAACGTCACTGAACAATACTCCGTGTGCCAATGATCGTTCGTTTTCTGAAAGCAAAAGACAAAGAATTCACTGATTTTGTTTTTGTGCACATTGGTCCGCAACCTACTGAAGCTATTCACACACAAAAAAATCACTTTCTGCGACAGATCAGCAACAACGATCATAATAAATGTTGTTCTTTGCCATGGTCTGATTCAGAGGATAAAACGATTGAAAATGGTTTCCTTGCCGATCCGTCAGTAACTGTTACTGTCTGCCGGTGAAGGGAAATGCTTAACAACAGCTTGGCTGGCGGTAAAAAGAAATACCGCACCGCTCGAAATCAGAACAAAAACCAATGAATCATGATACAAAAGCTTTACTGTTATTGTCCTTTCGTGGTTTGTTAGTTGAAAATTGATTCCGCCTGGATCAAATATTGAGCCGGCCACACCCTTGATTGTTTGGCACACTGCTGGGTTAATTTGGTCCGAAACTTACGACTAACGGGAAATAGCAATTGAACAAAAAGAAAGGCTTGAAAACATTTAGCAACTCTGGAAAATGGGGGAACAGATAACAATGATTCAAGGATAGAATTACACCACTCTTGACCCACATTTTCGTTCAAGGTCCCGTCGATTTAGTTGGGCCAGGGCAAATTCAAAAACCAATTATGTATCAGAAGAACATGTGATAAAGACGTTTTTCAGCGTGATAAGCAGTGCTACAGGAAAACTTTGATTCGCTGGATCAAAAGTGTTTGCCCATGAAACTAGCTAGTTGAGGCACAAACGTTTACCAACGGTATGAATACGGTTTTCTCCGACTTTGAAGAGGGAGCAAAGATATGTTAGCCTGTCATATCTGATAGTTCTCCAATTGAGTTTTCTGAGAAAACAAGTCTCCGCCCAGTTTTCGGGATTTGTTAAGCGATGATTTTTGACCACTGGTCAACAAGCCGGTGACGTAAATCTTGGACATTTTTAGGGGTAAATGGGTTATAGCGTGAGACGGTTCAAAGCAAAAGACAAGACTAGGAGCTATTTGCGGTGGAAAAATATTAATTAAGAGTGTATCTTTTGATGCGACATCCAAACCTCTTGCAAAACAAATCGCAGACTTCTTTCACTGTGATTTAATACATTGAAAGTCACCTCAATGCCATTGGTTCTCCCACGTGAAAACAATGGGACTCGAAAGAATTGAATGAATTCACCACTTCCGGTGTTACTTAAGCTAAAAATTTCCAGTTATTCAACCACAACCGTTTCTACTTTTTAAAACGTCCCTGTCAGAGGGGGCTGGAAAATGTAATCATTTTCTTGGGCGTTTGTGTTCCACGCGAGTAAACGTTAAGAAAGAAAACAATCCCTCATACACCCACGCGTTTATTCTGCGTTATATCATCAATTTACTTTTGTCAAGTTGGAAAATTAACTCGTGACGTGATTGGCTGATGCGTGACCCATTGTCCGACGATTGTTATCTCGGACGTTTCCGTTTTGGTCGATTTTCATGTCCATTTCGGCGGCGTGTCTGTGATTAAAGGTTTGCTTTGTTCGAGTGTTATTTTCGTAAACATGTGTAAAAGGCTTGTAGAGTTTGTGCTTCTACCCCGCTAGAGTTAAAGAAGGAAATCATACAAGAACAGTGCCAAATTAACAGACGTTTTACTGCGGCATTTTCGTTAGGGTACACTGTCATGTCGTGGTTTATCTTCTGGATGTGTTGCTTTTGCACTTCATTTCAACGAGGTAAGTTTGGAACTATTTCTTCACCTATTTTACCATCGATACTAAAAGATAACTAGAATATCTATGCTTAAAATCGGCGACCTCTCGCATGCTTCTACAAAAGCATCAAATACAACAAATCGATGGGATTTGTAATCGTAATATCAAGCGTCCAATACTCTCTTCAACCGTGATGAATGAAAACTTACACCCTTTAACGAAGTGCTGCAATATCAGTTCAACTGAAATGAGGTGCTTATTTTTGATCAGAATAGTAACAAGCTTAGTAGCGGATTTACAAGCCTCTGATTGGAATTGCCATCTATCTACGGAACACTTGTCGTATTGTGAGTCTTCTGGAGTTCAACAAACCGTGCTTGCTTCATGATCGTTTATCGGACAATCTCAATCTGTCGTCGAAGTCAAAATCTTGAAGTGTCTTGGCCGATTTCGAAGCGTTTGAAAAATTCTGTTCAATTTTTATATCACTAGGAAATAGTCTGAATGTTGGCTTGTATAAATATACCCGCTGAGTTTTCTGGCGTCACCATATTTCGATCTTGGTCTGCTTCGCCACGACTCTTTTCTAACAACAATACAGCTGTGTAACTATGACATTCACGAGTTATGTACGACGCTTGGGACTCCCAAGCAGCGATGGTATCGGTGTCGTCGGTGAAACAGTTATAAAGCGACTGCCAGAGACAAATTAAGACCAATACAGAAATCGTTTTCTGAAAAGAACGCCTGCACGAAAGCAGAACGTTTTAATAAAACGCTATTTCCGTTTTAATGTAGGTCTGGCGCAAGGGTCATCGTCAAATACCGATCCTGGTGGAGGGAAAAGCCCACCTTTAGAAATCGAAGTAAAGCTTGGATCGGATGCCATTTTACAGTGCGATGCTGTGAAACTGGGGCAAACCTCGCAGCTTTTGGAATGGCGAAAGAATGGCTCAAAAAGTGCGATTTTTGTCAAGTTTATGGACTTCACGCCTCATATCGACCAGCGTTATTCGCGTCGCCTGCACATGATCAACAGCTCAGCCATATTACTTTCCAATGCTAAGGAAAGCGATGCAGGAATTTATCGTTGTAGAACAATGCAGTCAGGCACGGAAAGCACAATTTTAACGCACGGGAGGTGGATAGTTTTGAAAGTCACAGGTAAGTCTTAATTTGTTGTTCAATTTGTGTTGGATGGTACACGCGATACGAAACCATTATCAACATTTCGCGTGTCTACTGCAATACCGAAGAACGGAACCTTGTACAAAACAAATTCGCTTATATCCTCAAACGAATTGTTATTTCGATTTACTACAGCTGAATTATTGAGTTATCCAAATGTTAATTAACAGTATTTTAGAATCAGAAAATCGTATACATGTATTGTTTTAACAAAAGTCTTCCTCATCATTCGAACCCAGTTGAAAGCTGTAACGTAGACCCTTTTTAAGCGTGGCAAATACTAGTATCCTGCAAGGTTACTGTATTTTCAACTCATAGCGCGCGCTTAATTGAACTAAATTGGTTCTGCCGTCGCGTGTGGATGATTTTGACCTGCTGAGAGCAGTGTTTACTACTAAAGAAAAGTTTATACCTATTGTATATATTCATGATAGCCATTGTGTTGTCGTATTTTAGCTATAACGTCACTCACGTACCCGGTGGGATCTCTCCGTCAAAAGCCTCTACAAAATGTTCTACCGCCTGAACTTTCGTTTTAGAGTCTCTAAATTATAAAATTACTACTCGTAACAGCTTGAGATATTAAAACCCCGTCCCGGCCTTTTCAGTATCGCATTGAATTGATAAGAAATTGATCCACTCGATGTTTTGATTTCAGCAGTCGGGTGCTTTAAATAAATTAACTGTGGTTTAGCTGAAATCTCTTGCTTTGTAAAATGCCTCATTTCAGTCGATTTATGGAGTTTTAAAATGCGGTTGAAAGTAAAGCCCAGGTCCAGCTATGTACGAAAACCTTCTCAAGCAACGTATTGTTTAACTTTGCATTTGAATTTGAATGCTTTATTTGGAATACCAGGATACCAGCTGAACCACCTTACAATTGGTCCAATTGATCAACGAACAATGCTATAACTATAGTCACCGAAACCTTTCCCGTTGAAGTTCAGAAGTGGACTTCAGTTATTCATACTCACGATACTGTACATTTTTTAGACAGACCGTTTCCATTAATCCATTGTGATAATTGAAATCTGAATACTTGGTGTTACAGCCGCGGGGTATTGTAAATGCCTAATTACTACACGAGACCGACAGAATCTCGTTGCACCATCCCTAAAGATTTACAACAGCATTGAACGAAAGGAACGTCTTAAGGGCTGAATTTCAAGCATAAACGAACTGGCCTGCTATTTACTAGAGGTGAATTTTTCCAGTGGGCTTTTGGCTCTAATCTCTCGTTTGTTAACGTTTTCACACAGTCTTTGTGTTGGACAATAATGGACCGAATACTAACCGCGCGGCGTTGAGCCAGTTATCTTGAAAACACCAACCTCTCTCCGGAGGTCAATAAATGACTTGTTTTTTAGTTTTGCAGTCCATAAATGTTCCATGAACTTGCGGTTAAACCTGGCCTAATACCAGACGTTTGATTGGCTTGGTTTTAACAACTTCACAGCTGACAAGTGTTACAGCGATTTCTTCCTGAACTGAACAATATCGTCAGATAATAGACCTCCAATTAACAAGTAAATGAAATGACCATGGAAAAGAAAGCACTGTTTGTGGACTATACTGATCATGAAAAACTCCGGTAAGCCACAAAAGAACGACGCGCCAGTTAATTTTCTGTTTTGCGTCCAGAGGAAACGATTTCTCTTGCAAGTGAACCGCACTGCTTCGATTTCATATTCTGTGTTTGAGGAGGTTTTATATACTGTTGACCGAAAATCCCGACATTTGACAGTTTGCTGTTGCTTGTCAAATCTGAAGTGTTATTTTCTCTGGAAATAAAGTTATGGCGCTCTTGGCATTCGTTCATATCCAATTAGCATCATTTTCGCCTTTCTTTTGCGAACTGTACTCTGAGTAATTATCCCTTTGTCTCATCAACCAGTAATCACTTTTTCAAGAAAAAAGCCAGGGAAAACGCGGCAAAAACAGTGGTTAAGTTCCCTGAGCGAAGACAGGAAACGGGAAAAATCAATCACGATGCTATAATGTTTCTGTTTGTTCTGACTGAAAAGAAACCGAACGACATTTCCTTTCTTCAAAAATGAACACGCCATTGAAATCCCCATGGCAACAAAACTGGTGTATTTGATCAGAACGCAATAATTCGTCAAATTAGAGAAACAAATTTCTAATAATCGAACAATTATTCCTGGGAGGTCGCCTGACCTGATCCCATGCAAAGTAAAGCTTTTTGCAGCGCGCAGCCTTTTGAGAGCTTTGACAGTGTTTGCATTTCATTGTCAACACAAGGACACGCTATGGGAAAATACAAGCCTTGTTTGTTGAGGTCAGTTGTACAAGTTCGTTTCACCCAACTAAACTTGATTGGCAAACCTTCCTCCACTGTACTTTTAAATCCTACTTCACATACAAGTCTCTACCACTGTAGACTGAAACCTTGAACTGAGGCTTAGGCGCAACCGCGGATATTTGTTTGATCGTTGCTTTCCTTCTTTGCTGAAAATTTGATTGTAAATCTTACTTTTGGCATTTATTCAGTGCCTTGCTGTGTTTCTGACATCTGCGTAAAGAGCAAACACCACCCATGCCTAGGTGTATCTATTTCATAAATATGGATGCGAAACTCGATCAATGAAAAAAAAAACGTCTTTCTGTCCTCCGCCCATTTTTTCGTGAAGTTTTATCAATTACTCTTTTAACAGCGGGCAGAAACAAATGGAGGTTGGTACTGCAAGTTAAGACTTTGAATCGCACACACCATACAGGCACACAAAGATTGGCAAGCAAATTCAAAAGCAAATGACTCCAAGTCAATGTGAACAGTGCAACTGAGGTCGTGTACTTAATTTTAAGCATTGTCAGGTGCTTAAATGTAGGTTATGTATTAATTTTATCGTTAGTATAACTAGTTGTGTATGCAATGAACTGTTGTCTTTTTAAATCTTTCACTTCGCACATAATCATGTTTGATTGATTTTAACCTCTGATAGCCGCTGTTAAAATTCCTTACTTGCATTTGCTGTTTGATTTTTCGCTTTTTGCTCCACGAATTTCTTTCGACTTCATTCTCGTTGCTTCCGGAAGTTCCATGCCTTCATGTTGCAAACATTCTTTTGTTCGAGCTTCAACAGTTTTCATTTCTGTACGCACTTGGTACTAATCTTTCCTTTCAGCGAATAAGATCTGTTAAATCCTTTCGAAAACCTTTTGGCCGCCATTTTGAACTGCAGTGTTAGAGTGCATTCATTTGGGACTATTCTGCTTATCTCCAGTCCGGTTTAGGGTTAACAGAATGAGTAGAAAAGAACGCGTATTCCGAAAACAGCGGGGCTGATCTGAGAAGTAACTCTCAGAAAAGTCTGGACACAGTGGACAGGACTAACGCTAGCGACCTTAACATTGGAGTTCGAGTACATCTACTGGTACGAATTTTCCGTACTGAACACGCGCATTAGGTTTGGAGCTCGAAATTTGTCGAAGTGCGCATGCTCGGAACAACAACAAAAAAGTCGTAGTCGTACTCCAATCCAAAGGTCGCTACTGACACCTCGGCGGCCGCACACGATTTTAGCGCCAAAATCTCCCCAAAAGAACGCGTATTGTGTTTACTCGGAGCAAACCAATTCTGTATTTATTCCGCTCGTTCTGCTGTCGGAAGCAGAATATTCCGTTCATTCCGAAAACGAGATAAGTCCCACAAGAACAGGTAGACCGAACAATCCGTGTATTCTCATTCCGGAATAGCCCCAAAGGATACACCCTTAGTATGAAAAGTAGCCTTAATCAAAGCAGTTCAAAGTGGAAGCCAAGGCGAAGAAAGGACATCAATTGAAATCTTAGATAGCTTTTTAAAATCTTGTGTAACCTTTAACCTTTCGACTTTTCTCTTTTTCTCGCTGTCAGTCCCGCCTTTCTTCCTAAAGAAACCGCTGGACAAAGTAACTGCTAACGAAAGCGATTCGTTGTCTCTCTTCTGCTTCGTTGGGGGTGCACCGCAAGCGGAAGTGGAGTGGTTAAAACACGAGGGCAACATACCACTTGAGCGTGCGTCAGTCTCAAACGGAAATCAAGTCCTTACATTTAAAGCTGTTGTACCCGAAGACAGCGGTCGGTACCAGTGCTCTTCCATAAATTCTGTTGGGCAACTTCATCACGTGTTTAAAGTTAGCATCGCTCGTACGTAACAAATTATTCTTCACACTCAATTCAAATTCGCCATTACATTTATTTTAAAAATAGGCCACCCTATTTCCGCTGTGTTTTGTTTGTCGGAGAGGCATCTCCATCAGATTTCTTTCTTTTTTTCAGATTGATTTCTGTCTTTCAGTTTGCAATATTTTTTAATTGATTTTCCTTTCCTTGGTTTGCAAAATATGGGTTTCTTGAACTGGATTAGCGGCGAATGACTTTTCAATCTTGAAAAAGTGAAGACCTGAAGAAAACCGAAGAAATAATTATCTATTTGTATATTAAACACGACTCTCGAACAATTAAATGACGGGAATTAAAGAATAGAAAAATGAACTAGTATAGCATTCAATACCTCGTGACCTTTTCGTGAGGTTATAAAAAGGATTGGGATTTTGGACTATTGAGTTGCTAAGACCCTTGTGACTTATGTTCAAAATCTTCCGGTAAAATGAAACCTCGTGTGCAGGATTGTATTTTTACTTTTCCTTACCGAAGCCAGTTTGACGTAACAGTAGTTCGTGATCAAGTCTTCGCTTAAAGCCTCATTGACCTCAATCACATTCGTTATCATCGTAAACAGTTAAAACACATGGATATTGCGAATTGATTTCGAACATATTGCTGGTTCCTTTACAATATGCTTTGCTTCCCACCGACAGAATTCAGGAGTTTACACCGGGATGGTTACCAAACCCTTCCGAAAGCTTTTTACCGTCTGTGCCCCCTCTATTCCGGAGATTCCACGTCTGGAATCCTATTATCGCAGAAATACTTCGATGATCTCAAACATCATAAAAAGATTAGTAGAAACTCATTTCAAAGATCAATCCTGGGAGTTCAAGCGGCGCCAAATTACTGAAAAACGCTTAAGTACGCTTTTTCGTTCATCCATAGTGTCGCCAAAAGGGGTCGTTTTGAGGACTCTTCATTGGTCCGCCTCTACAGCTTAAGAACACACTTTAAAAAATGCCAGTATTGACATTGCCACAGTAGACAAAGATCATTGTAAGTGTTACTCAATATGAGTTTCGTATTTCATGAAAACTCTTGCTATTATAGGCTCTTTTAGAGTAGTTTTGTACAGAAGGTCTTGAAACTTCTTCACGCATCCTATTCGAAGCGTAATTTGGGGGCAACTGAAGATCGGGCGATTTAGTTGGAAATGTGCCGGTTAACGTTAGTTGAAACAAAACAGAGTTTGTGGATGTTTGGGATATTCTTAATATCAGCAAGCACGAATTTGGCAATGCTATCGCAAGGTAATAGCAGAAATCCTCTTATTAAGCATATTTATTGTTACTCGTAAACGATTTGTTGACCATTTTGAGTTCAGTCCTTAACTGCGTAATCACATACGCTGATGAGAGAATTTTGACTTCAATGTATGTTCTCATCTCTGTAGTGTAAGCGTCTCATGTTGTTCTTAAGCGTTTACTAAGATTTTTGTAATTCCAAGCGGATTTTCGGCTAAATTCTAAGTAATAAATTATTGCTCTCAATGTCTAGCCTTCTACTTTCGCCACATTTTGCGCTTAGCTTTTGGATAAGAGGTCGCATGCTTACAAATCAGGAGACTGTCGATGTTATCTCGAGAATTTCTTTTGCTTTGGTTGCTTTTGTTGTTCTTTTGTTACGTACGTGTTCTTTTATTGTATGTTTGTTGATCAAAGTAACATTTAAGTTGAATAATCAATTAACCAGGACATCAACCATTTCAGCCAAGAGTGAAGTTTGCGATATGGTAACCTTTGTGGTTTTGAATTTGATACTGAACAAACGTCTGACATATGCAAAGACCATCCACACTCACAGCAAATAATTCAGTCCTCTTACAGTTTTCAAGCGATCTTTTTTCTTCAAAAATCGTTCAATTATCAACGTCAGTGGCACATACACAAGTCTTAATTTCAAGTACCATCAAATCGCCAGGCGCCACTACCACAAGAAAAGCAAACGTTTCAATGTTTGGTAACCTGTGTTATCGGAGAGCTCAAGTTAATGAGGTGAATTGCTGTAACCTTTTTATTTCTTTAGGTAAAGTTGGATTGCCGTCTCGTCGGAAAACAGTGGTCGAGAAGTACCCTGCTGTGTTAGATTGCCTGACAGATAAAAACCTCCCTAGTGAGACGGTTCTCTACAGCTGGACAAAAGATGGCAGTGACGCCACAACTACGGCTCGTGCGACAGTCATAGCATCCGGGGCTTTATTTATCAAATCCACGCGCCGAGAAGATATTGGTGTGTACCAGTGCACGGCCAAAACGGTTGACTCCAGCGGCCTGGTGTCTTACACTGGAGCCAAAACCTTTTTGGACGTGCAATGTAAGTTGTAAGCAGTTTTCTTCGGTCAAACTTTGTTCCCCTGAAAAGGTCTAAGTTATTACTCATTTCTCGCCTTCCCGTTAATTTCTGCCTCATCATTGCTTCATTTGGGATGTGAACTAACAGACTGCTGAATGCAATGGGCTTTTCTGTGGGCTCAGTATTTGAGTATTTACCGCTCTATCGGTCCGGATTTTTTAACTCCTGAGAACAGGAGAAGAGGGGGAGATTAGGAGGGAGAAAAAAGGAGAGGAGATCAGCTGACTATCTTTCCATTTTCAATCTTATCGTAGATGCTCCTGAGATTCAGGGTATGCCGGATGTCGTGGCAGTAGCGGAAGGTTCCGATGCCCGCTTGCCGTGTGTGTCTGTGGCAAATCCGGCCACAGACTTCACCAACTGGACACGGCACGGAGAAGACGTTCGATCAGCGAGGTTCGCCGTGCTCGAGAAAGGCGCCTTGCTGATTCAAGACGTGCGGCGGACAGACGCTGGGGAGTACACCTGTACACCGTATAATAAAGTGAGTGCCGGAATGACAAAGAGCACAAAACTCGTTTTGAAAGGTAGGTTCTTTAAAGAATAGCACTGACGTGACCAGCGTACATTTGCATTCAACGAAGTAACAGTGAAACGGTTCCTTTTGTGGGTCAGCATACAACGAAGGCAATTCCTGGCACAGCAAAACTCTACTCTGAGAAGTGGTGCTTCTAGCATGACTATTATGTCCTCAACAGAATACAACTAGTAGACTGCTTTCGCAGGAGGGACACACGTTCTGTAAAGGGCTAAAACGCGTTCTAACGAGACTGCCCAAGTAAAAATGAGCGTCACTGATAGCCTTTTATCCATTGTACATATCACCACGAGGAAAATCTTTGGTCTTTCTTCTCTCCTCACAAGGTGGTGATCTCGAGTTAAAGGTTTCTCCTCCCTTTTGACCTTGTTGTTTTCCTTTTCCTTTAGTTGTTCCAAGGTTCAACGTTGCTCCACCTAGCATCATGACTTTAAGAGTGGACGATGACGTCACACTGGCCTGCGAAGCCACGTCTGAGTCTCCTGTTACAATGTCATGGGAACGCGAGGGTGCGCCTCTCCCAGCAGGCCGAGCAGTCACCAAGGGCGGGAAATTGACCATTCAGGGAATACAGAAGGATGATTATGGTGTCTATACGTGTGTCGCAAGCTCCGATGATGGAACAGCCAGGCATTCGACGACTCTAGCTGTGATATGTAAGTGGAATTGTCCAGAGGTAAACCACTGAAACCATTAAAAACTGATTGCCGAGGGAGTGTTCACTGGACCGGTTTACAGATATGGCAGCCATTTTGAATTCTACTTTTTTAAATGGCTATTATGGGATGCCCAGTGGGCAGATACACGTTAATTTTTGTGCTTATTATCCCATGATGTCTTTCAAAACATCAGAAATCAAAATGCCGCCATAGCGCTGAAAAGGTTTATTTACTGCATGGAAAGTGACACCTCTACAGCGTTAAGCTTTGTAATAAGAGAGAATATTAATTAATTAATTTAAACTCAGAATAAGTCCTCTCTCCCAATACGTACGAGATAGTTGATAAAGAACCTAAGGAAAACGTTTTTTTTTTTAGCTACTCCTAGCAAGCCCACTATAACTAGAGTACTGTTCAACGGTTCTACGGCTGTGGTAAGATGGCGGCCTGGCTACGATGGAGGCTATCCTCAACAGCTGGAAGTCTGGTATCGGCTTTCGTCAGATGACGACTACAATTGGCTGTGGTCACCTCATCTCCCGGCCAGCGTGACGTCATATGGGATTCCAGCTCTCCAAGCAGGGCATTTCTACTTATTCAGCGTCAGGGGAATCAACAGGGAGGGGGCTGGGCATTTTAGCCATATGGTAGAAGCAAAAGGATTACCGACAGAAATAAATCGTCACCCTGATAAATCAGGTAATGATGCGCAAGATATCGCATTGTGGCTTGCTAAGTACATGTGTTAATCATGTTGCGGCATTTCGTTCCCTTGTTAGTTTTAAATAACACTCAAATTGCTATCGTCCTCCCGTTGTTAAATTTCAAGCCATTTTCTCGCCCACCATTTGTTGGGTTTCCTGGCTGCTGCAAAGTTACGTCTTTTCATTCATTTTATGGGCGAAAAAAACAACTGTTAACAGTAAAGTAACCTGATCTCCCCCTTTGTCCAACTGAACTATCAAGTAAGAAAGCACGGACTTCTTACGCACTATACAAGACCTATAGTTATCCAAGAAGGATGGCGGCCCAATCCATCACGAACAAGTAAACTGTTATTTTTGTCCGTTTTCGACAGGTAAACCCCTAGCCCCAGAAAATGTCATCGTGAACATCACAAAGGATGGTTACTATGTCACGTGGGAATACTCTGATGTTCCTGGGCGACCCTCGGTAGAAAAATTTAGGGTGGATTACAGAGAAGGGAATCACTCCTCAGAATGGATAGTGGCGGATGGTAATGTACCAGCAGAACGCAGGGTCTTCTTGTTCTCCGCGGAAATGGCGGAAGCGGATAAGGCCTACGACTTCCGCGTGTATGCTTTTGGCGCCAATAAGTTTAGCGATGCTGCTTATGTGACCAAGAGATATAACATCGGTGAGCTATTACTCTATATGTTTACTGTTTTTACGGGAACAACAGGCACAAGAATGGAGGAGGATAACAAAGGCAACACGCAAATACCTTGACATGGAATTCTGACTCTGGGTCTTGTTTTCTTGTTCCCAGGGACTCCAGTTTTCGGCACGCGCTCGGACAGCAAGGACATCATTCCAATCATCGGTGGAGTACTGGGAACCATATGTGCTGTTTTCCTACTCGGATTGCTTTATTTCTGCTTCTTTCGCAAGAAGAAAAGAGACAGTAAGTTACATTTGCCATATCTCGTTGAGAGCAATTCAACGTTTTGTTTTAGCAGCGAAGAACACAGTAGTTTTGTGACCTTTTTTTTTTTAATTTGCATTCGTACACGAACAAATTTTGATCCGTGTTATTGCCTTCATTTCAGAATTAACTATCAATTCCAGAAGCAAGAAAGTTCAGTTTGTCCTTTCTGGGTAAGTTTTTTTCCTCACTTAACTTATTTTCCACACCTTATTATACGGAACAAAATTAAATTTAACAGAAAAGCGCATTTGTTGGTAGAGAGTGGTAAAAACAAAACCAACATCATTCTTTTGGCCAGTCAAAACATACTGTTTCACGAACCGATCAGAACTCGAAGGAACCAAGTCACTGGCTACTTTCCATTGGAAGAGAAATTGGCGCAAACTTTCTTAGCCAATCACTTAGCGAAGTAAAGTTACGCTACTCGTCTGTTGGACGATCGATGAGCAGCAGGGAATATGGTGTTGCGATGCTCATTGGTCTCGTGAGAACGAGGCTTGACATGCGCAACATTGAAATGAGACGGATTTGAATTTTTTTCCTTTTTTTACGAAATAAAAGGATGTGATAACCTTTCCTGCTTAATTAATTCAAACTTACAACTTTCCTGTTCTCAAGAAAGTGTGCTTTGTAGTTTTCAGATCCTGGATTATTTATAATTGCTTATATCACTTGAGTAATAATTTATGCGGATTTCGGCTTAAGTCAGTAATTAGCGGCTTTTCCTCAGCAGCGTGACAGGTGTTTTCCGGTAATGACACCTGAAACATTGAATTGCTGAAGTCTCGCCACAGTTGTAAACAGTGGCAAACATTTAGAAAAGAGGTTTTGCAAGGGAAACAACCATTTAGCAGACGTAAAATTTTCCACAATGATTATTGAGTATCGAATGTCATACCGTATGAATACCATCTGAAAGTGAAAGATATTGGAATTGTGACGGTTTTTCAGCTTTACATAGTTGTTTAAATTGAACATAAAGGAAGCGTGCGTTGAGGAGATCAAAATGGGGACGTTGTGGAGGTTTGTATATACACGTCCTTGAAAAATTGCAGACTTACTTTTACGTTCGTCGAGTAAGAGGATGAAGTCTGAATTCAGCTAGCAATGAATCAACGTTTCAACTAATGTTGAAGTTTTCTGCCTTCCCCTGTCGGTGCTTCGGCTTATTTAACGGTTATGTCCAGTTAAATAAATTTCCATTTCTTTCGATAATGTTCTTGAATTTCGTTTAGAAGAAAAGCGAATGTCATCACACGCCGAGCGAATGTAAAAGCTTTGTTTTGTAATGCTCACCTACAACCACTGGTCTTACTTATTGAACTGAATATGCGAAGTAGCTCAGTAAATTTGTACAACAGAGCATTTCTACAGGAATGTTGTAAACTTCTGATTATGTGGGATCATGTCGCATATGCACGCGCAAACCTTTTTCTGTTGTTGTTGTTGTTATCGGTGAAGCCGTTTATTAACAGTCTGTTTTCTAGAACATTTACAAAAAAGCACTTTGACGGGCCATTTAGTGTGTATCTCTACATAAAAAAGTTGAGTTAAGTTAAGTTCATAATAGGAATAAATAGATGACAACATTTACGGTTGGATGTCATGGGGAGAGTTAACTTGAACTAGAAACAGCGGTGCTTCCACATGCTATTTTTGTCGGTGTTTCTTTGGCTCCCTGACTAGCAAATATCAAACAATCGGTCAATAACCGAAGTCTCAAAGAGAACTTCAAGTCGACCTCAAGACGGGAAAGTAATTTTGGGCTATAATTTATGACAACCACGGTAATATCTCTTCTACATATAAGAGTATGTCCGCCTCTAATCAGCTGTAAAATTTGGACATTGTTGCCTGAGGAAATAGTGAAGACTGTAACTTAATCCTATTAATTCGTTATAAATTAATAGGAAATGTAAATTTAGGGGTACACTTGTTTGTATAAGTAAGAGAATAATTGGTATGGTAGATCCAACAGATGACTTATATACCCTTTGTCAATACGCCAACTGTCATAGCCTGTCTATTTATAATTAGTTCGACTGGACCAACTGATTATTGATGGAAGACCTTTAATCTCCAGCCTTAGCATGCTATTTCTCTCCCAATCCTCGTCATATAACTCTTCAGGCCATTCTTATGACGGCTATGTTTAAATACCGACATTGTATAGCGAAATTACAGTAAACTTTAGTTTGGAGTATGAAAGGCTGTTTAATAATATTCTCTCTTTATTTCTCAGCTCAACTGAGGCTATGGAACCAGAAGAATCAGACGAAGATTTTCTTGACGCCGAGATCAAGCTGCGACCTGAAGCTGTCCGATTTATTCCCGACGACAACAACACCCACGAAAATCCATACGATAAACACTCGAAAATGAAACGAGAAGAAGACTTCATGCTTACGGGTCATCACGGGCGCTACGGCGGAGATATGCTGCTTTACAGTAACATAAGAAACAGTGCATCGCCTGCACGCTCACCAGAACTTTCCTCCGTGGACTCTGACAAAGTTCGTTTCTTTGGCGATTTTGAAACTCGGGACGGACAGTCTGCTTGGTACGACTGCACCCTCGCCAAGCCTGCATCCCGTGAGGTACGGGACTCGTTCGATCAATTCTGCAGAGCTGATATCGGGTCAAAGGACTCGATTCACAGGTCACCCACTGGAATGAACGGGAGGAAGGGTTCTCAGGAACAGCTAGGATCCAAGGCTGTACACAAATTTGGCTCTAATATGAGCCTACCGGAGGGAAAAGCAGCCAGCGGGTACTTCCGAAACCCACGATTTCAGCCCATAAAAGAGGAGAGCCCGGGAGAAAGGGATGTCTCTCGAGGTAACGGAACCCTCGGTAGGAGACAGCCGCACCACTGGTCGACGCCGGCGGTTTTCACTAAACGGCAGGATACAAATAACAACGGCCATCGAAAAGCTTCCGATTCTGATTCGGGGGACTCTTCAAGACGAGGACGGACGAGGCGGCATCGGCCTCATTCGTTGTACGAAGGCAAGCTTCGGCCTATTTCGGAGCAGGACTCGGATCCGAAGCTGCGCTGCACTTGCGATGAAGAGGAGGAATCGGATGACTATTCGAACTATCCAACTCTGAAGCTTGGCGAAGAAAGGAAAGTACCAGCAGCGGAATCTTCTTCATACCTTCATCTCGACAAAACAGACACATTGAGACACTCATTCACAGATAACTTGAAAGGATGGAATGAAGCTTCGTCCGGTAAACCATACGATTCACATCCCAACAAGAACAGACTGGACACGGACTCGGAGAACACCGTTTCTCCAGCAATTTCCTTAGCATCGCTTTCGGAAACGGAGAGTGATCGGGAAATTGCTCGTAAACTTTACGACAGCAATCGGAATGACAGAACCAATAGTGCGGGGGCTGCAGCCCTGCCTCGTGCGGTTACGAAGTTGAAGTCGAACGATTCCGAGTCTTCTTCAGATGAGCGCGGGGGACAAGGGAGTCGACATCGACCACGAAAACTCTCTCCACCTGTGTATAAGGATAAAAAGCCTGCTTCAGTGACAGATTTGAACTTGAATCCCATGGAACGAGTAGACTCCATGGAACAGCTGAAAGTTTGCGATCCATTCTTCCAGGAAAGGCATCTTGTATCGCGCTCATCGTCAAACGCATCTAGCGGGATTGGTTCGGTTCAGGTATCCTCCAGCGAGACAAACAGTATTGAATCACCTCGGGAGGCCCGACCGCGATACAGCTCCCGAACATCCCTCGATCGTGCTTCGAGCGGGTATGCCTCCCCTCGAGAAAGCTTTCGCGATCCGAATCGCCGACCAGGGCATTTAGCGGTCTCGGCTCGTTCATCGGCTTCGAGCGACCGAACCTCAACCGACCGCACTTCGAGCGGTTACGCTTCCTCCCGGGAAAGCTACGAGAATCCCGATAGTGTACGACCGGAGGACTATTCGAAAGCTCACGCGCAAATGCGATTGAGTGGCAGAGGGAGACGATCGGACGAACCCTATGAGTTAGATCCATCATCGGGTGAAATAGATGACTTAGAGACTGAGGGATTATCGTACAATCCAAAAGTGTTTGAAGAAATAATGGCATTGCAGCAGGAAATGGGAGTGAACTTAGACGGGAGTGATTCGAGCAGAGAGAGTTTAAAAGAAATGGAGAAAATGACGAACTCAGAGCTTCTAAACTATTCGCCAAGAATGTCTCCAACGAAGTATAAAGTGGATTTATACAGTGACAAGGAGAAAGACCAGCGATGTTCCAAGTTGATGGCGGAATACAAGACGACTAAAAAGCTTCAGGATTTCAAGGCGAAGGGAAGCCAGGTCTATAGATCATGGGATCTTTGATAAGTTTATATTGCAAACAAACTTGCACTATTTGCAGAATATGTGCCACATACAGCCTTAAGCATGAAGTCGAGATTGCACAAATTAGCATGTTTTGTTGGTGGCTCGAGGGAATTTTAGGACTGAAGGAGGCCATGATTGTTTTTGAGCTTTCCTTTACGCGTTCACGTTACGGCATCGTTCGCGCGCGTCTAACCAGTCAAAGTTTTCATACCTTTTCAATAAAATAAAATTATCAATCCTATCACGCCAATAGTTTTCAATTATCTTAATTCTCATTATTCTTTTAATTTGTAATTGTTACGTAAATTTTCTTAAATTGTCAGGGTTTTTAATATTTAAGTAAGTGGTGGTTAATCATTATTTATCGCAAAATCGCGCGAGATACCTCTTCCATCAGGAAGTGTACTCGTTACTTCACTTTAGCAATGTGTGTAATTTAATACAAACTTCTGAGTAAACCCACATGAAATAGTCACTATATACCTGTCTATATGGGGTTTATTTGTTGCCATGGACTTTCCATTTTCACTGTCACTGGCGTAAGGACTGAGATCTCGGTTATAAACACGTCAATTATAAGCGGGCCGATTTCTTGTTTAGGCTGGCGAGACAATGTCGAACAAGGTATTTTCTGATATATCCAGTTTTAACAGGGGTGCACTGGAAGAGACGGGGGAAGTGTCTTGTCGCACCTGATTCGAATCATTGGTTCCAAGCTGAATCAATGATGTTACCTCAGTGTTTCTGTCTAAGTTCCGGATTTAATAATTCTTTTCTTCGACGCAACGTAGGAGCTTTTGTAACTGCGTTTCTGTGAGCTTGAACTTGAGTTTGAGCTTTCTTTCTTTGGCTTCAGTGTTGACCATTGAGCGTTAACTTCATTGAAACTAGGATATTGTTCAAACAAAGCAAAAAATACCTTGTGTTATCTCTCACAAGTTTGTAAAGTTCATTTGTAAATAAGGTGCAAAACAGATGTGCTAGTTTTATACAGTCAGAAAACTTATTTGTGCTATTAACTTGAAGGAAATTTTACTATGAATATTGTGTCCTAATTTTTAAAGGGAGTCACGTTTCTTAGATGCCTTGTAAAAGTTGAACCAACGAACTGCAAAACAAGACTGATAGAATGGCTTACAGCAAGGTATTATGCGGAGATAATCTAACGATTGGGCTTGATAATTGAACTTCGGCTTGAAATATAAAATAAATAGAGCTATTTTGACTTTTCTTTCAAGTGTCCTTTATGAGAAAATCATCCTCATTTACATAACTCAACGCTTAGTCGAAACAAGCAGAGTGATGTGCGCATGACGAAATATCGACTACGTTGTGAAATATATACATCGCATGAATTTCAACATTTCTCTTCCTCGTTGCCTTGTTGGGGACGGTTAACTGGGAGATGGTATAAGCGATCTGCGGCCAGATTAACTGTTATGGTACAATGCTGAGGGAAAGTGTCCAAAAGTACTCTACCGGCTATTTTAGGCATTTAGTCCACGCACGCGCAAATTCCTTCCTGCGACGCGTACCATGTGGAAAACAATGTGACTAAACTTGGGTTAACAGTCGCGTTCAGGCATCGCATGCGCACGCTTGTCTCGCGCTCCCCATGTAGTTATGCAAGCTGACCACCTGCCATGGGCGATCCGATGGAGTGTTACAGTCAAGCTAAGTCGTGACCAGTATTTTTGAAATTTAAAATCAAATGTTCAAGTCTGCTTAACAGTTTCCAAATAGGCCATTTCCGAGTTCACGTCAGCCTCCTTTTCAAAGCGAGTCTAAGTGCGCAAGTTTGGTGATGGTAATTACTTTTGTTTTACATATGAATAAAAATTCATTTTCATAAGAAGGACTTCGCAAATAGACTCCCTTTGGAAAAGAGGCTGAAAGGAACTAGAAAATGGCCTATTCCCGTAGATATTTTCTTTGTACATCGAAAGCAGAAATCCGTCTGAGATTTTAGCTATTGTTCATTGTGGTCACGTCACATACCATATGGATGCGATTCAAACAATTTACGGAAGCAGTTAATCAATCGAACAAACATGGCTAAGCTTTGCGACCAATGGAATACATGTACAGCAAACGGATCAGTGCTAGGGACAGTTGATCAGTGCTAGGGACAGTTGATCAGTGCTACGGGCAGGTGATCAGTTGTACGGACAGTTAATCAGTACTAGGGACAGGTGATAAGTGATAGGGATAGTTGATCAGTACAGGGGTCAGTTGATCAGTGCTATGGACAGTTGATCAGTGCTAGGGACAGTTGATCAGTGCTAGGGACAGTTGATCAGTGCCAGGGAGAGTTATCGGTGCTACGGACAGTTGATCAGTACTGGGGACAGGTGGTACGTGGTAGTTGATCAGTGCTAGGGACAGTTCATCAGTGCTAGGGACAGTTGATCGGTGCTACAGACACTTAATCAGTGCTGGGGGCAGTTGATCGGTGCTATGGACAGTTTATCAGTGCTACGGACAGTTGATCACCACTGGGGACAGGTGATAAGTGCTGGGGACAGTTGATCAGTGCTGATGACAGTTGATAAGTGCTACGGACAGTTGATCAGTGCTGGAGACAGTTGATCAGTACTGGGGACAGTTGATCAGTGCTGATGACAGTTGATCAGTGCTATGGACAGTTGATTAGTGCTAGGGACAGTTGATCAGTACTAGGGACAGTTGATCAGTGCAACGGACAGTTGATTAGTGCTGGAGACAGTTGATCAGTACTGGGGACAGTTGATCAGTGCTGATGACAGTTGATTAGTGCTAGGGACAGTTGATCAGTGCAACGGACAGTTGATTAGTGCTGGGCATACTTGATCAGCGCTGGGGATAACTGATAAATGGCAGAGCACGTTGATACCTAATACAGTGATATAGACTACATACGACTATATGGCATACTGGCATGAAGTATATACCGTTATTTTTAGCATTGCGAAGGAGCAGGCGACCAAACAATTTTGCAGAACGAGTCTCGAACAATGTTATTGTACCGAAACCAGCCAGAACAAGTGTGTCAGAAAGGTAATTTTCAAAATTCTTCATTCACTTTTGCTCAAGTGTAATAGACAAAAATCGATCGGAAACCCTAACTAATTTTTATCACACCAAAACTGCATGTCTAGTGTGTATCTATTAATTAGCGGGCAATTCCTCGTACTGATTAAGGTCAATAAAATTTGCCGGTCGCCTAAAAGAAGGGTAAAAAATCGGCCGATCGAACAAGAAAATACGAATATGGAGAAGCTGATTTTATCTAACAGTTGTTATATAAACATTTTCACGACCGTGCGTTCTGAATTCGGTATCAACGCAATACAAGAATAAATAATTTGTTTACACAGCTGAGAAATGTTAAAAGATTGTTACTGCCTTGTTAACAAGCCAATTCGGTAATATCTTTCAACAGTTCCTTGGAGAAACATCATTTTTAATATAATATATATAGATTCAAAGTCACACATAGTCTATAAGCTTAAAGGACAAGCCTTGGATTCTGCATTCTGTCAAATAATACCTTGGTGTCTACCTATCCGACGACTTCCGCTGGAGGGAACATATTAAAACCACCTCGAATAAAGCCAACAAACATCTTGGCTTTCTAAAGCGGAATTTAAAACATTGCTCACTCAGGACCAAGGAAATGGCATACAAGGCCCTAGTACGCCCAACTCTGGAACACTGTTCATCTGTGTGGGATCCATATACAGCTAAAAACACTAACGTTGTTTAGATGATCAAAAGGAGAGCTGCACGCTGGGTTCTAAATCGCTTCGACCGCAAAGATAGTGTAACCGAAATTCTTTCAGTCCCGAAATGGAAGTCACCAGAAAGTAGGCGAACCATAGCACGTCTGTCTATGCTGTATAAAATGAGATGCAGGCTAGTATCTCACGAAGATGCCAAACTACAATCCGCGGGCCATGTACTCAACTCGCTCCAAAGACTACTCTTTCACACAGCCGACAGCCACAAGGGATTATTATCAGTACTCTTTCTACCCAAGGACAGCTTTCTCTACCTCAACGGCTGTTTTTAAAAATTTATTAACGTTTCATTACTCTGCGCTTAAAAGCACCTTTTCAACCAGTTTTGTTTCTTCTTTTTTTGTTTCTTAGAGCGATCTAAAATGCGGAGTATTGAGCGACAGACCTAAATGGTAAATGTAACTGTTGCAGTGCTCCTGCAACGCTTCCAGCTGAATATCCCCACTTGCCTAGATAAACACCAAAACTTTCTTGACAGTACTAGTACGTGGAATTTCAGATGTAAACAACAGTTGTATACTTACTGAGTCTAACTGTCGGTTAGATCTATGACATCTATGTTTTCAACCTAGAAAGTAAATTAAGAGTAATGAATGATTGAGAAACAAAAACAGCAACAAAAGCAAAGTTTGACTTCACGAACCCGAAAGGATGCAAAAAACAAACAAATAAAGAAGGGCTCTGGTTCGAGCATGAGGTGATCGACAGCTGTGTCAGGCATTTGGATAAAAGCTTACTACCTAAAGTGAAACACACAAAAGTCACAAAATGTCATGAAAGGGAAGAAAATGCAGACCCCGCGTTGCCAGATATTCATATATTAAATTCAAAATAAGTAAAAAAGAAAATTGATGAGGCCGGCGGTCTACGCACATGCAAATGTAGCTGTATGTATTTGCAGCTCGCCGAATAATGTCCTCTAACATTTAAGGAGGTGGCATTTCTTCTGCTTTGAACAATTCGCTGTTCGATAAAAATTACTCAGTAGTCGTACGGAATCATATTTGTAAGCTGCTTCAAATCAACACTACTTACCAAGCGCGATGATAGAGCCATTGTTTTTTCTGCAGATGATTCAAAACACTTCCTGTTAGATTTATCTCACCTAGTCAGAGCATTACTGAAAGCAATATTATCAGCCTAAAGGTATAAAAGGCGTTCATAAAAAAATAATTCGACGTTACCTTCGGCCATTACTTGAAAATGCTGCCACTGGTCATGTGACCACCACGTGGTCAAAATGGCGGGAAACCGGAAAATTCTCGCCCGCCCTCGAGTCCTATCTCGAGTCCTAACTCGAGTCCCAGCTCGAGTCCTGGGGCCTGTTTCTCGGAAGTCCCCAAAAGTTTACGAGCCCGAAAAGCAATTTGTAAACCTGCAATCCGCTTATACCGAAAATCTGTTCCTTTGACATGCTTTCAAGATAAAAAAGAGAAGACTAATTGCAAAGTTTCAAGGCTGAAAACGTCTTGCCTTTCAAGATAATAGTGTCTCGTTTCGGGAATGGTAAGGGAAGGAGAAAAGGTAAACTATTTTGGTCGGGCTCCCTCGATTGGTCATACTACAAGAAGGATAAATACTTGTTAATTTGCGCAATACACCGTTTCCGTCTTACTTCGAAGCTATGAAGTCCACAAATACCTATTTTACCTTCAAATACCAGTGCGTAGCGTAACCGTTTCCGTAAATTTTCAATTGCATGTTTGTTACACATGTACCGTACCTGAGAAACGCTCTTGAGTACATATAATTGTTAAACCCAATTATCACCCAATTTGTGATTACGATTCACTATTTTGCGAAGGTTGTTAACGTTAGCTGCTAATCATTCCTGAAAAGAAATTAAGCCAGACCGCGAATTTTTCGAGAACTCAAAGATATTCTTCCATATGGCATCGTTCCCAAAATCACGAATATAGGACTATAAGCTCAAATTAAGTGACTAAAATCAGCAAAAGATCAACAACAACAATTTCTAGAAAATTCCGAAAAGAAAAATCGTCAGTCAAACAAAATGACCAGTGCTTCCTGTTATATTTATCTTAGTTCCCTCGCTACCAGATGTGCACTCAGTTAATTGAGTGAAGTCAGTCTTACGTTTCATTCTAAATCAGCCAATTTCGTGTTTCTTCAGCTGCTTAGCGGGTCTCTGTTCACAGGTTTCGTAGAATTCCTCGGTGCGTTGTCAGATAGTTTCGGATTGTGTTTATTATATCTTTCCTTACCGAGAAGTCCTTACACCAACGAAACAAAAAAATGGACTTTTCTCAAACGTTTAAGGCCTTTAGTTAAGCTCACACCAGGCGGAAAAGAATCTCTGGGAGTGTTGGAGGCAACGTTTTGGCCATAAACGCCAAGGCAGTGTAAGGACCTCGTTTTCGTGGAATCTTACACCCTTTAACTTACTCTAATAACTAGCTCGTAGGAATGAGGCACTTCGTTGCAATTTGTAGAACCTTCTGCTGGCCATTTAGCCGCTGTGGATCAGTGAATATAAGCCAACTTTCACGTTGTGCACAAAGTACTTAGACTAAAAAGGATTAGTAGAATTTGAAACGTGCACCTTTAGCAGCAAAGGAAACAAAAGCCATTTCCAATTTCGCCAGCTGAGCTCTTCGTTTGAAATAGAACTACTTAGTGTACTTTAATACAATCCAACAACCTAGGTTTTGTCGGTATCACTGATACCGGCGTGTCTAAACAAGCCTTCCCCCTGCCAAACAAGCAATTAAGTACAAGTGATTCAAATGCTCAAACTCTGTGATTTAAATGTAGTCACTACGTCTCACAAGTGGTACGTACATGTATTACATCACCAGCGAATTGACGCATGCGCAGACGTCAGTCCAAAACAAAACAAAAACAAACAAAAACTCTGGACCAGTAGCGGTACCTCTGGACGTGTTGCCTGAGCGGTGTACCCTGACGAGTCTCCCCGAGATTTCGGCCCGCGGATCGCTTAACCAACCCCCAGTTCCTCGCTGCTTTCAGATACCCGTCCACGACAGCCTGTCTGCCCCCGACGCGGCAGTGAGGGAGAGAAATGTCGGCCCCTAGACCACATATGACAGATCACTTTCGTACTCACAGCTCAGTTCCGGTTAACTTAATGTAGGACTTGGAGCGATATGTATTTGAGATTGTCGTAATTTTCTTTTTCATGTGGTATGCATTGGAGTAGACGGAAGTCCGGTGTCAGTGGACGGTTTGGAAAATTAGCGCACGCGCATTCGCCAAAATTGATAAACTGCTACCGATATGTAAAACGGCCTTAGTTGGTGTGTCTAAGCAATCCTTGAGACGCTCCGCACCTCGCGCGAAGTATTAACCCTGCGACAGGAGATTATCAGTAAGGGTTGTAAGTGACATAGTCGACTTTCATATAAAGGGATTGGATCCATTTGCCGGGATTTGGTCCTGTGTAAACATAGCCCAAAATATCGATAAAGGGAGCAACACAACACTGCTGTAATAAACGTCGAAATTTGAGGTCTAATACGAAACCCAAAATGGATTGTCTTTCGTCAATTACTGATATTGTAGAGACCCAAAGGACTTCAAAATTCTAGCATGTGGGATGGTAAGCGTTTTTCATGTTTTCGTACTGAGGCCTTGCTGATCATTTTCGACACCTTTTTCAAAGTGATGATCAACAAACCAGCAGGTCTCAAGAGCAAGTCCAGGCCGGAATTTCATACCACATAACTTTCTCAGTTCCACAAATATCGTCAAGCGATCTTTCTACCTCAATCATGTATGTGAAAAACTGTGTTTAACCGTGTAGAGCCCGGTATTACTTGTGTATAGCCCTGTATAGCCACATACAGCCCTGTACAGGTGTATAGCTGTGTCTAGCAGTGTAGCTGTGTACAGCCCATTGCAGATAATTATGTGCGGCCCTGTCATCTTTTTGCTAATTTCGGGCTAAGTGGTAAGGAATTGGGCAAAAATAGCCAATTTCACTGCAGTTACGCATGTGCATTATACCCCAATTACAAATTCGAGGCCAACCATATATGGTCATAGCCCTGTCGGAACTTGTTGCAATCGGGCACCTCCGCTTTGAAACAAAGGCTTTAGAAAACGGAGAGCGTTATAAATTTTCCCCTCGTTTTGATTGGCTGGTGGCCTTTCGTTTTTTTAGCTGATAAGGGAGAGCCATGACAGTGCAATACTGTGGCTTTTAAATATCATGAGTGTAGAGAGAGCAGAAAGTAAGTTTGTTATCTCGGTATCGGTGAACTGAAACCGTCTGTGTTTGTACACTAGTGAAGTACCCCTTGTACGTTTCACATGACAACAAAATCCCTGACATAAAAAATACAATTTCGCAGCAAATTTTTGGGCCTACTAAAGAACTGAACAGCTATCTTTTCCCAGGATGACAGACTTTCAGCAGGCTTGTTGAATTATGTCCAGTTTTTACTGTGAAACAGACGAATTTTCCTTTGTAAACTACCGAGTTGTTAAGTTGACGGAATTAACACAAAAGGAATTTTTCCTCGTGTTGTGACATAATGCTAACACCAAAGAACAGGTTTAATGGTGTGTAACATTTGTTTTGTTCATGGGCTTAACTATTGTGGTTGGCTACCGTGGAATGACAGAACCATGTTAAGTTGGGAAGTACTTAATTTTGTCTTTGGAGAAATGTTAAGGAGCCTCAGCACTGAAATCCAATAAGTGGCGTCAGGCATAGCCACTTGTAAAAGCTTTAGTGCTCTGTTTGCTTGTGAAAAGTGAAATGAAACTGTCTAAGCATTGTTTACAGGAAGTTTGGAATGTAGTTTATCGCCCAAACAAGCGCGTTGCTATGACACCCTGACGCAATGGTTTTAATCACATGCAAAGGTCAGTCTGGAGCATAATTTTGCATAATTAACTTTATGCTTTCGAATTTTCACTTTATTGCTTTCTTCTTCGTTTGACGGTGCAAAATTTGAATGATAAAAAGAACGTCGACTGATAGAGCATCTAAATGAATTCATTTAGATGACGTTTTATTTTAAAGCATCTGGAAGGAAGCTCGTTCGACCCGGCTTTACAGGCGTTTAGCACACCTCTTGAAAATCACTTTGACAAGACACCTAAGCTGATCACGTCTTTTTATCGTGGAGTTTTGCATGTAGAATTCAACACAACGCGCTTAGCGGAGTTACTGGACGAATTGCAAATTGTATATACTTTATGGCAACCAAGTCATTCCATCTACAGCCGGGGCTCATTATTTTAGTGGTCACAATTCTAAGCTGGTCGAAGATTACTCGTGCGAACAGTAAGTGGTGTTTGCTTTTATTGACACGCAAAATAAAATTACAGTTTACGTGTTAAAACAGCGGAAATTTTCAAACTCTAAGGAAAAGGGGAATTTGTACTACGTGAAAAACTTTCCCACTTTTTTAGGTCCGTGTGATTGCTCTGTTTGTGGTTCGAGTTGTAATGGGAGTATAGCCTGTGATCCAGGAAAGTTTGCTGTAGTAATAAATGGAAGCGAGTTTGGAGGATGTTTGGAATGTCCACCCGGCCACTAGTAAGTAATCTTTTGCTCTTGCTTTGGAGGCTCTATATTGCGAGACCACTTGAAAATCGCCGAAAAGTCACGTATCGTATAGGAATCTTTTTTTATAATGCCCACCTTAGTACTTGTTTATGGGCCATCATGCATAGTTCTTGTTTGGTATTCAGATCGAGCTCATTCAGTTTTTTATAAGCTTAATGAAATTAAGGTTTCCTTTGTTCAAGGAGAGAAATAATCGTTTAAAAATTGAATGTAGCCCGAGAAAATATTAATAAGCGAGATGGAGCTTGGAACAAAAAGTTATCGTCTGTCTGAGTTGCTGATTTACACTTAGTCACCCTTTACACTGACCCATCATGAGTGCATGTTAAAGATATTTTAAAATCTTTTTTAATTCGTAGCTGCCCTGGAGGCCTTAAAAATTATGTACCTTGTGTGACTGGATCTTACAACAGCAACCCTGGACAGACAAACATAAGTGCCTGCCAGGTATGCTTACCAGCTTTCATTTTCAAAGATTAAATTGGGGATGATTGTCAGCGAGGTACTCAAAGTGAGAATGATGACATAACTACTGTTTGTCAAGTATGTTAGCTTGTCTGTTTTAGTGGTTGCAGAGTCAAAACTAAGAACTAATTTGGTCACCAAAAAGGAGGGAGTTCGAAAAGAGGTGCTGCGTAAGTGGGGAGGTAATGATTAAAAGCTGGATCAGCTATGTCGACAAGGTACAGATAATGTGCACAGTTCTAAGAAATCTGAAAAGCTGACATTTTGAGTGTTAGTCCCTTACCAGGGTGAATTAATCGTGGCTAATAGAGATTAAGGATGATCAAACTCGTTGGCAAGATGCAAGATGAGCTTGGGGTTAGGTGTTTTGAGAAAGTTGTGCTGGACATGCATGTCCAGACACAGCAAGGTGGCAAACTTGGTAACCTTACCACAGTCCACCACCTGGTACCTGGCACCTGGTGACTGATGAGGCAGTCATTGGAATAATAACCAATAGGTACTTATCAACGGGAGGGGTGAACAGAAGCAAAATTGACGAGTCGAAACAAGCGAATGCATTAGATTAGATCTGCAAGAATCTGCATTGTTGAGCATGTCAGCCCGTGCACAACAAGAGGGGAGTCCTCACAGCCCTAGCATATAGTTACTGGCCAGCAATGCCTTGACTTTAACTTTGCCTAAATTGCATTTAGCCCCATTTAATGACTGGATTTGGACAGGGGGCTATTTAACTCATCAATCCAGTTGGTACTAAACTTGTCCTGGTTGGTAGATTCACAGGAAAGTGAGTTCATAGTTGAATTAAAATACTGGTACTGAATACCATTATACCATTCTGTCAGGAATGTCCGGCAGGCCATCGATGCCCTCGTGAAGGGATGTCTGCTCCAGAGAGCTGTCCTGATGGACAATACACTAATCAGACAAATCAGATAGGGTGCAGTACTTGTGAAGCAGGTCATGAGTGTCCAAATGGGGACAGATCAGTGCCATGTCCGGCAGGCTACATCAGTAAATATGGACAGTCCAACTGCACAGCGTGCAGCCCAGGAGAGTACAGCAAATCTGGCTCATCTGACTGCCTTCCATGCCCAGAAGGCAAACAGTGTGTCAGCCCTGATATTGACCCAGTAAACTGTACCTTTGGTACTTACTCTAGTGGAAACAACACTGTCTGTAAACTCTGTCCACAAGGTTAGTGTAGTGAAGATATTTCATAAGTATGTGTATTTGTAAATGAGGAAGTAACCAGTCATTTTAGTCAATTAGCTAGTCAGTCGGTCAACCAACCAATCAATCAGTTGGTGGATCAATTGATTACCAATCAGTTACTCAATGAACCATTCAAACAATTTGTAGTCCTAGCAAATATCAATATACCCTCCACCTTGATGAGTACAGTGCAGGCCAGAATTAAGCGAACTATGCATACGCATTTTATACGCAGCAAAAATGCGTATGCACGTTTTTTTTAGACTTGTCTAAATATGCGCGTATTTTCCATTGTTATTCATCGTCCTAAGTTGTCTTTGTGTGGTATTGTCAAATAAAACAAAAGAACTTGCCAGGTTGCCGACAAACACAAAATTTGCATTTTATGAAACCAGCCAGTGACAGCTATCATATTTCGAATCTTATCCGCTTCGTAAATACTGGCTCCTAACCGGTATTGAATATTCTGCGCATGTAGTAGAAAACACAAAGCTCATTAACCGAAAACAACTCATTCGAAAAAAGGAACTTCTCTGTTTCTAACTTGAATAGCAGTTGAAACCTCCAAGTATCTCAGTCGTCACATTCATGTTATCAAAACGTTAGCGAAAGCTATCGTATTTCAGAACACCGTTGCTCACTTTGCAGATGGTGCAGATAAGAAGTCATGAATCTTTGACACCTAGGGTGCTTTCGATTGGGAAATCCGGATTTAGATCTTCGGATTTCCAATCGAACACAAAATCCGAGACGGATATTGTTAATTGAAATCCATGTCAAATCCATGTCAAATCCATATCTTATTAACCAAGTGCAAGGGCCGTACTGGGAGAATATCGGCCTGAGGTCTTGACAGTACGGACCGAGCGCCGATATTCTCCCGGTACGGTCCCGAGCACGCTTGGTTAATAAGAGATTTATTATACGACTGAAGAAAGCTTTGAAGGTTTTTCACAAATTCCATGTAACATCATGCGGAAAATTTACAGGATAAAAAGGACCAGATTCTGAGGGCTTAGCATGTGTACATTTTTACCGCTGGAGCTGGTTCACTATCATTCGTCGTGCTTTTGAAAATTTCTAATTCAAGGCTGAAACAGGGTTTCTCAAAGTCAGCCATCCATTCTGGAGTTTTACGACGAAATTTTCGAAAGATTTCGTCCTCGTCCGCCATCTTAATTTCAAGTTCAAAGGGACACAAGTGCGAGATCATTCGGGACAATGCCCGGTCCAATACTTAGAGAATATTGGACCGGCAATAGAGCATTTTGATTGGTTGATTTTAGTTATTGGCCCTTTGACCGCCTGAGTTGTGTAATAAAAAGAGTTATTAGGTCAAAGCAAAAGGATTTATTCATGAACAGTGATTTGTGATGGGTCTGTCTGTTTTTCTATCTTCAATTCATTTTGCCAGTTGCTTATAGTTGGCCAGTCACAGAGCCGGTGAGCCACTAGATAGATTTATTGACAAATCATTGTTTTATATTAATGCATCACTCTATCACCTTTGTAGGTTACCAAAGTACACCAAGTCGCAATTCCTGTGCCCTTTGTGCACCAGGTTTCTACTGTCCGGATCCAAGGTTTGGGAACACTTTTTTTTCCCGATTAACTAAATAATTTTTTTAATTTTTTCTAACAGTAGAATTGTTTAATTTTTAGTAATCCTCCCGTCCCATGTCCTACTGGAACATACTCTTCAGGAGGAAGATTTGAAAACTGTACCGCTTGCCCAGCTGGAAGTGCCTGCTCAGATCCAGCTGGGTCACCTTTCAATTGCACAGGAGGTAACAAACTTATCTTGTATAGTTGAACATGGCATTTAATTTAAAGAAAAAATAAACTTCTGTGTTGAAATTACCATAGAAAATCACATGACTTTCAGGACGATAATATTTTTGATTAACATCGGTAAAAGTAATATTTTGAAGGTTTTGCAAATTCAGTTTGTCACTTGTCCAATTTGCAATATTTGAATGGGCTAACATGCTGCTGCTATAGTATTCTTTTGTAGTACTGTTTGAAATTAATTGTCACCAGTTGTGCTCTCAACCAATCAGAATATAGTAATTTTGTTTTATATGTTTTGGTTTACGTTTTGTTTTAAATATATATTGATCAATGACTTATATTTTGATTATGTCCCAGCTACATATGCAGAGGCATCGTCAACAGAATGCAAGATTTGTCCAGCAGGTTACAGCTGTCCTGAAAACAAAAGAATACAGATTTGTCCATTTGAGGATGCACTTGGCTATTTCTACAGCACTGATTCAAGTAAGGAACTTTCTATAACATTCAGAGATAAAATATGTATTGATATGTTTTTGAAATGGTTCGCTGAAATGTGTCATTGCACAGGAAGTGAAGTACGGTACGTGTACATAACAAAGTCTTGACCTTTTGGTCTGTACCTCTTAAGTGGTGTTGACAATTGATGTACTTTAGCTTAAATTTGTCTTTAACAGTGAAGTACTGTACACAGTGTCCTAATGCTAGCACAGGGCAAATCTGTCAATCACGTGACAAGCTGCCGGTAACCTGCAATGCTGGAGAAATCCCCAGTAATAATGGCACAGCCTGCATCAGATGTCGACCAGGGTACTTCTGTCGCACACCTCAAGAGGGAGAGCTGCCATGTTCTTTGCCAGGACAGTATTCACTTGGTGGAGCAACAGAATGTTTAGATTGTCCTGTCGGCTATGCCTGTGCAAACAGTGGATCACTTCCTCAGCCATGTCCCTTGGGACAGTATGCAGATGTCATTAACTCTCAGAACTGCATACAATGCAAGCCTGGTTTTAAATGTCCAACAACCACTGGAAGTCCAGTACAATGCACAGCAGGTATGAATTTTAACATCGCTCTTCATGTACTATGTTGGCCTTGCTGAAAAATGGCATAATATTTACCAAGTAGGTTAAGCCTTGCATTCAATACAAAATTTAAATAATAATTTAAAAAAATAAAAAAAAGATAAAAACAAAATGCACATAGGAACCTAGACCTTTGCAAGTTAGGCTAAAAGGTTGTTAATATATAAATGGTGTTTATGTGAAATTAGGCTCTTTCAGTTCTTATTGGGTTCTTATTTTCTAAAGTAAAAAGCTACCTGTTGCTGGTAGATGTGGCCTATCAGTTGTATAAATTATGAATTTACAACATATAATGTTTTGCTAAATGCAAATTCACATTTCCTTTATTGGTGGCTTGATGAAATTTACATCTGGCACATGCAGTCTGTGCATTAACATTGTAATCTCAATTTGCATGCATCTGTGGACAAGTGGCTCCTGAACGGGATTCGAACCCACGACCTCTGCGATGCCGGTGCAGTGCTCTTACCAACTGAGCTATGAAGCCACACAGTTGAGAGCAGGAAAACATGCATGACCCCAACAAATTGACGTGCTCTCAACTGTGTGGCTTCAAAGCTCAGTTGGTAAGAGCACTGCACCAGCATTGCAGAGGTCATAGGTTCGAATCCCGTTGGAGTCACTTGAATTTCTCAAATGCATATAAGAGACAATTGCTTAAATTGTCCAGAAAGTGTGAGGATCATTTCTTCAGTTCATTTCTAACCCGCACTTCATAATCATTTCTTTCAACAACTAACCTGTTTGACTTCACTTCAGGTACATTCAGTGATGTAGCTGCTACAAACTGTACACCTTGTCCTCCTGGTTATGCTTGTCCGAACTCATCAGACTCCACCAAAAAGGTTGCCTGCACTCCAGGGACGTATGCTGTCGGCAGTGCTACACAATGTGATACGTGCCTAGCTGGAAGTTTTTGCCCACACAACGAGTTAGTTGTTATGCAGTTGTTTTTCCTCCTAATTTGAAAAGTCTTAAGTGTAATTTTCACAATCAGTAATCTGTATGTGTCAACTGAAACAAGTCCAAAGAAAGTTGACAGTCTCTCGCAAGTAGATGGAGGCTTGAGTTGATTCCCTCTACTTGAGGGAACCTAATGAGCTTCCGAAGACTAAAGAATTAAAATAAGACCTGTCTGGACTGCATTTTTCATAGTATTAACTGTTCCAGAGGCAAGCATGTAGTATGCTAAATGCTTATTCCATTAAGCAGCTGTTGTTATAACTAACACTGGAAAATTTATCCATAAACTTTACTGCTACAAAACAGTGGAAAGGGAGGGTAGGGGAGAAATGCTAAATGTTCCACAAAACGCTTAACATAACACTTAACCAAATGCTCCACAAAATGTGAACTCTTCCTGCCACAACACAATACATACATCCTTCAACTCATGAGGACGAGGAATCATGGAGCATGTGCTAATATAACGAACCACTGACCACATCTGGCACCTAGGCACTCCTTGTTGTTAGCTCCATTAAATTGCATTTAACTGCATCTAAAACAAAAAGAAAAGGAGAGAATAAGCTTGTAAAATACACCTACCTTAAGCAAAGGAGTAAACAACACAGCTCAAAAATTCTCTTTGTACTTAGTCAAAAGTTAGGATCTCCTTGTGTTACATAATTAATGTACATCAAAGTCAGTTGTGTAGTTTTATTGCCATACGTTGAAAGTAAAACAGCTGCAAACTTTAATCGCTTTTTTTTCATTGCACTGAATTTCCAACTGAATCTTCAACTTTTTCACATCACAGCAAAGATATCGTTCTTCCATGTGAGCCTGGATATTTCTCTACTGGTGGAAAAGATGTGTGTGATCCATGTCCTCCTGGATACAAATGCCCCAGCAAAGATGGGAGTAGCAATCAACCTTGTCTGGATGGTGAATTTGCTATTGGAGCTGCCACAGAGTGCACTGCTTGTCCCAAAGGTTTTGCATGCCCCAATACAACCACAGATTCCAAGATTAAATGTGATCCTGGATTTTATGCCACAGAACAAAAGACAGAGTGTACAGGCTGCAGAGCAGGATTGTAAGTACATTAGTTTTAAGAGTGTGAATGACTTGACGAGAGGAAATTACACAACAGAGTTGCAAGTGAGAAGGTGCAGAAGGTTTTTTAATTGTCTTCTCCCTACCATGATAGATGCTTTGCATAAATAGCACTAGTATTTGAATGACAATACTGATACATCTTAAGCCTCACATATACAAAGAAAGTCCTTTGTTTAAAAGCGTGAATGTGAGGCTTGAGTTGTATAAGTATTGTCATTCAAATACTAGTGCCATTTATGCAGAGAGTATATTCCATGGCTTATGATCTTGTAAAGATCAGGTTATCAGAGTTAAGTGCATGATATAATCATCATAATAATAAACCAATACTCGTTGTCATGCTGTCATACATTGTGATTGGTTTATTGTTCCACTTCTGCTTGCAACTTGGACAATCTGGTTTTTACGTGATTGCGGCGGAGTGATGGCACAGTAATAGACAAAGAGCAACTCTGTACACTTCTGATTTCAACTCTGACTCCTACTTGAACATAGTGGCAGTGCATTCAGTTTCCAATCACTTTCAAAACATTTTACTTTCAGCTATTGTCCACGCACAGATGTAGATGATGAACTTCCCTGTGAAATTGGCTATTACTCTGTTGGTAATGCATCAGCTTGTGAAATGTGTCCTCCTGGATATGAGTGTCCATTTCAGGATCAAGCTGTCAGGTATGAAATAAGTGAGTAAATGGTAATGTTGCAACTATCACCAGCATTTAAAGTGTTTGTTTGTTTGTTTCGTTCTTTCATTCATTCATTCATTAGGCCCGTCAGTCTTTCCTTCCTTCCTTCCTTCCTTCCTTCCTTCCTTCCTTCCTTCCTTCCTTCCTTCCTTCCTTCCTTCCTTCCTTCCTTCCTTCCTTCCTTCTTTCAGTGAGTCAGTCTTTGAGTCATTTGTTTGCCTGTTTGTGTATTTTGTAGGAACCTTTGTCCAAATGGAACCTATTCTCTAGGGGCTCAGATCAAGTGCACCTTATGCCTTCCTGGCAGCCAGTGTCCCTCACCCACAGAAGGGCCCATTATTTGCCCTCCTGGATCTTTCAGTGAAAGGAATGCAGCAGAATGCAAGCTGTGTGAGGCTGGCAAGCAGTGTGCTAATCCAGCATGTAAGAATAGTCGTAATGCTTACTTTTCTTTCTTTGGAGGTGTGGTATTGTGTGGGTTAGTGGATAAGAAGAACAGCCTAACAGCCTCTTTGTTTTGTTTTGGTTTTTTTTATCAGCTCCTGAGCCATGTCCCCCAGGGTTTTATTCTAGCATTGGATGGATTCAGTGTTTACCATGCAAGAGGGGATATAGATGCAAAGAAGGATCAACCACAGACAGCCCCCCTGAAGGTGGGACTAATAATCTCCTGAATAATCTTCAATTTGTTGGAGTTTCAAATACACTCACTTCCCTAAACTGAAACATTAATCATGCAGACCTTTTACTTTGGTCCTAAATTTTACATGTATTCTAATCCTGAGAGAGGTCTTAAGGCATGAATGCTTTGATGCACTGCAACTGATTAAGAGTGCTCAGCTGAAGAGTACTTATTGGCAGAGATTTGTTTTGTTACTTGGTTAAATGATTGCTGTGTTATTAAATATTGGTTTGATTATTCAGACTCTCCATTACCCAGTCAATATACCCCAGTTTGGGTGTGTCCAACTATTAAATTGAGGGTTCCTTGTACTGAGGGAGGATCACCTTGCAAGGGAAAATATAGTTGTGCTTAGAACTGTGCTGAGACTTGTACTGCATGTACATATGTAGTTGTTTTACACTTTTGGATTTGAAACTGGGTGCAGTCAGAGTTACTAGATCTCATATTGTGAGGAAACGAGCAAGCTTGGGGAACACCAGTTGAACTGATATTAATAAGTTTATGTGTGGCTTCATTAAAAAAAATATAAGATCTAAGTATTCATGCCAATATGATAATGGCAGAATATCCTGCTGCAACAGCCGGTTTCTGCATGACTGTACACAAATAAATGACAATCTCAGTATGAAATCAGTTGCTCACCTTTGAACACACTCACCTGTCTCATCAGATCTCTTAAGAGATTCCACACTTGTTTTTGTCTTTTTTCTTACACTTGGCTTGCATAATGCCTGGTTTTAAATTCTTAAAGCAGTTTTGCTTTTTTTTTTCATCGGCTTACATTCATTAACATGATCTAGAACAATGAACAATAAAATTGAACTGGTTTTAAAAATATTGAACCAGAAAAAAAAATGGAACCATAATGCATACACCAGGAAATAACAATGCAAAAATCATAATAATCATAGTCAAAGGCATGTTTTTTTAAATTTGTTCCTTTGGCCCAACTTAAAAGATTCAAGTTTCAAAGTTTGTTGCCATGTATTCTCAGATGAAAATCTGACGAACCATAGTGTTCTAAAGTGAGGACAAAATGCCTCTTAAGTGCTACTGAACTCACACAAGGTGCAAGTTATGAAGCTGACTTTAAATTGGCTCTTCTCTTTCAGATATTTGTCCTGAAGGTGGTTGGTGTGATGGAAGGACTCTGTTCCCCTGCCCACCGGGAACTTACAACACATTTAATGGCTCCCAATCACAGGAGGCCTGCAGGGCATGTCCACTGGGTTACTTCTGTCAGGACAGTGGCACAGTTGATTACAGATCAAATGTCTGTCCCACAGGTCATTATTGTCCCCTGGGGACTAAATTTCCCAATCAATTTCCTTGCCTGGCAGGCACATACAACCCGATAACCAACCAGTCATCACAATCCTTGGCTTGCTTACCTTGCACGGCTGGTAATTATTGTGTGGCTGGTTCCACTCAACCAACTCTATGTCCACGTGGTTACTATTGCCCCAGTGGCACAGGCTCAAGAACACAATTTGCCTGTCATGCTGGAACTTACAATGATGAACTTGGCCTTAAAAATTACACAGAGTGTAAGGCTTGTCCACCTGGTTCATACTGCCCTGATGGTTCATTAACTGAACCAGCAGAGACACCTATTCCATGCCCGCCAGGTACTTACAATCCTCTCGGGAACGTGGCTTTCTTGTTGAACTGTATCCCGTGCACTGCAGGTTACTTTTGTCCGCAGGCAGGACAGGTGGATGCTACTGAGTTATGCTATGAGGGTTATTATTGTCCAAATGGCACAATTGCCGGCCATGAGTTCCCCTGTCCTCCAGGGACGTATGGAGACAGAGCAGGTCTGACTCTTCCACATGAGTGTCTGATTTGCCCAAGAGGGAAGATTTGTGGCTGGGGCACGGGTATCAACAACAACAACACCTATACTGATTGCAACCCTGGACACTACTGCCCAGAAGGTGAGTGGTGGGTTAATTATTTTCGTAGGGTTTTACCTCACTGATGAATACTATAGACATATTTAAAAATATACCTAACAGCCATTGTAAAATACTGATTGCTAAGTTCAGATTATTGTTTTTGTGTTCTTCAAACAATGAGACTATTGATAGTTGCTCATTTGCATAGCCAAGATATTAGCCTTGGTCACACTACTGCCTTACCTGGTTAAAACTGATTTACCTGGGCAAATTCACCAAACATTTCCCAAGGTAAATTCATCACAGTTTTCATTTTACATAGGTGAAAAAATCTAAGCTCCAGAGGATAAAACTACCCTTAGGTAAATTACTGAGGGACAATCAATCACACTGAAAGATTCAGTTTGCCTAGCTAGTTACAGTAAGCTGTCAACATTAGGCAAGCATCCCTTGTTAAAAGTCTGTAATGTGACCACTGCTAATGGCATTTTGCATTAACTGTTTGAATTACATTGTACAGCATAAACATAACCAAGGGATAGCTGTCTTCAATGAACACTGATGAGGAGATTTAAATGCCAGAACCACCTAATGGTGCATAGTACACACACTGTAACTGAAAAGAATTGAGACTTGTGGAAGGAATGCTTTCCTGTAATGTGAATGGACAAACCTCAAAACTCCATCCAAAGATTTAAAGTTTGAACCGCATGCAGTATAATGGCAATCTCAGAATCTCAGTCTACAGAATTTTTTTGAATCGCTTTACACAATATGCCATACCACAAGAAGAAAGTAGTCGCATTTGAACCTTTTTACTGCATTAGTACCCTGTGATTTCCTGGAACCTTTCCATCTCCCACAGGGTTTCAGTTACTTGAAGCAGGTGTGAAAGCTGGCCTACATATAAATAAGTTGGCAGTGTAAGTCTGTAGCAATTACAAGGTGTAATCAATCTAATTAAGTTTCACTTCCTCTTACAGGAACTGGTTCTGCAACCAAGTTTCCCTGTCTTCCTGGAACATACTCTAACAGGACTGACCTGTTTGATGCCTCACAGTGTGACATTTGTGATGAGGGGAAGTACTGTCCCGGTGGAGAGGCAGCACCAAGAGGTTACTGTCCACCTGGCTTTTACTGTCCAAATGGCACTAGGGTGGCTGAACAGTTTCCTTGCCCCAATAGCACTTATAATCCCTACTTTGGAAAGTCACAAGAGGACCAATGTCTTAAGTGTACTCAGGGCCATTTCTGTGAAAAAGGGACAGTTCAACCCTCACCATGCCCTATAGGTAAGTCCAATAATAAGGACACTTATCTCAACATACTTTAATGTCTGTCAGAGGTAGGTTCTCTTGCATTGGGCCTTTGTTCATTGCAAGTGTCGCGTTCCCAGTGAAGCAGACACATGGTGTTGTTCACCGGAGTTCGCCAGGTTAACCAAAGTGGTGCACAGTTTTAAATGATTTTAATCTTTCTACTGATTTGGGCTGAGCCGCTGGTACATCACTCACGGTAAAAACTACAAATGAAATAGCTGATTGTATGTGTCACAATGGGGCATAAAATTACAATTCTAAAACAAATAACATTACAAGACTGCAGGAAGCGAGAAATAAAAAAGGAAAACTGCTTACATCTGATCTGTGCTCCGGATGCTAAGAAAGCCAAAGAAAAACACCTGATTTCTCCAAATGATGCTCCTTGTAAACTCCATGCGACTCCTAGCATGCGACTCTGAAAAACCAACTTAAAGCATGTGCTATTGAAATACTAACCCTGAGTTCTAAATCAACGACGTCACAAACAGACCTAAAGCCGCTAGCCATAAAACGGAAGTTAATAATCAAACAAATCAACTAAGACAATAACAGAACGGAAAAAAGTGTCAATCTATGTACAACACAGCAAGTCACATGATTGTTCATTGTTTCAGGAACTTACATGCCCAATGGTTACAACTCATCAAGTGGTGAAGTCGTTGGGAGTCCTGCAGGAAATAAAGGTGCCTGCTTGGAATGCCTTGCTGGAAACTTCTGTCTGAATGGTACGGTATTACCAGCACCCTGTGGCAAGGGAAAGTACACCAATCCAGGGCAATCCGTATGCCAGACATGTTTAGCTGGCAGGTACTGTGATGATGACACCACATCAGAAATTGCTATGAATACTACCAAGTTGTGTCCAGCAGGAAAGTACTGCACCACTGGACTAAAGAATGTCAGTGAAGCCACTGATTGCAGAAGGGCACACTACTGTCCAGAAGGTGTGTACTGTGTCTCTTTGAAGCTACAATATCACCTTAGATGCTCTCTACACAGATGCATATATATAACGGGTATCTATTTTGTCCCCACTGAGGTATATTGTTATGATAAGTTTCCTTACCATACCAATATGACAAGCAAGGAGACTTTTTTTACAACTTAAGCTGAAGTCATCAGCTGCATCATTTAGTGGAGGATGGGTGCCTGGAATATCTTGGTATTCCTCTTTTGGCACCCAGCCCCTACACTGAGTAAGGCAGCCATGCAACCCAGCCATGAGCCCCCATGCAATAAAGAAGGCACCTGGCACACTGAAATATCAGTGGGAAAAAAATCAAGGGGAAGGGAGGGAGGGGGAATGCTGAAAGTAAACTCACGGTGAACCATGCTGGCTGAGAAAGCTCCTGATGCTGTCCACACAGTACACTGTTCACCAGCAATGCAAGCACTCTTTGTTGTTAACTCCAAAATTCACTGACTCAACTGCCATGTTGTTGCAAGCATGATTTTTCATTATTTGACTTTCCAAGATGTCAACAGGAACAACATAGAGGCTTTAGTGAGAAAAAGCTTCACCATCATTCTGTTCATTGACCTGGCAGGTCAACTTTCTTCCAGCATTCTCTGACAGTTCCATGGTTTCATTAGCACTTATTGGCTGGTGCAATACTCATTTCAAAGCCATGTTTTTCTTGTACAGCGTACAAGCTGGTCTGCGAATGAAGTCTAAATTTCACATGGCATGCTAATTTGCCTGACCTTATTTCCAGGGGAAGTTTGCGTTTTTTCATGTCCACATAATCCTGATTCAAATTGGAAAATGACAATAGAGGTTGTCCCTAGAGAGCATTGTATTTTTGAAGCTGTTCTGTAAACTCGCAGGTTGTGTTTTATTGGATTTAAAATCACTCAAGTATGCTTTGTACTTCAAACCCTGGTATAACACTTTTGCTCATTTGTTAAACAGTACTTCAAATACAGTCATCATTGCGATATTTGAGATTCCTTACCTGTTATGTGAAAGCAGACTTTTCTCTCTTGTAGGAACCCCCAGAGAGATTCCATGTCCTGTTGGAACGTTTAATCCACACACAAATGGTGAAAGTGTTTATAACTGTTCCATGTGCACTGCTGGAAAGTACTGCCTGGAGGAGTCCATAGATGAAACTGGAGACTGCAATCCTGGGTTTTACTGTCCAACAAACATTACTGATGGTGTCTCAAGCCTCCGCATAGGTTCATATGGACCCTTTCAAGTACCCTGTCCCAAGGGAACCTTTCTTAACGAGACTGGAGGACGCTTTGTAGATGACTGCAGGGAGTGCATCATAGGGAACTATTGTCCAACTGGATCTGAGACACCCACAATTTGTAAAACTGGTCACTACTGTCCACCTGGCTCAGGTGATCCTCAACCTTGTCCAGTTGGAACATTCAATAATCGTAGTGGAGCCTATTATCTTGAGAATTGCACACAATGTACTCCTGGATGGTGAGTTTCTCCACTGGAACAGACAGACACACTAAAACCAGAATCCTCTAACCTTTACAAGACAGTTTGTACTCACCAGTGGCACAGCTGATGTCTGGCACTCACATGAGTCTTGAACTTTGTATAACAAATTCCTTTTTGTTGTGTAACACTTCAGCCACTCCCCCACCTTGTGTCCAGGATTCCACCATTTTGAGATGCACACTCCTTATCATAAATGTCACAGAGTTTCCTGTTAAGTCTAAGTGTCACCTAACTCATTTATAGTGATACAGTTGGGTTAGAGGTTAGGGTTGTGTCCTTGAGGAGTAGGCTTAAGGGGACACTTTGCGACGTTTGTTGCCAAATGTAAGATATGTTTATTTTAGGACAAGGGTTAAGGGGACCCCCCCCCCCATAAAAAAGTGCAAAAACCTCAGTACAGTGTACCACAGTACTTTGAAATTATTCCCCATTGTTTTTCAAACAGGTATTGTGATGCACAAGGCTTATCTATTCCCAGAGCTCAGTGTGACCCTGGTTATGTCTGCTATGGTGGAGCGTACACAGGAACACCAAATGATGGTGTCACAGGCCAGCCATGCCCTGAAGGGACATTCTGTGTCACAGGATCCTTTGAGTTTGATTCTTGCTCTCCTGGAACATACAGTAAGAGCACTGGTGGAACAAGTGATCAAGATTGTCAACCTTGTGATCCTGGATATTATTGTTCAAGGAGGCAATTGACAGCACCAGAGGGACCATGTTATCCTGGGTATTATTGCCCTGAGGGATCCACATCACCCAATCTCACAGCTACCCCTGCAGGTCATTTTACTCGATCAGGATCTTCAGAGCCGCAGCCCTGTTTGCCGGGGACCTATCAACCTCACGATAGGCAAAGTAGCTGTGTTCCCTGTGTTGGTGGATATTATTGTCCTACAAAGAACATGACCACTCAGGTTGAGTGTGAGAGGGGTTTTTACTGTCCTCCAGGCTCTGACAGACAGTTTGCGTGTCCTGCAGGGACATTTAATAATCACACCAAACAAGTGTACAACTCTAGCTGCTTACCTTGCCCAAGAGGAAAATTCTGCAATCCAACTGCACAAGCGGTTCCTACAGGTATTTAAATGTTGCTTTCTTTTGTTTGAAAAGCCTACATATCTTGTGGACCCAGTTTCTTGAAAAAGGGTTGATATTGAAGTGTCCGGTTGTGGGATTTAAAATAAATAAATTAATTGAAATAAGTAGTGGCTTCTCCACAGAGTGGCTGTTTTTCCTTTGAGTCCAGATCAAATTTGGACATGTCGGATTTTGAGGAGATGGGAAAACCCCGATTACAAGGAGAAAAACCTCTCAGAGCAGAGTAGAGAAGCAACAATGAACTCAACCCATCTATGACCCAGAGTCCAAGAATCAAACCTGGGTTACACTGATAGGAGTGTTGTGGCCACCACAGCAACCCTGCTCCTCTACCACTGTGATGGAATACTCACTGTTCACTACATCACAATGACTGGTTTCCACAGTTGCTCTTTGCATGTCTTTCCCATTTCAAAAAGTGACAAACTTGCCAGAGCTTTGCTGGAACCCTGTTAAAGGCAGATGACTTTCAAAGAGAAGAAGATAGAACTGTTTCTGGCACTATTTATTCTATTGTCCACTTTTGGTATTGTGCTGAGAAATGACACAGTGCTCGTGGTGTTTTTTGTATTTACCAGGTGACTGCTCAGCAGGTTACATATGCTGGGAGAATGCAACAAGACCAACACCAACATTTGAGGTGGGTGTGTTGGAATGGGGCCGAGTATGCATTGCGGGGCACTACTGTCCTGCAGGAACTACACGGGAGGTACCATGTCCAGAGGGCAGATACCGGTAAGGCTCTTCTTGATATGTGGCATCATAAACAAGACATCAAGTAATAAATAATTGCATTTGGCAACTTCATGCATTCTTTCCCTGACAGTTGATTAATCGACTATATCATGTTGTTATTTTCCATGTAGGATTAAGTAGGAGATTCATGGACAGAGATACCCCTTGCATTTTCTAAATTGCTGGTTATTGTATGTGTGTAAAATGGAGACTTGCATGTTAGTGCATGAAACATTTCTGGCTCTCCCAAGTAGTGCTTGATGATAATCACATTAAAACCTGCATAAAAGAACCCCTATTTTTTCAAGCAAGGGTAAATTGGTTCTTATAAATTTGGTGTTTACTGAAGAATTAGGCTGGGCAGGTTCTTAACAGGTTCTTATTTACAATGGGTATGGTTGGTCCTGAAAGATATTTGAGTCAACAAACTAACCCCCTTAAAAGTTTCTCCAATACAATTTTGAACCGAAAGGATTTTACTACTGATACATTGCGCATCAACAACCTAACTGTACATTGCACATTATAATTATGTGTGTTTGAGTTTGACAGGTTTTCACATAGGAACCTGTGTATATTTTCAGGCTGAATGGGTTCTTGTATTTCAGGGATTTAATTTGCCCAATTTCAGCCTGGAGGTTCCTAATCCAGAGTTTTTTTTAATGTGGGTTTTTACTGTATTATGAGAGTGATGAAACGATGTGCAGGTTTGGATTCGGGGATATGAAGATGATGGCCATTGTCTCCCATCTAAAGATCACCAGGACACATTTTCTTCAAATTTTATCTCATGTCCTGTGCAATGGATTTCTTTCAATCTTCATTTATAGCCCAGAAAACAGTGGTGAATCCGAAAACGATTGCAGACTTTGTGATCTTGGCAATTACTGCAATGGCACTGGGAGGACAGAGGTGTCTGGTATCTGCGATCCTGGCTATTTTTGTAAACGTGGTGCCTATTTGCCAAAGCCCAACAATGACTCTACAGGAGGAATCTGCCCGAGAGGGCATGATTGTGCTGCAGGAGGGCAGCCAGAAAAGTGTCAGCCAGGTAGGGGACCAACTAACAATATTCCAGTGATTTTTTTTGGTGTGTGGTCTTCTATTCACTGCTCTATGACTTTTCAGATTTAAATGAAAGGATGGTCTTCTATTATATGTTCGCTTTGTCACTAAGAGGAAAAACACAGAACTACTGTTTTTTAACCATGAAAAACAACATGCAACATAAAGTGATAATTAGTTTACTCTGGATTTCAAGACCAAACAGTTAGTTATTCAGACAGTTTCTCATTAACCTTTCCATCCTTAGATTACATGTTATCATTGTTGACATAGTACATTTGGAGGGTTACTGTAATGTAGGGTTCATGTGCAAATGTATGAGTTGTGAGTCAAATTTATTTAACCATTGGAAGCCCATTTTGTTCTCTTCTACGGCAGGCTATCACGCTGCTATAGAAGGAAAGGAAACATGCGATGTGTGCAGTGCAGGAACGGAATGTTTGGTGGGAACCATTAACCCACCACCTTGTCCTCAGGGTTACTACTGCTTGGTAGGGTCAGAGAATAATGGGCAGAAGAAAGCTTGTCCTGCAGGAACATTTGGCAATAGGACTGGGCTTAGAGAACCAAGTGAATGCACATACTGTTTAGCAGGCCATTTCTGTGAAACTCCTGCCTCTGTAGCTGTTACTGGTCAGTGTGATGCTGGTTACTTCTGTTTGCGCGGAGCTGAAAAGGCAACACCAGCAGATGATGTCAAGAATGTCCCACCGTGGTTTGGAGAATGCCCAGAAGGAGGGTTTTACTGTGAACAAGGTGTCTCTGCAGAAGTGCCTTGTCCATCTGGAACTTTTGCACCTGGGGTTGTTGGCAAACTAAAGTCAGAAAGAGACTGTACACTGTGCACTGCTGGCCATTATTGTGAATTTGGGCATCAAGATGTAGTGACTGGCCCATGTGACCCTGGCTACTATTGCCTTGAAGGTTCCCCAACAAAAAGACCCAATGCTTCGTATGGTGGCATATGCCCTCCAGGCTTTCATTGTCCTCAAGGGTCATCCTTGCCAGAACCCTGCCTTCCAGGAACTTACAATAATGCAAGTGGTCAAGCAACATGTGAGGACTGTCCAGAAGGTTTTTACTGCAGCGGCAATACTACAACACCCGTGGAGTGTCCACCTGGCTATTACTGTCCTCTCAAGACACCTTATGCCTTTGACAATGCATGCCCTAGAGGAACATTCAACAGCTTGAGTGGCAGATCTTCTCTTGGTGATTGTGTGCCTTGCACTGCTGGTTATTACTGTGATAAGCAAGGTAAGTTTCTCTTGAATACCTTGACAGCTGAGCCTGCAAACAAAGTCAAGGTCAGATTAAGGCATGTGCACTAAGACGAGTGATATACATTTAGAAAAAAACTGTGAAATGTTGTTACAATTTTTCTGGAGGAGCATCAGGTTTTTGTCAGACAGTTGTAAAAAGATCTCAGTCTTTAGCTTATGTGTACTTATCAGTCTGTCGTTTTCATTGAAGGTCAATCCAATGTGACTGATTTCTGTGATCCTGGATACTTCTGCAGTGGAGCAACAACAGCAGCCAAACCAGTGACAAAAGGAGGAAAATGCCTTAGTGGAACCTATTGTCCAAAGGGGAGCTCTCAACCACTGATATGCCCAGAGAGAAAGTTCTGTGGAAGTGATGCACTAGAAGTACCATCAGCGGATTGCTCTGCCGGATTCTTTTGTCGCAATGGTTCAAAAACAGACAGACCCACAGATGGGATTACAGGAGATGAATGTCCAGCAGGCTCTTATTGTCCTTCAGCAAGTGCTTCTCCTACACCCTGTCCTCCAGGGACATACTCAAATGCTACTCGAAATGAAAAGGAGGAGGATTGTGCCAACTGTACTAGTGGCTCCTACTGTGAGGGCTTTGGCAGCACTGAGCCAACAAATAAATGTCATGCAGGCTATTACTGTCCACCTGGGCAGAAAGAGCCAAACCCCAATGGTCTTGAGTGCCCCCTTGGGCATTTCTGTCCTTTGGGCTCAAAGGAACCTCAGCGATGTGAAAGTGGAACTTATCAAGATACTAGAAATCAACTATCTTGTAAGGTAAGTGGATATGTTGGGTCCTATTTTGTGACTGGGGACTGATGTACCATAAAGCGTACAGAATGGAGCCATTGTTAAGAACATCAAGCATAACTTTTGTACTTCATTCTGTAGGTATGTCCAGAGGAATTTTACTGTGACAATCGATATGCCCCTGTTGTACTCTACCAAAACAGCACTTGCCCTCCAGGCCACTATTGTCCAAATGGCACCAAGCATGCTTATGAGTTCCCGTGTCCTCTTGGTACATTCAGCAATGCCTCTGGTCTGTCTAAAGTGACAGAATGTTCCCCCTGTCCAGGTGGCTATTACTGTGATGAACTGGGGCAGACGACATACACCAAGCTATGTGATAAAGGTCAGGAAAGAACAAAATAAAGTGTCCTTCACTGGTGGCTTTTAAATTCAAATGTCTCCCAGTCAGTTATCTGTATTTGATGTATTTTAATTGCATTGCATCCTGTTCATATCACACAATAGAGTTTCATGAAATGATGACTTGTTTGAATCAAAGAGCAACAGCATTACTTGGAAATGTCTAATAGAGCAGTTTTCAATTGAGTGTTGAAACCAGTTAGTAATACATGATTGCTTTGGTTTTGGTTTTCATTTGCTCAGTGATTGGGTCAAAAAAGTTGCATAAACTTTCAAACCAATCATATCCGAAACTAAAACCAATTGCGACTTGGTCACCCTCGATTTTCCGTGCTTGTTGCCTGGTGTGTTCAACTGCATGCTCTGCATTCTGCTTGAGTAGGAAAAGCAAGTAGTGAATTAGTTACTTTGATTTGGTTGTGTGAAGGGTGTATTTCCTTCAGAATGTGATTTGCTCTGTGATTACTTTGGTTTTGATTTTATGATGCTCAATTGGTAACAGCGCTATCTTGAGCTTGTGCTATGCTTGTAATTTTTGGAAGTAACAGCAGTGCATTTCAATGAACTTGGCTTTATGTGCTCACGCAAATTGAGGCAAATCTTACCTATTATCATTATGACCTCAGTTTGATAATTCATTTCTTATGTGCAATCTTTTTCAGGGTATTTCTGTCGAAGTGGTTCAACTGTAGCAACACCAGATTATAATGCAACAATTTTGTCTGACAACACAACATTGTTATGTCCACCTGGAACATTTAACTATACTGATGCTGGGCCATGTCCTGCTGGATTGTACTGCCCTGTTGGCACTGCAGAGCCAAAGAAGTGCCCACCAGGGACCTTCAGCAACGAGACCAAGCTCTTCTCAATTGAGCAATGTCAAAATTGCACAGCTGGAAAGTTCTGTGAAACATACAACTTGGTAAAGCCAACAGGGCCCTGTAGGGAGGGTTACTTTTGTCCCACTGGGGCATCCAAGGCAAACCAGATAGAGTGTCCTGCTGGAAGATATTGCCCAGAAGGAACATATGAGCCAAGACTGTGTCCCAATGGAACATTTAGGAGCATCACAAAGGGGATTTCAGTCAGTGATTGCTTTAACTGCACCCCTGGATATTATTGCCAAGGTGTTGGGCTAACTAACGTGACTGGTCCTTGTGCAGAAAGGTAATCTTCTTTTACGTGTCTTGATCTTAAGGAATGCATTTCTGCAGTTCTGACTTTGCCTAGTACAAGACACCTTGCAACAGATGAAATTGTTGTGAGACAAGTTGCCCCTTGGAAATGTCTTGTGCAACTTGTCTTGCAATGGAGTTGTGGCACAAGTTGCACTCAATATTGCAGAGTGTAACAGCACCTTTATACTACAGTGTAGTCCATGAAGACTTTTATCACATTTTAAAAATTAATTTCTTTGTTCTTTCCGTCATGTGTTGGTGCAGTTGATTTTGGACTGTAATTGTTAAGTCTTGTAGTTTTGGACTTAAATGTTTGATGTTGATTGAGGTGTCCTGAATGTTAATTGTAGATACTACTGTCCTGGAGGTAACAAAGTGAAAGATCCACAGGAGTATTTCTGCACTATAGGACATTTCTGTCCAGGAGGAACATCTGAGCCCATCCCATGTCAAAACAACAGCTTTGCAAAGAGCACCCATGCAAAGGAATGCTCTCTGTGCCCAGCTGGGTTCTTCTGCAAGATAGCTGGTGTTCCAAGGAACTGCACACAGGGATTTTACTGCCCATATGGTACTGGTATTGACTTGAAACCATGTCCCAAGGGAACATATGGTGCTCAGACAACATTAGAGCGAGTTTCGCAATGCAAGTCATGTGACCCAGGGAAGTATTGTGCCTATGAACATGCGACTAACTATACTGGTGACTGTGCACCAGGACATTGGTGTGCTTATGGTGTAGACAGACCAAATCCTATTGGTGATAACTTAACAGCCTATGATCCATCTGCTAGTAATGACTCTTGTCCACATTTTGATGGTAGAGAAACAGGCCATGGAGGCATATGTCCAGTTGGACATTGTTGCCCTCAGGGATCCAAGGCACCACTTCTCTGCCCTGCAGGACGATACTGTCCCGTGCCAAAGCTCAGTGAGGGCTTGATATGTTTGGAGGGCTATTATTGCCCTGGAAATAACTCAGAATATGAATCACGCCCGTGTCCACAGGGGTATTACTGCCCAAATGGAACATCACTTCCTTACCAGTTTCCTTGTCCAGCTGGGACATACAATGACAGGACACAGCGAACAGAGATACAGGATTGTGTGAGTTGCTCCCCAGGATTTTATTGCCCAGTTCAAGGTGAGGTTGTTGATTGAATTATTTATTAATTAGTTATTCTGCTTATAATAGTTATTCTCCATCACGTAAGGGGAGCAGGGTTGACAGTGCAGTGGTGAGAACACTCACCTCTCACTTACGGTTCCCAGGATTGATTCCTGCAGTTGGGGTCATATGTTGGTTCTGTTCTGAAAGTTTTTTCTCAAGGTACCCTGGTTAACATTTGATTTGATTTGAGTTCAGTTGATTTCTGGAGTGTTCCCAATCAGTCTTCATCTGCTAAATCCATGGACACTTCTTAAAAGTTGATTTAAGTTCATTATAGGTTGAGGGTTAGGGTTGGGGTTGCGGTTAGCCTTTGGAAGGTGATAGAGACTATGTCAGGTGAGTTGCTGTTTACTAAAAGCATAACAGTCCATAACTATGTACATATGTTATGCGGTTGCAGTAAGGTTTACCATAGAAAGTTTCTGTTACAGTACATTTAAATGCAAGATATTTTTATTTTATTTTCCCCAGGGATTTCAGTGCCTAATACTACATGTGCTGCTGGCTACTTCTGCCGACGTAATGCAAGGTCTGCTACCCCCAGTCAGGGAGAAGATGCCAACATCTGTCCTGTTGGTCATTACTGTCCAGAAGGAACTGGAGAACCTAATAACTGCCCATTAGGGACATTTGGAAATGACACGGGTATTAATAACTTTTATCTTGAAAATAAGTGAAATGAAACAAAGAGTGTCTGACCTGAACTTGTTTTATAGCTTATCCTTAAATCTGAAACTGCATGTAACACTCTGTAGAGTCTCAATTCACTTGGTCTGTCTTATCTATATTGTATGTTCTCAGTTAAATTTGCACATTTATCTCTCATTCTCCTCAAGGGGAGTGAGTTGCTATAATGCTCAGTTACAGCACTGTGATGTTTGCTGTAACGTTTTCTTTGCTTTAACTATTCAGGGTACAAGGATGTCAGTGAATGCTGGAACTGTACAGCTGGTTACCACTGTTCGCAGCCTGGGCAAGATGCCCCCATTGGACCTTGTGATGCAGGATATTACTGCCCAGTGGGTTCATCGAGCCGAAGGGAGCTTGCTTGCTTCCCTGGAACATACTGTGAAGGGAAAAACAAAGAACCCAAGTTGTGTCCAATTGGAACTTTCCAGCCTAACTACACAAGGATGAGTATAAATGACTGCATCAATTGTACTGCAGGTGGGCTCAAATCTGGTGACTTTCCATTTTGTCAAAGCTCTGCTTGGTAGGGAGTATGATTTAGGTTTTGAGTTGTCAGGTGAAGGACATAGTCTTTCAAAGTAGGAGAGCATCAACCATGAAGCCTTCTTGTTGTAAGACCTTGCTTTGCAATTTCTAAGCATATAGTGTGGAGTACGGAGTATACGTAATGCAATAACTTTGTTAGCACTGAAAGGGAAGTGAACCACTGTGTGATCTTCTTTTCTTGGCAGGGTTTTACTGCTCCTCCCCAGGACTTGCTGATTTAACTGGTCCTTGTAAGAATGGTTCCTA
>BLFK01000292.1:77294-142400 GCA_014634185.1 Astreopora myriophthalma
TATTGCTTAAATATTAGAGACTAAGTAGGACTCTTGTATAGGGGATTTTTTTTTCTTACAATGTCATTACTCTACTGGATGGTGGTATAAACTGTTCACCAGATTCTGTTGTTATGGTTACTTTGATTTATTTCAGGTTTACACAACTCTAGCCAGTGTATTCCATGCACAGAAGGATATTACTGCAAGCTTGCCGGTCAGACAAATGAAACAGGACAATGTCAAGAGGGCTATTTCTGTGTCCAAGGTTCCAGCAGTGCTGAAGATGAGGTCTGCCCAGCGGGAAAGTATTGTCCAACGGGCACTCATATACCAAGAGACTGTCCTGTGGGTACCTTTTCTAATACAACTGGCTTGTGGAAGGCTGAGCAATGTACCAACTGTACAGCTGGGTCATACTGCTTTGAACCAGGACGGAAATACCCCACAGGACTCTGCAAAGCTGGGTTTTACTGTCCAACAGGGTCCAGTGTTGATAATGCTGTGCCATGTCCTATTGGTCTGCATTGTCCCATTGGTGAGTTCTAAGTGAATTAAGATAATAGATTTCATAATCATTTCTTTCATAACAGACTTTCTATGATGCTCTTAGTAATTTTTATTCAAGAAGTAGGGACCTTTTTCCAAGTGCATTAACAACCATGACACTTTACTTACAAGGTGTCTGGAAACAGTGTTTGTATTTATTTATTGCCACCTCTTTCTTTACAGGAAGTGCCACTCCGAAAGATTGCCCAGCCAAATCGTTCACCAATGCCACACAGCAGTCAACCTGCCAAGATTGTCCTGCTGGCTATTACTGTGTGCCAGAAAATGTAACAGCAGGGGATCCCAAATCAGGGTATCATCCTTGTCCAAGGGGTTACTACTGTCCTACTAGAACTGGGCTTGATTGGAAACCATGTCCCCGTGGAACATTCAGCAACATGACACGCCTTAGCTTGGTGACGCAGTGTGAGGACTGCCCAGGTGGCAAGTACTGTGGAGAGCTTCATGCTACTGAACCAACTGGTGACTGCTATGGTGGTTATTATTGTGAGTCAGGGGTAGACAAGCCTGATCCAATCAATTCGGAGAATGGAACATCTTTGCTTGGTAACTGCTCCATACTGGGACTGCATACAGGTGAATATGCAATTACTATTGAAAGTGCCCACTATGTCTAACTGCAGATAATTTTGTGGTTAAACAGCAGTCGGTTTAAACTGTACACTGGTTTTAGATGCGTATCAAAGTTGCTAGTAAAAAAAAAGAATGTCCCCCTGTGGAAAAAAAAAATGGTTTGTTCACTTTTTTGAAACCGGAATTATTGTTTCCTTCTAGGTTTTGGTGGCAAATGTCCAACTGGTCACTACTGTCGTGAAGGATCCACCTTTCCAGAGCCGTGTCCTGAGGGGACTTATCAAGATGAAGAAGTCCAAACTAGCTGTAAATCCTGTCCTGCTGGCTATTACTGTCTGGCCGGAGCTTCCACATTCAATGACACCATCTGCCCATCTGGACAATACTGCCCCTTGAATACCAGTGTTCCAATACTCTGCAATGAAGGCACCTTCAACAATCTGACTGGACAAACAGAGGAATCAAATTGTGTTTTGTGCACTGCTGGCAAGTACTGTCAAGGCTCAGGACTTAGTGCACCAACTGCAGACTGCTTTGGTGGGTGGTACTGTGTAAATGGCTCCACGAAACCAACTCCAGATGGAGGTAATCATTTTATCTTTTGTAACTTTTTGCTTCTTGTAAACAAAGTTGACTCCGACTGCTGGGCCTCTTTTGCCATTCGTCTGGTTGGCGAAGCTTACGCCTGCTTGGATTATTCAGGTTGGTTTCCCCATCCCCACCCCCGGTCCTTTTCAGTTGTTGGCAGCTCTTCTGGGTTGCAGTCCCTACCATCTGTTAATTGGATAATGAAGCTATGTGCAGGCCAGCTGACTCAGGTGGAGACCCGTTCCTCAGTTGCCCAAGTAGGTCACTGATCAGGTTGTCCTTGCTGCATGCTCTGGCAGTGACCTGTGAGTTACAGACACCTCTCACACACTTTCATTTACATACCACTTCAAAAGATCATGCCCCATTAGCTTTATTCAGCCATGTTCAGTTGTTGTTTGTTTCTTTGCTTAAAAAGATTGCTGTAATCCAATCTCAAGTGTGGTTCATTGCAAAGCCTATTTGTAGCCTTTTTCTCTTGCATTAGTAATCACCCTCTCCTGTTTACTCAGCTCGTTGTCCGGTGGCTCATTATTGTCCTAATGGATCAGCATTGCCAATAGAGTGTGACCCAGGAAAATACTGTCCACGTGAGGAACTGTTTGAACCAGAGTATGACTGTGAGGCTGGCTATTACTGTCATTCGACTGCCAGTGTAGCTAGACCAACTGATGGAATTACTGGAGATGTGTGCCCAAAGGGAACGTACTGCCCACGGGGAAGTGGTGCCCCCCAAAACTGTCCAACTGGAACATTCTTAAACAGCACAGGAAACAGGTAATATTAGTAGATTTGGGTGTTTGAAAATGCTCATATCATTATCACACTTGTAACTCTTGATCTAGGACTGCAGGTTTCTTATCAAAGGGAGCATTTTGAACAATTCTTTGCAGCTACTTTCTTTATATACCTTATTCTGTTCATACAGGAACATTACTGATTGTCAAGACTGTACTCCAGGTTGGTTCTGTGGCGGAAGTGGGCTTGCTGTGCCTACAGCACCCTGTGCACCCGGCTACTATTGCTCTGGAAGGGCAGAAAATAACAGTCAACATGAATGTCCTGAAGGATACAATTGTCCATCAGGCAGTCCCACCCCTGTACCATGTGATGCTGGTTTTTATCAAAATGAGAAAGGACAGCCAACTTGCAAGGTTTGCCCGCGTGGCCATTACTGTAATGACACCAATAACCCGGTTGTTGTTCCTGAACTGTGCATCGAAGGTCATTATTGTCCCAGTGGAACAAGATATGCTGTAGAGTTCAAGTGCCCTCCTGGTACATTCAACAACAGAACTGGTATGGATGAGAGGGCAGATTGCTTATCATGTACTGGTGGCCATGTCTGTGATGAGTGGGGTCTTGTCAGACCAAACAGGCTGTGCGGTGCTGGGTATTTCTGCCAGGAAGGTGCCAACAGTACAACTCCTAACCTTGAAGACAAGGCAAATATCTGTCCGGAAGGACATTACTGCCCTGAAGGTATGAAGCCAATTATCCTGTTGATAAAAGCTGATCAAATATCTTCTTCTCCTAGGAGAGTCTTCTGTGAAGCACCCCTTAGTTTCTAGACTCAGGGAGTGTTGGCTCTTAGAGGTTCAACTGTAAACGTTGTTTCACACAGTTGATGATTATTATACACAGCAAATTCTTGTGCTTTTTTTGTGTTACAGGAACTGATGATCCCATTGCATGCCCAGCTGGTTCCTTCAACCCAACAAAAGGCCTTCATGCTGAAAAAGAGTGTTTGAATTGTACTGGTGGAGAATTTTGCAATAAAACAGCTATGACAGCAACAGCAGGATTTTGCAAAGCCGGATACTACTGTCCATTAGGTTCGATCAGTGATGAAGAACTCCCCTGCACTCCAGGACATTACTGTGGAGTGGGAACCTTCCACCCTTCGCCATGTCCTTCTGGGACTTATTCAAATGGCACTAAGTTGCAGAAGGCTGAAGATTGTACTGATTGCAGACCAGGATACTTCTGCGATGCCAAGGGACTACTTGCACCAACAGATCAGTGCGATAAAGGGTATTACTGCCCCAAGGGTCAAAATGTCAGCAATCCGTTTCCCTGTCCTGCTGGAAAGCATTGTCCTCGTGGAAGTGCTGAACCTCAGCATTGTACTGCAGGGACTTTTGCTGAAAGTGAACGGTCTTCTGTGTGCATCGAGTGCCCAGAAGGGTTTTACTGTCTACCACAACTTGTGATTCCAGGTGCGTCAGGTGCTCAGATTAACTTGCCTTTCTCTGTTGGGTTATTCATACAAAGCCCAACCAAATCGACTGCAGGGAAAAGGCAAGGGATTGGCTTTTTTGAACGCTGCAGATCAGTGAATGTCATGTTCTTTTTGGATAGCGGTGAACTGTACAAGTCTATTAAGACCTCCCCCCTACCTCCTACCCCCGTAGATGAGTAATAACTCTAAACATACCCCCTCGTGGCCTCTCAGTTAGCGGGAATAGTTTCTCTGGGGTCGTCACTAAGGTGTTGTAGGTCTGCATTTGAAAAAGAATTATTGTTTCTTTATTTCTTTGAACCACAATAGGCGACCCAAGCTCTACCAAGCATGACTGCCCTGAGGGATTCTTCTGCCCCAATAGCACTGGAGCAGATTGGAAGAAGTGTCCTGCTGGTACTTACAGTAGCCAGAAGAACTTAGTGCGCGAACAAGACTGCATGCCATGCCCTGGTGGCAAATACTGTAGTGGAGCAAACCTAACAGAACCCTCTGGCAACTGCAGTGCTGGTTATTACTGCGTTTCTGGAGCTGCTTCACCAAATCCTTATATGACAAATTTAACACACTGCCCCGCCCATTTTGAACATCTCACCATTGGTGACATTTGTCCTCGAGGTCACTTCTGTGAACTAGGTAGTGTCATTTTTGAAGGTGAGTGCCAATTAAGTTTAATTTGTGGCTCTTTGCCTGCAATGAGATCTTTATTATCCCTTGTAATTTCAATTTTGACCAAAGATTTCTGCTCACTTCTATTCATTGGCAAAAGCTTTGGTTTACCAAACTAAGTGATTCACGCCTGAATGATTTGATTTGAACTGCTGTTTCATGCGGGAAGGCAGAATAATTTAATTTGTGCTTAACTCTTTATAGGTTGCCCTGCTGGTTATTATCAGGACATGGAGGGCCAGTCGAGCTGCAAGGATTGTCCAAAGGGATTCTACTGCTATGCCAACTCAACAACATACATTGGCAATGAATGCCCGACGGGTTATTACTGCCCTGAGGGGACCCCTCGTCCTCATTACAAACCATGTCCTCCAGGTACATACAATCCCAAGCCACACGGGAACTCCTCACTGGACTGCTTACCGTGTGAACCAGGTTACTACTGCGCAGGGTATGGAAATGATAAACCAACCAACACTTGCAGTGCTGGGTTTTACTGCCCAGGAGGAAATTATGAAGCAAGGCCCAATGCTACACGTTGCAGTCCAAGTCACTACTGCGAACCGGGATCACACAATGAGACAAAGTGTACTCCTGGTTCGTTCTGTGACGACTACGAGCTTCATGAGCCAAAGGGGAAGTGCGATCCAGGCTACTATTGTCCATTAGGGTCCAGCTCCAGGCGCCAGATTGATTGTGCAGCGGGTCACTATTGCCCATTAGGTTCTCCGGAACCACAGGCATGCCAACCAGGTTACTACTTACCCGGCTTGAGACACGAGAATGAGTCTGAGTGTGTACAATGTACGGCTGGTGATTTCTGCAACAGCAGTGGACTCTCAGAAACTGAAGGACCATGTGATGAAGGCTATTTCTGTCCACCAGGCCAGTCAGTATCAAGACCGGATGCTTACCCTTGCTCCGTCGGACATTTCTGTGTTAAGGGGTCTGCTGTTCCAGAGCGATGCCCGAATGGCACATATGAAATGAACACCTACTCACATGCATGTGATGAGTGCTTGGCAGGATACTTCTGCGACAACACAGCACAAGCCGTGAGCGATTTAGTCGGGAGGGAATGTCCCACAGGACATTTTTGTCCTCGAGGGACATCGTTTTCTACTCAGTTCAAGTGCCCGAGTGGAACTTGGAGTAACAAGACACGGCTAGAACGAGCTGAGCAATGCACAGAATGTCCACCCGGGTAACGTGAACATCTTTATGCCCTAAATATTAAAACTCGCATCAGCCACAACATTTCACTTGCGCAGCATTTCTTTGTACATGCCCTCATAGTTAAGAATCGGAACTATAGCTACACAGATCAGAGAAAACCTTCAAAACAAGAGGAGTCTAGAGTGACTTTCTTTTGACCTTGAAAAATATTGTTTCATCCTCCAGTAGATGAAAGGATCAAAACGAGGCCTTGATGATTTTTCCGCTAAAATGGCCCCTATAAACCAGTCAGCAGCCGCGGGTTCGTCTCCGTTCGCTAAACCAGTAAAATTCCTACCTTTCTAGTTCGTTTGTTCGCTTGTAATCATTTCAAGGTCAACGGAGCAAAAATCGCACTATTCTTCCAGCACAAATCCAGTACAGATGTTAACTCTAAAGAGTACTGAACAGGGCTTAGAATTCATAACGACCGTCTTGATTTCAAGAAAGTCGACTTACAATTCAAAACTTGTAAATACTTAAATATCCGTTGCCTTTGGTTGTGCATGGTCCCTTGAATGTTTGCGGACCATATTTGACTTTGGAAATATGCGTTTGTGGAATATAATGAACTCTCCTCACTTCTTTTTTTAAACGTTAATTTGCAGGTATTATTGTCAACAAGAGGGTCTATCTGAACCAGAAGCTTTGTGCTTCCCTGGATATTATTGCAATGGCAGTAGCAAAGTTCCAAATCCATCTTATGCAGAATGCCCAATTGGACATTACTGCCCAGAAGGGAGTTACGTCCCCACGCCTTGTCCACGGGGATCCTTTGCAAACTCAAAGAGAAATCAGAATGTATCTGATTGTAAACCATGCAGTCCGGGGTATTATTGCGATCCCAATGCTACTATTGTTGAAGAGAGACCATGTGATGCTGGTTACGTTTGTATTTTGGGTTAGTCATTATCCAAGTTTTTTTTGTTTTTGTTTTTGTTTTTTTTTTTTTTGACTGATTGAATTCACATTCAAAACAAAACAAGACAAATAGAGCGGTTTTCAGTTGATTGTCAAAACTTATTACGCGAATGCTTTGGTTTTGGTTCGCTCAATGATTGCGTCAAAGAACTCAAACCAATCTCGACTTCGTCACTCCCGTTTCCCGCGCTTGGCGCCGGCTGCCTTGACTTGCTTTGCGTTCTGATTGGCTAGTAAAACCAAGAAGTGAATGACTTCATTTTGTGATTGGCTGAAGGGTATGTATGTCCTTCAGAACACGTGATTGGCTCTGTTATGACAGTTTTTGGTTTACGACTGTCAATTGACAACCGCTCCCAAAAAAAAAAATGCTTAAATTGACCGCTACCGATGGGGGCCTTTCAGGGCCAATGAAACAAATTATACAAATGAACATAACAGATTTAGGAGTCCCATGCAAAGGGCAGGAGGCAGACCAGTTGGTTAGTTACATGCGCAGTAGAGCCATTGAATCATGGACTACCCAGAAAAACGCCAGCCAGTGGTCAAGACAGGGCTTGAGCATGGGACCATCGGATTTAAAAGTTTTTTCTATATCTCCCATCATTTAGTGCATAACACAAAATGGGTGTCTTCCTCTTACCGAATTGGGACTTGAAAATGTGAGACATTACATTCAACGCTTGAAGCTTGTGGAAGCGTGTATACAAAGAAATCGTTTAAATAAACGTAAGAACGTTAAGAAACCCAACTGGAACGCTTGGTTAGAGGTGATTTCACTCACCTCGCACTGTGGTGTACTGGTGTTCAAGGGGGGAGGGATATTGGGAATTACTAAATACTGCCGCTGATGTAGCTGTTCATGTCACTGATCTGCTTTGTTTTTGCATTCACTGAAGGTTCTTCTAACCCGCGCCCCACACTTATTGAGCAAGGAGGAAAGATCTGTCCCAAAGGACACTATTGTCCAGTGGGAACGTCCCGTGAAAAAGCATGTCCAAGAGGTGAATATGGACCAGTGGAAGGTCTTAGTGAATGTAAAAAGTGTCTTCCTGGGTTCACTTGTCCAAACACATCTATGATAGATTTGATTTCTTGTTCACCTGGCCATTACTGTCCTGGTGGCACCATGTTGCCTGATGGTGAGGCGTGTCCAAGCGGAACATATTTGCCATTTGAGAATAAAAGGTTTGTCAATGAGTGTCTCTCGTGTCCTCCTGGTAAATACTGTGAACATCCAGGGCAGGCAAATGCCACAGGACCTTGCCGTGCGGGATTCTTGTGCAGAGGTGGGGCCAGAATTGATGCACCAAATGAACCTAATAATGGACCTTGTCCCCGTGGATATTACTGCGAAGAAGGAACGACAAACGGCACTCTGTGTCCAGAGGGTACACTGAGACCTTCCCCTGGAGCCAAGTCTCGCAATGACTGTTTGCCATGCACTGGTGGTAAATACTGCCTTGAACCGGGACTTCTTGTTGCTACTAGTCACTGTGCTGCAGGGTATTATTGCCCAGCTGAAGAAGACATTAGTACACCATATCCAAGCCACTTACGATGCCCAAAAGGCCATTTCTGTCCAAACGGTACCACTAACCCACATGGTTGCGACCCAGGGACTTATCAACAACGGATACAAGAGGAATCGTGTGATCTCTGCCCAGAGGGTTCTTACTGTCCAGCAAACACCTCTGATCCATTGCCTTGTCCAGCACATCATTACTGTCCTAATGGAACACACACACCTGTTGTTTGTCCTAATGGAACATTCACAGATAGCAATGCCTCCATGCTGAGTAATGCAGACCAATGCAAACCATGCGATGTTGGACACTATTGTCAACTAGGTGTTATCGCAGATAATTGTTCAGCAGGGTACCTATGTTACATTGGAAGCCCCACACCGACTCCGGATGGCTCCAACAGAACCATTGGTGAGTTGTGTCCGCTTGGGTACTACTGTCCAGCTGGGGCCCGTTTTGGACAGCCGTGTAAACCTGGGCTGGTTATTCCATATGAAGGAGCTCGATCTGAGGCAGAGTGTCAAACTTGTCCTGCTGGTAAGATCTGTGACCCTGGAAGTTCAATTCCTGAAGATTGCACGGTTGGATACTACTGTCCCTACAATGATACCAAGAAACCCTGCCCACTGCAAACGTTCAATAATGTGTCTGGTGCAACAGATATCAGCTTCTGTCATCCTTGTCCGGCGGGTTATTATTGCTGGTATGAAGGTATGAATCACATTCTTATTTGTTATTTAGTGTCAATTTTTTGAGCTGTCAAAAACTGTGCAAACTTTTTCCACTGACTCAAGCCTGACTTAAAGCACGTATTTCTCCACAGCGTTGTCAGATTACAGAACCTCCCCCTGTCCAGTTGGTCAGTATTGTCCAAATGCTACAAACAGTCCAATTCCTTGTCCGAATGGAACATTCCGCGATAGCACAAGAGCTCGCAACATATCTGAGTGTCATCTATGCCCTGCTGGGCGCTTTTGTCCACTGTCCAACAGTAGTTTCTATGGATTCGAGTGCCCGAATGGCACATATTGCCCTCCTGGAAGAACTGCACCTGCCGTTTGCCTCCCCGGTTACTTTTGCGACCAAACCAAAACGCAAGTACCGTGTCCTGAAGGGTTCTACTGTCCCGAGGGATCTCCCGCACCTATACCATGTCCCGAGGGGTATTACTGTGATCCGGCCAATCGATGTTATAATGATTCATACCATCAGGATGCAGGAGCTTGTTATCCGAACATTTGCCCATTAGGTAAGCCCCAGTATCCTCGTATACTATTCTTAAAAAGAACCGTAGCTCAAGTCATGGGCCTTTGTATTCTTTACTTCAACTACTACCGAAAAAACTCATCCGACTTTGCCTGTACATGCTAAGCTTCGGAGGACGGAGCGTCGTTCTTGTTGAGGCACTGGGTTTTATCCATGTAATCAAGCCAATTCATATCTCTCAGTCTGGTGGCAGTTTCTGGGTGAATGATTTCAGTATAAAAGGACTTCTCTTGACAAGGCTATAATCAAGCGTCCCTTTTAAGAAGAAGCTCTCACTTTCCAAGCCATAACAGGGGCTAAGAGAAGAGGGTATTACCTCCCAATGTTCTCTGCATTCAGCGTTCGAATTTTTCGGTAAAAGAAGAATCAAGTTTCGCTATGAGTTGCAAGGACAAGAATCTTTGTGGTGAGATTGTATTCTTTGCATATTTTCAGGTTACAGACATACGGACGATGCCAAGGGGGAGAATTTTAATGAAACGTGTGAGATCTGCAGACCTAGTACCTATGGTAATGAGCCCAACCGTGCTCGTTGCAGGACATGCCGAGGAGGAGTTATTTGTTTGGAAGGTGAGAAGATGGTCCCTTCGATTTAATTTCCAAGAGTGCGATGTCCTTGAAAAAAGTGCAAGACGTTATCAAAACTACGTATCAAAACTACGAAGGAATTAAATACATTCGCAGGCTTTTGTTGTGATTAGTTTCCTGCAAAAATATGCCAGAAAGGTGACTTCCTTTAACATGAAATATTAATTATCAAGTGATTGAGTGATGGTTATTGAAGAGGGAGACCAAAGGATAGTCGGTTTGTCGTAGCTTTACCACGTATGTTCATCATTACGTCATCTATTGTCATTCATGCATGTCCAACCAGAGGTTGATTGGCTGTCGAAACGAAGGGTTCTTTTGTTCCAGTGGTTGGAAAATTTGAATATCAAAGGAAATGTTTGTAAACAGTGAGTTTACATTTTGAGATGTTGTAACTTTCATTTGTCTTTTCCATAACCAGGAGCCATTACAGATAATCCTGGGCAGAATGATTCCTCATATGGAGTGAATAAAACCAACTCGTACCTGTGTCCAGTAGGACACTACTGTGAGAGTGGCGATTTGCGACCAAGGGCTTGTCCCAATGGAACTTACAATGATGCGCTTAATGCCTCACACTCAGGACAGTGCAAACCGTGTAGAACGAATTACTTTAATGATAAAACCGGGCAAAAGGAGTGCAGGCTTTGTGGTGAGGGTACCGCTAAGGAGCAAGGCAGTGACCTGTGCAGTTGTGAAGGGCTAAATCGTGTATTCAAGGTACTGATAGATGTATAAGCAAAGTTCACCATTCACAAACAGCAATTTTCATCTCGTTTTAATCCCCAGGGTCAAAATACACATTATTTCAACATTTCCATCATAAAACTTTCGTAGTTGGACTCGCTTTGAAAAGAGCTGGAGAAAAGCTATCGTATACTCGGAAATGGCTTGTTGGCTAGCGAAACATTTGACAACGAACAGCGTGGTTTACAACAACATGGTCTAACATACATCTCCCTTCGGGCGACAATTTGTCTTACTGTTTTTGGTTTCTTGTGAGACTTTACAGGGAACTCGGCGGATATTGTGTTTGTTTAGGCGTAGCCTCAGCCAGACCCGGGCGGAGTTGACCTTAAGCAAACTGAGGAGTTAATATAAGATTCATTCGATATACGCAAGAAATACTTCGAGGCATTTACAGCGAGCTAATCAGTGCGCTAATAAGTTAAATATTTCTGTTCTCAGCCAACATCATTTAAATGTGAATGTGAGGATGGTTTTGATCCTATCAGTGAAAGCCGAGATTGTGTTCAAAAAACCTACCCAATATGTCCTGAAGAGACCTGGCGCAATGATAAAGGAGAATGCTGGACTGCCAGTCAGTGGGAGCAGCATTGTAATGGCACGGTAAGTTGGCTGCTCTATATTCCCGTCGGCCATTAAGTCATAATCTTGTTCCAAACCTTCTTCTTACTTTCCGTTTTACACTCCCGTCCCCTCCCCTCCCCTCCCCTCCTCCGTTCACACACCCGCCCCTCCCCCAGCGGAATAATCACGATACTTTTAGTAGGGCCTTTTTCTTTTTTTTTTTTTACGGGGATTTAAAAGTGTGGGGTTGCTACATTTTTTTATCACCAGGTGTGTGAGCTAGGTTCTGTTGGCTTCGTGGGCAATCTGGGTCTTTGTAAATGCAAGGTCGTTAGCACAGACGATATCTGCGATTTGGAGTGCAGAATTAACCAGAGAAGACGCCTTGAACTGGATTGTTCTAACCCACCGAGACTGATAATCAATCCACCTGAAGGAGAGGTAAGCCACAGCATTAGAGTAAAATAAACGAACAAACGGATAAACGAACGAGTGACTGACTGACTGACTGACTGGCTGACTAGAAAATTTGCTGGTTTGGAGCAGCAGGGTTTACGACCACATTGCGCAGCGTTACAGACATCACAGGAAAGGACTAGTCAGTTTAAGGCGGGGGTACACCCGAATTTTAGTGAAATTTTAAGAGGTTAGAGAAGGGATAAAAGGAAGAAAATTAGTTTTGAAACACTAATAGACAGTTGACCCCCACCCAAGAGCACCCAGCATGGTAGGGGACTGTTTGGATGTGCACTTACTAATTTTAAACTTCAAATTCTAAATTTCAAATTCACTGTTTATTTCTGAAAATTTTATTTCTCTCAAGAAAAACCACCTCCCAAACATACCCAATCTCGTACCCAGAGTCCTCGGGCTCTTTGGTCAGCGGGTGGGCGCCCGGAGAGACTCTGGGATAATGGACGCCATTTTCCCACAAAATCTGGGACGGTTTCTTTACAAGTTGTTAAGTAACAGCCAATCAAAAAATTCGAATTGTTTTTCATTATCCCAGAGTCTCTTCTGGCGGGAACCCGCTGACCAAAGAACCTACAAAACACCGATTCGTGTGTTGAACGTAGGTTTTTTGGCAATGCTTGAAACCCGACCGAGATATTTGCATCAGTTAAACCCATTTTAAGGGCTGAGAAACGGCTTTCAAGTTTACGCCCGCCTTAAATAGTCCAACTGTAAAATGTTATCCACACCCTCAAAAGCGAGAACCACCTTGTGCGTCTGACTGCCCCGGCAAATTCGCTGGACTGATGTGCTGACACATATCTTTGTCTTTCCCTCGACAGCCTTTGGTGTTTAATGTGTCGGAGTTCTCTAATGTACCCAATTTTCTTGAGGCGTTTGACTGCGGTGATGGCGAAAAGTCTTATCTCAGCTTTGTTGCAATGGAAGGTAATTGAGTGTTCAATTTATTCAATTATATTTATTAAGAGGCAAAAAGAACAAAAATGTCCGCCACAAGCGGATAGCATTGGCTATTCCTGGGGGTAGCAACAGGAAAGAAAAAGTTATCCTAAGAGCTTGTCAAATTTAAATAAGATAAAGATAAAATAAAAGCATCCATTAAGATGTTAACATGTAGAAAAGTAAGAAAGATATAATGATGCACATAAGTAGGTAGCCATGCAGAACTGTAGGATGAGTGAGTGACTTGTAAGTGCCATAAATTTTGAAGACTCTACTGAAACTATTTGTGAAACAATACTATCTCGAGTTAAAGTAAAATTAGGAAATTATCACTGAGTTTCTGTGAGTTCCTTTCGGACTGTATATTTAAAGCAGAGAGAGACACTGTGCTTCAAAAGAGAATTGATTTTTCACTTGGTGATCATGGTTGTGCTGATATCCCAACAGATGGTAGAGTGCAAGGTGCTTATGACCTCGATAGCGAAGGCCTAGAAGCGGAGCTAAACAATGCGGTTGAACTAAATTCCGAGAGCGTAAACTCGTCATTAGTAAGACGGAGAAGAAGACGAGCAGCTACAAGTCTTGGATTCAGAAGTGTTTCTAACCCCACAGTTTGCCTTACTCACGGATCGCACATGATGTGGAAGGTGTCCAACACAGACTTCCCTAAGTATGACAAAACCAGCTTATTCAACACCAATCCGTCATTTGACGATGGACCTTTTCAAGCTTTGGAGGAAAGACATCAACTTGAGTCCACACAATTTGAGCTGTTTGCCTACAGGTTTGACCAAGAAGGTGTCTATGTGTTTTATTCAAGCCAAAACCCAGAAAGTCGAATGGTGAGTTGTTGGAATTCCTCAATATGTGGTCTCAAAATGAGAGGGGTAAATAGACTGTATTAAAAGTGGCAGCCAATTTATTATTCTTTTGTGTTCAGGTAAATTACACCTCCAAACCTCATTTCAGAGCAGAAATTATTTTCAATTTAGAACGTGCTAGGGAAGCTTGGCAGGCTAATTTGCATAAGGACGAAAGAACTAAATTTATTGTCCGCAATCTATGAATACAGTGTATAGGCTATTTCCGAGTGCACCTCAGCCTCTTTTTCAAAGCGAGTCTAAGTGCGAATTTTTTAATGGTAATCAGTTTTACTTTTCATGTGAATAAAAACTAATGTGCATCGGGAAGACTGCATTTGGTTTCGTTTTGAAAAAAAGGCTGACGTGAACTCGGAAATAGCCTATCAGGAGTGTAGAAACTAAATGATTGGTCGTAAAATGGGGCCTTGCCTGACCCTACCTTCAGTTGCCGATCAAGGGTACGAGTGTAAACAACTGTCAAACGTTTTTGTGTTTCACAAGCGAAGGGTGTAAAATGATTAAGAGATAGCGTGTATTTCCCCAATGGAACTGTTTGTTGAACACATTTTGTACTGTCGTAACGTTAAAACTGTCAACCATGTAGCTTAGCACAATCCCACAGTCATGGGTTGACTGTTGTTTAAGCCTGAAGTTTTTCAGTTTCGTTGTAACTGCTTTCATTGTTTTTTGTCACTGCCATGATCATTCTGTCATTGACGTGTGGAATTTTGTTTCAGCTTGTCCGTGTGATGGCTAGGGGAGCTCAGTGTGCCGAAGATGGTCCATTCTTCTCTACCACACCGAGAGTGATAATTCAGAACGGCATTGCTATCTCCAGGGATATTGTCATCATGCCAGACTGGGTCTTAATTGGTGCCATGTTAGGGGGCTTTGCAGGGTTGATTCTGGTTCTTCTAATTGGCCTGGTAAGATCTTAGCTAAGTCATAACTTGGTAAAACATGGTTTCAAGAGTGAGTTTGTTCTATAGAGGGACAACGTGCCCAAAGTTACGAGTTTTTTATCTTTGACTATCTTTATCCCTTCTAGCTGGTCTTCCGGAAACATGGCTGGAAGAAAGTAACATTCAAGTTCCCACGCTACAGAGTCTTGGCACAGAAATACAACTTTGACGATTACTCCTCCAAAGGCTCCACGGTACACCCAGTGAAAAAGTTCCACAGGAATCTGGAGGGCATCAACCAGTATGCAGTGGAAGGAGCCTCGCCAGAACAGGGACCTCCAGGTTTGTTTCAAGAGCGTTCTTCATGGAAATGTGTTTTTTGTTGTTGTTGTTGTTGTTGTTGTTTTTGGTTTCGTTTTGTTTTGTTTTTTGCTGGGACATAACTGTACGCAAAACGCAACTGAAAACCCACGAGGAGAAGTTATAATGATTTCCCCAGATAACGAGCTATCCATCCTTAATTTTCGTAATCTCTCTCAAGGATTGAGGAAAACACGTTCGTAGTTCTTGCCTTTATTTGGGACTCGTTGTTTTGTGTCGTAGTTGATGAACAAGTGAAGGAAGATGAATTCTGGGATTACGACCAACAAGTCGATTTGGAGGGATTCACGTCAGAGCGTTTCTATGGTATTTTGGCCCAACAATCTCGTGAGGTAACGGGAGCAATTGCCAGACAAAAAGATCAAGCCAAACAGCTCTATCAGAAGATCAATCAACAAACCGAATCACTCAGAGGATTGTGGATCGCCAAACTGAACCTGCGAGGTCGTGCTGCCATGGCAACGCCAGAGGACTTGAGAGCTTTTGAGGCCAAGAAAGCAGAGGTGTTTTTTTAAGGGGCTGTATGGTGTTACTATTTAATGCTCTATAAAGTCCATACTTGCAGTGTACTGCAAGGAGTATGCCTGGCAACATTGCGTTACAATCACCTCATCAGTTATGTAGGCCAATTCTGTTTGCCAGCATTTTAACTCTTGCACACCCTTTGTTATTTAATTCCTGCGATAATGCTATCCCGCAACCAGGGCACAAATATTGATCGTTTTTCGGTTATCCTATAGAGGACCTGTGCGTTTGAGTACCGGGTTGTACATGATTATAACTTCTCGTGTCTTTGGCATCCTTTATTTCATCATTTTACACTGACAACTGTGTTCTTTGAGGTATTCTTAGGTACTGAACAAAAATACGAAGGGCCTGACATTGAAAGTCGAGTTCTTTAATTTTTAAAGTACTTATGGACCGGTTTCCTTCGTATGAAATATTTTACACTGGCATTTTTCATCATAATGGTAGTCAAGCTCATTGTGGGCCAATAGTAGCCTAATATTGTTAGTCACTGGAGTAATAATACTTTGTTACTTTGTCTTAAAGGCAATTTATAATTAACGAAAATATTTTGTTTTTAGCTCGAAGCCGAACTTGAGAGACGAAAGGAACTTGGTTTCAATTTCCTGCAAATTTTACAGCGACAGAAAGCCAATTTACAGGAAGACGAAGAGGCCCGTGAAGGCCATCTGGTGGCGTTTGACGCGTCTTTGCGAGAAGCGGTTCGCATACTGAAGAGCTACAATGAAAATAAAGGCAAGGCCGACATGATAGGAGATTTCAACGACCAACTAGAACACAGGTAATCATCAGATGCCTTGTAGGGAGAGGGGTGGTAGAAAAATGTGGTGTAATTGAGTGATCTTTCAGTCTGCCCAGCAGAGAATCCTCTTTTTCGTGGTATTGCAGACAAAGACGTCACACTTGCCTCTTCTAATCTCCTACAGGGTAGGTAGCCGTGTCGACGCAATCATTCAGCGCTTGTCTGTAGAAATCCAAAGTGAATGCCAGCGGCGTGGAGCCTGGGCGCTATTGGGAGATGTGACCGGAGCGAGACTGTGTACGATTGATGGAGAGCTGCTGGGGCTGGATTACCTGTTCAATGGCGATGGGACCATTCGAGCAACTGACATTGTTTCCCAGGACATGCACACAGGACTCCTCATTCCCAACCCCCGAACAGCCAACATGCTGTTAGCTGATAACGTAACCAACGTTCCGGTTCCACCTAACTTCTTTATTCACCAAAACAATGGCCGTGTCATGCCAATCGAAGGAAATATCGCTTATGACCCGCTTGCATCGCGTCTCACCATCACCGCTGATAGCACTAATGCAGACGCTGCAACTTCGGCAGAAGTGCTGATCCCGTACATCCCGTACCCTAACAATCCCGAGAGTGGGCTGCCTGTTAAGACAACTCTGACTCCAGTGGAAAAAAGAGGAGACATGAGGCTCAATGGAAGAATGATTTGCGGCAAAACTGGTCTGCCTGTGCCGATTTTGGGAATGACTATTCACCCAGAAACAGGTGAGGCTATGAACTGTCTTGGTAATGCACCATTACCTAGTACATTAAACTTTGACAACGATCAATAGTAAATGAACAAATGTATCGGTAATGACGCAGGCATACTCAGAAAAAATCCTTGTGCTCTTAACGGGAGTCGAACCTATGACTTTGCGATTACTAGTGAAGAATCTGACATTGATTTGTTTTTCAAAAGGTAACGCCTATCCAATCGGAGGCTGCCATGCTGATCCCGTGACTGGTCTTCCAGTGGCCATAGAGATCGGCTCTATGATGCTTGATCCTAGCACAGGACGCCCAGCTCCTATTGTTGGCGTAACCATTGACCCCAGGTCGGGCAATGTCATACCTCTGGGTGGTAGCCTTGGGGATTCAGATAGAGGTGACGAGATCCCAGTGTTACTCGGAGATTCTTTCACCGAGCCTCTGTCTGGGAGACCTCTAAAGGTGACTAGTGCCAGACTGGTGGACGATGGAGAAGACAGGGAACTGGATCCCATGGGAGGTGGCTATCAACATGTTTTGGATGTAGGCGAGCTCTACTACGAATACCGCGTTCTTGATGCACTGGAGGCGCTGAAAGAGGCTGTTACAGGCCCAGACGACTTGGACGGACGACAAGAACTCAGCATGTTAGAGACTGCGCAGAAGGATGTTCAGCGTGGAAGATCAAAGGTGATGTTAATTGAAGTGTCTTAATTTGCTCTGTCACCCAATCCTTTCTAAGAGAACGGTTGATTAATCTTTCCAATAATTGACGTGACAAACTATAGTTTGAAGGCAAACAAAGTGGAGAACAAATTGAGACCAAAAGCTGAGCCCGGTTCTTTCATTATTTTGGCCTTCAATAAAAACTTCCACATTTTTTTCTTTAAAGGTGATGACAAACTTGTTGAGAAGCGTCCACGACATCATGAGACGCGAGGAACGCTGTTCGCTATTGGCTGAGAGTGGTGGGAACCCAGGAATGTACGAGTTCTCTGCTACAGGTCAATTGCTTCCCATACTTGTTGGCACCACGATGAAGGACCCCTCGGGAACGGACCTGGAGGTACCGATACTTGGTATCGATAAGAATCATGAGACAGACTCAGTAATACCCTTAGGAGGCTCCCTAGAGGACCCTGGCGGGGAAGGATTGGTCCCTATTATGATCGGTGAAAAGGCTGTAGATCCCGTGACTGGATCCCTGTCTACCATCTGTGGTGTGAAGATGAATCAGGAGTTTGGTGTGACCGAGCCTGTCACGCTTTCCTCAAGCCCACAAAGAAAGCGTCGCCCACCTCCAGGATCGGTAAGTCCTATATTTTGTCAACAGAATCCTGTTGTATAGATAAAGATCCAGTCAAGTAATAAAATAACCTAATTTGTTTGCAATGTTCAGGTGGCTCTGTTAGAGGAGGAACTTGCGGGTCGCAGAAGTTTCTGGCGTCGTCAAAGACATCGTGAGGACGAACTGACTGAATTAGAGTCCAAAGTGTACCGACAACTGATGGAAGACGAATATGTTACTGCCTACCAAGTACAGGAACAGCTTGAAAGCATACAAGAAGGTAATCAGCGGCCCTGTTCACATCAGACATTGAAACGCGGCCTTACGGCACCAAGAGCATTAAAGTTGCTGCACCAAACTTGACTTTAGACTTTGATGACCTCACAAAGAAGCCCTGAGCTTATCCGCAGAAAACTAAAGAACTATCTCATCTTACAAGACTTTTCCATCTCTCCACGCATAGGCGTGGCAACCGTATCAGTTAAAAGTTAACAGAGTCCAATTATTGTGGGGGTCGATTGTGTCTTTTAGCTCCTTAAGTAATACTTTAAACATTGGATCACTTGATCGAATGGACGCTTTTTTCCCACAGAAACGGTGTCTTTGGCAGATGCGGCTCACCGTGAAGTCCAACGTCGAGCAGAAGCTTCTGTTGACCATGCAGCTGGCTTGCCGCCTGATGTGGTGGCAGTACTCACAATGTTTGATGCTGTAGAAAAGCGGAAGGAAGAGAGTCACAACACGGCTCACAAACGCTTTGCTGACTCCATAACTCGCTTCTTTGATAAGCTGCAGACCGAGGAGACGAAGTATAACAACAGAATGGAGGAGCTACAGGTACCGGCACAATCACGCGATACTGTAGTGGTAGCTTTTGGATACGAGAAAGAGTGTTCCTAAACATTTACCAAACTAAACTTGAAAGGCTACAACGTTTTTAATTAACCCGTAGCAACAACGATTTAAAACTGCCGGCCTAACAGCTTTGTTGTCTTTGTAGGGTGCGCTAAACCCTGAAGCAGAAGCCGCGGTTACTGAGCGCTTCCAGCAATCAAAGGCCAGGTTACGTGTTGAGCTGCAAGATCAGCTCCAAAGTCGCATGGAACAATTGGACGAGGAGCACTCGACACTAGAATACGTCAGAAACAAGGCGGAGATTTCTGCATTGGAAGCCAAGGTAAGTGAAGCTGTCAGTCTAAACACAAATAGGACAGCTGAGAGCCACGGCCTTAAGACAGGTCGAACACTTCTTGAGAAGTTTTATGTATTGTTTATGAGGCTTTTGGTTTCGTTTCATTGTACAATGAAAAGGACTTTGACAGTTTGGTTCCTGAGGGTTGATACAAATTGCAGGTCACAGGAAGTGGTTATTGTTTTACCCTTTCTAAAACAAGTTTCAAAGGTCTGCTAACCCCAGACACCGTAGTTGATGAATTTGAAAATGGTGTTTTAGGCTACAAGACCTTCTTTAGCTTGCTCTAGTTACGGGCCAGGTAAAACTATAGTTGTGATCTTCTTTTTGTACCAACCTGAGTCTCAGAACGTTTATTTGGGGGGCTTCTCACTATAGCTGGTTTCGTTTTCTTTTCTCTCAGCTTGTACTAACTGGAGGAGCAGTGATTGCGGGTGAATACGAAGTCACTTTGTCCGGTATTTACGGTGACGACCTTCCGTTACCCGAGTCCAACCGAGAGTTGCTCCCGCTCCTTCAACGCTTGATACGACTGCTAGAAGAGGGCATGCCTGTATTGATGAACTCCGCTGGCCAGGTTGTTGGGGGTGGATATGCTGTGTTGGGTGGAAGTTCTAAGTTTGACGTCATCAGCACCGGAGCTGGCGGAGGTGCTGCTGTTAGTGGTGATAGAGTGACTACTGTTGGTATGTAATTGTTATTGAAGTTGACTATATAAAGGCTCTGTTGCACTTCTTTGTTAATCCATCCATCCATCCATGCCTTCTGTCCCTCACTCTGCTTGTTTACTGATTCATCTTTTCCAACTCAGTTCCAACCATGTTGATGACGCAAACTGGTGTCACAACTGAGCGAACTCAACAAGCCTCAGCCACGACTTTGTTACCTGAAGCTTCTCAACGTAACATCATGGGATCCACATTCTCTGTCACGGAAATCCTCTCCAAGGTAGAAGTTGGGCAGATGGGAGAGAAGTTCAGCTCCGAAGCTGTGAACGTCGCTGAGATTGCGGCGTCAGGTGGACTTACACAGGAGAAAAGAAAAGAGATTACAAAGGATTTGATGGAGAAACACACGCTCGAGAGTGCTCAGCTAGAGAACGAGTTGCGATCAAATGAAATTAAGGTGATATCTGAGGTTATACAAGCTTATGAAGAAAGGAAGACAAAAGCTGTCGGTAATTTGCAGGTAAGGACAGCTTTAACGGTTATCATGATTTTATGAAAACTCGAGGGTTTACTCTGTGCTCATCGACTTATCCTCACAGCAACTAAGCCAAAAAACGAAGCAAAGTCATTACAGAACAAAAGGCAATAAATCAAACCTTGTTTTGCATCGTTTCAGGAGGAATTGAGGGAAAGGCTGCGACGAGCAGAGAGCGAAGAGGAGAAAGAAGCATTGATGAGGGAATACTCGGACAAGATGGCGGCTGTGCAGGACGATATTGAACAACAGAAACAGAAGAAGCTTCGAGACATTAGAAAGCTTTTGAAGGAAGAGAGAAAGAAGCGCAAGAAAGAGCTCTACAAGTATGCACTTGTTAGTTAAGCATAAATGAACACTAGCACATTGCCCGGTAGTTCATTTGCAAACTCGAAGAATCAACCTCTGTTTGTTTATCTTTCCCGCTATTTTAGTTGGCACAAGGAAGAAGCACGAGCGGCAGGTATCAGTGACGTAATCGATCTTGATCTCCCGGATGAGGATGAACTTGACAGAGATCTAACTTTGTTGGCTCACCAACAAGAGAAGCTACTGGCTGAATTGGCGTTCGCTTACGAAGAGGAGAGTGAGCGCGAAAGAGAGGAAATGGAGTCAGGAAGACGGGAAGCCTTTGATAAGGAGATGGAAGCTCGTGTGAAAGCCATGAATTTATCAGTTGCTCCTGAAGAGATAGAAGACGCTTTTGAAGAAGTCAGAGAGGTAAGTACTAGTAAAGGAAGATCTTGATCTCCCGGATGAGGGAGGCAAGCACTCGACCTACATAAATCCACTGAAATCATTGTCGTGTTATCAATCGCTCTCTTTCGATTTTCACCTACGATTACGATTTGTACTCCACCTTAAAACACTTGGCCAACAGAGGAATTTTTGCTCAGATTGAATTGTCGCACTTTAGGACTCATTTCTGCGACAGGAACACCACATCAGTGGCTTAACCACATGTTGTAGAATTGGAAGATTTTATGACTTTTGTTCCTGTGGCGGATGAAAAGTGTTGATCAGTTTTCTCTTTGTACAACAGCTTCATTCTAGAGCGGCTTCGAGAAGGATAAACATGAAAGAAAAGATGAAAGAACGCAAGGACCGTAAGAGATCCAAGAAGACTGAAGAGGAGCTGAAGGAAGAACTAAAACACGTGACACCCGGGTCCCTTGAGGAGGCTGAGATACTTGCAGCTCTTAATCAGCGGCAGAATGCTGACATGCGCAGAGAGGAAGGGGCTCTAATTGCGGTCTTGGCTGAAGTAGAAGCTGAACAGGAAGAAAAGAAACGAAAACAGGTAAAATCTCTTTATCCTACTAAAACTGGAGGCTTTCAAATTCATGGTTGTACATTGGTTTCCGGAAAGTATTTCTCGGACTCACCGCTACAGGGTGCTAACACTATTCTTAGCTCTGTTGATTGCACCAGAAACTTCATCGTACCGACAAGTGGGGCATCGGAGTACGTCTGGTGTTGGTGAACTTGATACCTGATCTACAAAGGCTAGTTAACAAGTCGTTTGAAGCGACGACAAAGTTGTGCTTAATAGAACACACTGCTACAACCGTCGGCTCGAAAGTCGCTTGTGGACATGTGCAACACAATCTTCAATCCAATGATAACTACTGTTGTCGGAGCTTTAGAATGTTAAAGATCTCTTGTCTGAATGCCTTAATTGTTGCACTTGATAGGTGGTCCAAAACCTGCTAAAGAAAACAGAAATGACAGAGGAGGAACAACGAGAAGCGGTGGCAAAGTATATGGAGGAAGCTGAAGAAATGAAAGAACGATACAACGAGATGCAGAGGCACAGCCAGGCGGTGCTGGCTGCAAAACTGGCAGCGAGAAGACGGCACAAGGAAGAGATGAGAAAGGAGCAGGCCGTGAAGAAAGAACTTAAAGCCATTAGCAAGAAACAGGTGGGATGTAATAGGATAGCAGTGAAGGTGTTCCATGAGCGAATCAAATATTGAATCGTGTGAATTATATCTGTTTTGACTTTATTCTGTACAACATAATCAGTGACTCCCCAGGGTTTGCTGTTTGAGGTGATCGAGATCATTAGATTTTTTGGCAAATCTCAAACAATCCTCAATGCTGCCTTTAAATGGCAACTTAATCCAGCAATCAAAAGTGGAAAGTAAGAACACGCAGCCGGAGAAACGCATGGAAAACGCGGTCTAAAAGATAACCGATTCAGATTTCTACCTACCGCGGGAAAAACTTGGCGGAAATCAATTCACGGCCTGTGCTTGCTGTGTTTCTAATTGGAGTCTCGACTCCAGTTTTCACCGAAACTAGAGCTGCTTAAACACAGTGATGTGGCATTGAGTGCATTTAACGGTCAATTAAGTTCGGTTGGAAATGAATGTGATTGTTAAAGAACTAAGCTCTTTATATTGTTTTGCTAGGCTGAACTGTCCGGGGACGAAGCCAGCTTGCAGGTATTGGAAGCAGCAGAGGCTCAGGTCACTGCTGAGTTGCGCCTGGAGCTGGATCAGTTGGCTGAACGGCAGATCGAGCAGCAAGCTGCGCTTGATGTCAAGCAGGCTGAAGAGACTATAGCCTTAGAAAAGGAGCTGATAGCTGAAGAACAAAGAGGAGGACAGCAAGTCACTGATGAGATTGAGCAGCAGAAGCTCAAGGTGAATAGAATGCATCGCCAAATGCAGTGGTTAAGGTTCCTTTAGATTTGAGATGATGTCAATGTTGGTGGACAGGGTTAAAGAGACAGCCTTAAAGAGGACAGCCTTAAAGAGGTTGCTCACGCAATTTTACGAACAAAATGGTTAATGCCGTTGTTGTTGTTGTTGTTGTTTTTTCTTTCAGTTGATCGAGGCAAAGAAGGAAACTTTTGATAAGGAGTTGTCACAAAAACGCGGCGAGCTGTCAAAAGAACAAGCAGACGCTTTAATGGAGCAGCACAGACAGGAACTTGAGTTTCTGTCACGCAGCATGGATGTAGAGAAACAAAGGCAACTAGCATCACTCAGCGAAAAAATTGCTGAGCGAAAGAAGCGGAAAGCTGCTGCGTTAGAACAAAGACACAAAGCTGAAATGGCGAAGGAACTGATGAACCAACAAGATGAACGACAGAAAATTGAGGATGAGAAGGTTACAGTTTCGATTGTTGTGAGACGAAAGTTAAATGAATCAAATTACCCGATCAGATCTCGAATCAAATCCATGTAGCGGGCCAAGAAAACGGCTGCCGCGAAAACTGCGATAGTCACAACTGGTTTTGATCTTATTGGATGAGACAGTGGCGTGTGACTTTCTGGCCAATCACGAACCGTAATAATGCAAAATAGCAATTGGGGAAACAATGCCGCATTGTCCACTGGAGAACGCATTACTTGTCGTCACCATCAGATCAGTTCAACCAAAACGCAGCCAAGCAAAATCCAAAGGAATCATAAATTAGTTACGACTTTCAATTACAAACTTCTGTTTGCGCAAACTAACAAGTTAGTTTCTAAGCAAACTGTGGTGCTGCGTCGGTGGGTGAGTGAAGCACAGAAAATTAATTGTATCAAACGAGCTGATAAAAGTAAATTAACCAAACGAAGGGAGAGTTGAAAGCTGACGTTTCAAGCCCTTTTCAGAGCAAATCGAACCAGTACAGTTTGGAATGTATAGTTGCCTTTGCTTAGTAAGCGAGATTCAATTACTTTCTTTGTGAAACTAGCCAGGTAGCCTGACTTCATTTCAGTTCTATTTAATTGTAGGTCCGTGAAGCACAGAAGTCAGCGCTGATAAACGCGGTACAAGATTTAGACAGTGACAGGGCAGGAAACACTATTTACCAAGTCCTACAACAAAGGCACATGCGTGAGAGAGTGCAACTGGAGGAGCAGTTTAGCAGGGAGATTGACGCTGCCAAGGCTGAGGCGCGGGCTCAGATGGCGGAGTCACGACAGGCGGAGAGAGAAGAGATAGTGGCTAAGCAAGATAAGGTGAAAACTATACCACAGAAGGTGCACTAAAGTGTAGCTTGAGAAGAACACAATATTGCGCAACTAAAATATAACCTTGTACATGTATTTGTTACATTTTTCATTTGTTATTATTCTTGGGCAACATTTTTAGGAATTCATGGATTTGATTGCCAATTCAAACTCGATGAGTACCGCGGAACTGTCTCAGAGAAAAGCTGAGTTGAAGTTAAAACACAAGGTAACAAATTTTCTGTGCAGCTGTTTAAGTATTTTCTTTTGAAGAAAAGTTCTTAGTAAAGTGGTCTTTCTGAGGACTTCTTGCGTTCCTTGCAATTTTAAGTTATCCCTTAATGGTAGCACCATTACAAAGCCGTTTAGGGTCGTTTTGAGTCTGGTAACCAAATATAAATTTTCACCTCTAAATAAAAAGCTCTGGAGTAACACTTGGTAGTATCATACGTTTTCCTGATTTCTTGTATTTGCTGTTTACAGAAACAACGCACCCAGTTCGACGCAGAAACACAAGAGAAAGTTGCTAAAGCTGAACTTGATACTGTGCCTTCACTGGAGGTCAAACACGCGCATGGCAGACTGGAACTTAGAGAGAAGCAGCTGCAAGAGCTCGCGGGCACCATGAGCGAACTTTCAACTGAGGAGGTAGGATGAGTGGTCCATTTTCCTGGTAGTTGTCTTGTTTGCTTTCTATTCCTCTTTATATTAAAATGGTGTGGCTCCTACTACAGCTGGAGCCTGCAGTGGAGAGGCGGGGGGAAAATCTCTTCATTTCCAAAATTTTGAAATGTTATTGCTTCGCTGAATCTCTTCAGTAGGATAGTTCGAATTCCAGAACAGTACTTAAAATACAAACCGGTGTCTTATTGCGCACGCCCCATGACAAACGACTTCAACTGCACGTAAACGTATGCTTTTAGTTCGACATGCACTTTTGAAGAGAAAAGAACGTCTTTAAAATGTCCCATCAGAATCAAACTTTTTTTATAACGTCCTTGTTACTCGCGCCTGCCAGCCGCTGGAGAAAACCGGCTGTTTCGTTTGGCTGTCACCGTCTTAACAAGGGACTTTTTTTTTTCATGTTGTGTGCTAGGAACTGATCAAAAGCTACGCTGAAGAAGCTGAACGCGCTTCGCAAGCAGCAAAGGAATATCGCGAGCAAACCATGTTTGAAATGGCGGAGAAGATCAACAAGATCAAAGCACAGCGACAGCAACAAAGTGAGGAACAGAAGAAGCAAATGGACGACGAAATTAAGTAAGAATGATTATTATTTTTATTTTTTACTTTGCTATTTAGAGTAACGATGAACCAAGATTTGGTTTTAGTAGTACCTTGGTAGCTTGGTTTCCAGAGCTGTCGCTTGGTAAGAATTGAGCACTCATATCGCCTCAATTGGAAAATTCAGACGCTAGATGCGCGCATAGATGGTTCTGTTACACGAGTTGTATGGAAACTGAATTGGCTCAGTCATCCAGCGCTGACAGATGAAAGCTCACCAATGTTTTGATTTTGCAGACGCCTTGAAACTGAGCTGGAGAAGGAAAGAGAACGAGATGAATTGAGGCTAGCGGAGAGGGAGGCTGAGAGAGCTGCAAAGAGGGTGAAAGTGGCGCAGGAACGCGAAGCTGCCAAGCAACTAGCAATGGCGCAAAGGGGAATGACAGAAGAGGAGAAGGAGGTCAGTAAAGTGACGAAACGTAAGGGGGGGAGGGGCACGGGGAACCCAGAAGTGTGGGTGTTATCGTTAAGTAAATTATGATTCCAATTTTGGTGGAAACGGTTTTTTTTTCTTTATCCATAGAAACTCATGAGAGAGCATGAACAAAACATGGCTAAATTCGAAGCTAACCTGAAGAAGGAGCAAGAAAAAACTAAAGCGGCTCTTCGTGAGAAACTTGAGGCGAGGAGGAAGAAGAAGAAAGACGCAGAAATGCAGAAGATAAAAGCAGCTGCTAAGGATGAAACAGAAGCCGCGGAACAGAAGGAAAGAGAAGAGGTGACCGCGCTACAGAAACAAGAGGCAGAACGTTTGAGAGCAAGCACGCCATCTGTGCCTATGGCGCCTTCCGATGCACGCAAGAAAGAAACGGGTAATGAATATTGAAGAAAAAATAACTTTGCAAAAGACTAAAGAGCCTTCTTATCACTAGGTACCCAACATGGCGTGGAGCTTTGATTTAAAGCTGGTTGCACGATAAAATTCGTCCCTTACCGTAATGCCAGTGAGGATGTGTTTGCTCGGTCCTTGTTTGAATTTCGTTTGTTGATTAACAACTTGCACAATGCCATGTGTAGTTTTTTGTAGCCGTGCTCTCCTCAGTGTGATGGGCGACCATGCAAGTCAATGTGGTGAAGTTAAATATCACTTTTTTTTTCTTCTTATTATTATTTTTAAAGAACTCCCTACCACAGAAAGATTGCTGACATCCTCAGCGGATGGCCAATTGGGCGCAGGCGCTACACCCGTTATCACCGCTGGACTTCCTGCGGGCGTATCAGAACAGGACTGGGTCTCCATGCTGATAGGCTCTCCAATTTTCGACAGTGTCAATGAAATCGAAAATATGCTTAAGAATAACATTGGCGAGGGAGGGGTCGCTGGCGCAAAGGGCGGCCGCCCATACATTGACATAAAGGATGCCCAGTGGCTATGCAGGGGAGATTTAGTACCCGTGGATATTAACGAGCTCAGTCCCGCGAATTTTGTCGTGTATCGTTTCGGCGTCTTTATCACGCAGATGCTACAAAAGGCGATGGACACACCGGAAGTGACGTTGCTGCTTGCTTCCAATTTGCCGCCAAATAACTACGAGCGGAACGCTTTCCGGAACTCATTCTTTTACGAGCATGCGCGCAAGGTTTTGTTTGTGCGACAGGAGCGAATGGAGAGTGTAGGCGACTTCCTGGTGGTGATTATGCACGCGCTGTCGCACATCAAGATTGATGATCTGGTGGATGATCAGAACCCATTGTTCCTTCGAGAATTCTACAAGGTAAGTTGAATTGAAGAAGTGATCCTCACACTTTCTGGACAATTTAAGCAAATGTCTCATATATGCACTTGAAAAATTCAAGTGACTTCAACGGGATTCGAACCCATGACCTCTGCGATGCCGGTGCAGTGCTCTTACTGAGCTATGAAGCCACACAGTTGAGAGCAGATCAATTTGTTGGGCTCATGCGTGTTTTCCCGTGAAAGGAATAATGAATGAAATGATTGTGAAGTGCGGGTTAGAAATGAATTGAAGAAGTGATCCTCACACTTTCTGGACAATTTAGGCAATTGTCTCATATATGCACTTGAAAAATTCAAGTGAGTTCAGGTAAGTTGAGTTATTCGATTTGACGTTGTGTCACATATTTAAGCTGCCAGTATTCCCTGTCTTGGATGTAGAGTAGTTGAACTATTCACAGCAATGCAGGACTCAATCCATGCCCCACACCCCCGGATTTTGTTCGCTCCTGGATGACTCAGCCTGATTGTCTCTACTGTTTAGAGAGGAGTTCTGGCAATGATTAAATTATTCCGCTACAAAGTTTTGTACCGTGGATTTGCTAAAATGTTTGTCATCACTCTGCAGGCCTTCCGCATTTGTTGTCAAGACATGTTCTTCGCACGATCTCGCCACACACCCACCGCTCAAAGCCTTGTGGGTAGTGTTTCTAGTGTCAGTCCCCTGGAGACAGCTTTCAAGCCCGCACGAACTATGACTGAGAGAGTGAATGTTGTGGGAGAACTGGTGAACATCAAGGTGTCGAGTCCGATCGATGCCGACTTCTCTGTCCAAGTAAGTTTTGTTTCGTGGTTAATTATCGACTTCCTTTTATTTGTTGTACTTTGGTGTGGCAAGATGGTAACCAGCCCCTGGAAACCTCGGACTTAAAAGTGTCGATTATCTTAACAGCGAACACCAATGAGCACAAAAATAATAGCGTTAGCTATAATAGAGGACTTTCCTCTGGTCGATGAAAATGGCTTTGTTATTGGTTTTTTTATCAAGCCGGGCGATGTCAATCCCTCACTAACACTTTGCCTTTCTACCACCCCCCTAGGGAATCACCGAACGCCTGGCTCGAAAGAACGCTTTCCTTACTCGTGCCAAACTCAAGGAGTATCTCTCGTCTGCGCATGCGCCCTCTTCGAGGAAAGAAGAGTTCGCCATGACGAGGCTAAAAGAGCTTAGAGGCGAGAAGACTGGGGAAGAACAAAGGTGAGTGGAGCTGAGTTTAGGTGCTATTTAGTCATCATACATCGGCTGTTACTCAGTAGTACTGGGCCCAGTTGTTCAAAACCCGATTAAGCTAACCCTGGGTTAGAGTGAACTTTGATTCCAGTTTATTTACCATTCACAAAGATTTTCCCTAAAGATTTTTGCTTGTCGTTTGTGACTTACACTTTTCTTCCGCTTCAGTCTAAAACCACTATTTGAAAGTGTTTTCAGAGGGCGAAATTGACACGTCGCTTACTTTTTAATCGAGGGTTAGCGTCAATCGGCTTTCGAACAACCGGGCCCTGGACGAGATAGTATTCCTTGGTCCGGCAATTTTTCTTTGTGCGCCCTTCCTTCCTCACCCGCCCGCGTCTGTATTAGTAACACACTAAACTTGCAGTGTACAAGAAGGACTGTGACTACATGTGAGCTCATTGGTGTTTAATGGGCTAACTTGTCGGAAGTCCAGTCCAGGCTGAGTCTTGCCGGACAGAACTTCAAGGGCGAAAAGCTTATGCATTTCCTTGATCCTTTTTCAGGCCCAAGTCTCGAAATGTGGGCGCCAAAACGGGTTTAAAATCTCCCAAGGAACTTCTTGAGCGACAGATCAACGATCTTGAGGGACGCGTAGATACTCTTAACACAGAGCTGGCACAAGTGTTAAAAACGGAGTCGGATCTGAACTTCAGTGTCAGCGAGATGGAAAGAGACAACAACATCCCTGATGACAGGCTAGAAATCTTGCGACAGCAGCTGTCCAACGCCGAACAACGAAAAGACAATCTGTTGATGAAAGTGGACTATTTAGAAGAGGAAATTGTAAAGAAAACAAAAGAGTTGAGGGCTTTAAAATGAGCGATGGCGTAACGAAATTAAAGCAAGCTCTCCGTGCGTTCCTGCTGGGACGGAACACGAAAATTAGTTGAAAATTAGTTGAAGATTAGTTGTGCATGATATTCAATTGCGTGGTACATAACGTTTTATAGTACCGAATACAATAACTAAATGTAGTAGTTTTACAGTACTTTGTAAATAAATAGTGGTTCTACTGACTCAGGCAAGAATATAGAAACCGGGATAGGTACAATTTTATAATCCGGTGCATGGTATTTATTGAAATCTTTTGGTATTTATAGTTGAATGTGCAAACAACCAATAGTTAGAGGTAAACCTCTCTTAAAAATCTGTTAGGAGTTGACTTCACGCAATGGAATACTTTTAAGACAAATGATGACGTCAGCTAAAATGTATGATTACTACCATTATTCTGTTTGTTTGCTGAAGAAAGATCACATTATTTTTGTACTGCTGTTTTGCTGATTTTTGTTATTTATTGTGATTAGATTGATTGTTTATATTTTTGTATTTCTACATATGTTTGGAATAAACATAAACTTTTCCATTAACTGTATGAGTACTATGGAAGGACCACCAAATGTGTAATCCACGGGTTTGCGCATGTCTAGTCCGTCTTCCTTGAAAGAATGCTTGACCTCCATGATAAGACTCAACTTGCACACTTGTACTTCAAATAATCCTCAGAAAACCGCTGTCAATTTTCATTGAAATGTGAATATCCGTAGGGTATGACTTGGTATCTGAAAACTCGATTTGTTATTTCAACCAATGACAGCTCATGTTCTAATTTGACCTACGGGAGACTGATGATAAACAAACATCCTACCGCCTGGTTGAAATTTACGTTGAATAATGTTGGCTTGGATCAAAGCTCGTTTCTTCGTGATATTTCCTCTTTACTTGAAGAGATTTATGTAATGGACGATTCAATCAAAGGCTAACCGTGGTTTTCCATTTTGATTCGCTTTTCATTCTCGTTTTCGTAGTACCATAGCGATTCGATCAGTTGTATTTTATGAAAGTTTAAAAGTCTATCCATTGCTCTTTTCCCGGAGGCTCCCGGAGGTTCTTTTCTTGGTTCAACTTAATGTAGAGACCTTACAGGCTTGACAAAAGTTCATCGTACGGTCATCAGACCTCGTCCAATTTTACCCTCTTTACAGTAGTGTTCTATTGGGATCAACCGTTTCAGCTTGGTTGCATTGGTTTCGTGTACTATTGGCAAAAAACCGTTTTCGTTTGGTTTGGTTGCTCAACTTTTTCAACCCGCATCGAACTGGGTTGAGACGATTGAAAAAACATTGGTAGCAACCGCTGCGGTTTTCGCCCGCTCTTAAAAGCTGCTACTTGCGTGATTAGTTGCCCAATACGTACTGCTCCCGTGACGGGTCAGCACTTTATGTATGACCCCATGAAATGACCTGAGCGCCTCATACCTACCTACAGCTACTACACCTACTACAGCTACTACATCTACTATAGCTACTACAGCTAATAACCGCACTACAGCTACTATAGCTACTACAGCTACTACAGCTACTACAGATACTACAGCTACTACACGTACTACAGCTACTACAGGTACTACAGGTACTACAGCTACTACAGCTACTACACGTACTACAGCTACTACAGCTACTACAGCTACTACAGGTACTACAGCTACTATAGCTACTACACGTACTACAGCTACTACAGCTACTACAGGTACTACAGCTACTACACGTACTACAGCTACTACAGCTACTACAGCTACTATAGCTACTACAGCTACTACACGTACTACAGCTACTACAGCTACTACAGCTACTACATCTACTATAGCTACTAAAGCTACTACACGTACTACAGCTACTACAGCTACTACATCTACTATAGCTACTACAGCTACTACAGCTACTACGCGTACTACAGCTGCTACAGCTACTACATCTACTATAGCTACTACAGCTACTGCCTGTACTACAGCTACTGCCTGTACTACAGCTACTATGTATGGTGGGGAATATTGGACAAAAATGTTATTGGATCGCATCGTATGGTGTAATGTTATTATCGTACTCGGTATGCTGTTATGTCCAAATCCATTATGTTATATCGTAACCCGAATGATATTTTGTCCTATCCGGTAATGTTATACTGTAGCCCTCGCTAATGTTTTTTCGTACCCTGCAATGTTATATCGTAACCAGAATGCTATTATGTCGTACCCGGTAATGTCATATTCGTAACCAGAATGCTATTATGTCGTACCCGGCAATGTTATATACACTGTGAAATAGGTCAGTGGCATCGATTCCAGTTTGTTAAAAAATGGCGCGAAATATCTGTCACGTGACATTCCAAAGCACACGGTTTCCTTCTGGTCACTGTTGTGAGCAATGGTGGGGCATTGTGACGATGTTGTAGCCAAAACCACGGACACTTTGAGAAATGCCCTTAGGCAGCTGGAACGCGAAGTTAACAGCGAAGACAGTAGGAATGCTGGACAAAACCAGACAACCGATGGAAACAACCGTGCCTCAGAAAACTTCAGGTACTTTAGTTAATGCACATATTAGGATTATTTTTGAGGTTTTGGTTTTTGGCGTGTGATAGAAAAAACATTCTATGGTCAAATGTCAAATTTGGGAATGTTTGAGTTGCTGCTAAACTGCTAGATACATAACAAGTGCCAAGTGCTAAGGAGAACCGTGGAGGTTGGTTGATTTAGTTAAGCTTAAACGTTAATGTCAGTCAACGCGGGTTGGATTTTGTTTTCACAGGCATAATTTTGCTCTTGCCTTTCCCTGTCCTCTTTCAAATGTTGTACAGACAGGATGTAAACTGTAAAACAACCAAACACAGCGTTTGGCCATTGACTGATGTTAATTAACTGGAGTGTGCTCTCGGCCTGTATTGTGAATGTATAGTGAATGATGGTATGCGTGAATAAAGGGCAAAGTTTGAATTTTGGCCGTGTTGGAACGCCATAACCTATTTCACCGTGTATATAACATTGCCGGGTACGACATAATAGCATCCTGGTTACGAATATAACATTACCGGGTACGACATAATGGCATTCTGGTTACGATATAACATTGCCGGGTACGACATAATAGCATTCTGGTTACGATATAACATTGCCGGGTACGACATAAAGCATTCTGGTTACGATATAACATCATGGAGTTGGACATAACAGCATACCGAGTACGATAATAACATCACACCATACGATACGATCCAATAACATTTTTGTCCAATATTCCCCTCCATAACTACGGCTACTACAGCTACTACGCATACTAACCTCTGCCGATGAGGATGATCAATGTGCATCCCGTTTAGAATTTTAGTACATTAGCGTTCTCTCTCACTCCTATGACAAAAGTTTCCCTTTCAGATCTTGACTAGCCCACGATGCTCTTTGCCTTTCTGCATTTCCTCGGCTGTCTGGTAAGTGTTTCCTAGAAAAGTCTCGCATTCTGATTATGCCAGCGATTAGAACCATCTTCAAATAGAAGTTCCTTGACCTTTGGTTTTTCACTCGTTTTTTTCCTCATGTTAGGGAACAGTTTTTGGCCGGGAGATTTTCACTGGGTTCGTTTGGACAAACCCGGTCAATCCCGTGTAACATATTTGGATCAGAACAAGAATCCAATCGTTGATCCAAGAAAAGCTAACATGGGAAACTATCTTTTTGTTTCTTTTATGATGACCGATAAAAATGTTGTAAATACCGCATAAATTGAAACTATTGAAACAACGCTGAGTCTTTATAAAGCCCCTTATTTTTTAAATCGCGAGTTTTCTGCAATTCAAGGAATTCGTTCTAAACACTTAAACATTTAGCCTTCCTCGTTTGCAAATCTGAGAGGTTTTTTTGTGGGGACTAAGGTTGGAGGGCGCTTGGACCAGCAAAGGCTGTTATCAACTGACGAAATGATCCTCACACTTACTGGACAATTTAAGCAATTGTCACATATGCACTTGAAAAATTCGAGTGACTCCAACGGGATTCGAACCCACGACCTCTGCGATGCCGGTGCAGTGCTCTTACCAACTATGAAGCCACACAGATGAGAGCAGGTCAATTTGCTGGGCTCATGCGTTTTTTCCCGTGAAAGGAATGAATGAAAGAAATGATTATGAAGTGCGGCTGTTAGGCTGTTATCCTATGTATCCTACAGTCCAGGCCCAAGTGTAGTTTCATGCTTGAAACTATCGAGTCACACTAGGGAAAGGGGCAGACGCGGCAGAATAAGAAGCCCCCTTATTCTTAGACCAAGATCGTAACCCATAAGGGTGAATCCCTGAGAAATTTACTGTGTAACTTGAGTGTTTGCAAGCAGTCCCCCTCTCCCCCTCCCCTACTTACTCTCCTGAAGGTGCGCAAGTAAAATACTATAACAGTTGCCTGCGCAAAAAAGGCATAAAGTCAAGTGTTCGTCTTCATAATTAGTGAAGTCTGGTAAAGCTTCAGGGGTTCTAGCTGTACCAGTAATGTAACTAACGACAAGCAAGAATAAAGCACATTGGATCGTTGATCAATTGTTAGCCTTATTGATTTATAGTTGTCATTTTTTTATTTTTGGGATATTGCATTCCGGAAATAGCCCCGTCCTCTCTTGTGTTGGCGTACCAAGGCAATGGTCGAGATGAACGCTCCTACTAACGAGCTACTGATTTAATCATTTTAATAAAATATCCTGACGAACAACAGGACTGGACAACTTTTAAACAATTTATTTGAATTATACTTTTAAAAATTTAATTTATTTGTTCGCTTAAATGGAGATATTGATATATTGAGATATTGTTCGTAGTAGCCTGCAGAACAGGCGTTATTCTTTAGAGCGAGTGGAAGAAATCGTGAAGGAATCGCGAAGCGCGACCCACGCGCGAGGGGAGGAGTGCTAAGACAACGCGTTATTTTTCTATATTGAAATATTTTCCAAATTAGCTGTAAATAATGCTAAACATTTATAGGCCTAATTGAGGCCTTACAATGGTTCTGAACCTATTTCTTGGGGGCCTTTATAAAGAAACATTTTTTTGGAATTTTCTAGTGCAAGGTGTAATTGGCCGTTTCTATGATGGTGTAATTTACTACCAAGACTAGAATGTATTGAGTGGCTTTTATTGTCAGGCAAATTTTACCAATTGTCTCGTTATTCCCCGAAGAGTAGAAAAATCGCCATAAGAAAGCATTTGACAAAGCATCCTGGTCTTGGTACTAAAATGATGCCATCATGCAAATGGACTATTGTTATTTAAAAAAACCTCTATTCCCAAAATTAAATCTTGAAAGTTCCTGAAACCAAAATTGAAAATATATAAATCTGAAGTCTCTCCAGGTCATCGCACATTGCTATCATTTGGCTTCAAAAATTCTACCCAAAACATGTAACACCACTTAACAACGGATTCTTCATTTTATGCACATGTAATAAACTTGATGAAAATTTTCCAACCTCGTTCCATTCCAAACTAGCTGTAAGTTCTCTATTTATCTTGTACGGACCATACTTCATCAGTTCTTCCATGTGTACTTTTTAATCATCTTTCATGAACAAACATTAAACAATAAATGAATGGTTCATTCGGTTGTCCCCTTCCTACCCCCTAACACGGATATTGTGTGTCCTTTGGAGAAAAACATTTTACAGAATAATTTATCACTATTCCAAACAACAGTGAATTGTCCCTTTTCTTAAGTAAATAATAAGACTATCAAGCCTGGGTGTTATTGAAGGAGATAAGTTATTTTGTGCTGTTCATCTTCCATGAGCCCAGCCATCCAGTTCCATGTTCATGTGTGAACATAAATACTGCCCTGCATTCTGTACTTGTCTCCTCCTCAGAGATAACGGTTGTTACCAGCAATGATGTCTGTTTGAAGCATAAGGAGCAGCACAAAGACAAATAATGCCAGAACAAAGGCAAGATATGAGCCTCGAACAGGCATGAACAATAGTTTAGCCTGTAAGATAAAAAAACATATTCACTTTAGCAATGGCTGATTCCCTTCTTAACCTTGGACCTCTACCACACCACTGCAGCACCCATCTACCTGTCAGGTAAACATGCATCAGACAACAACAAACATGATGGCTTGCTAGACTCTGTGATAATGGTAGGACCGCTTTCTGGCCTTAAAGACTGCACTATTCTCATATATTCCTTTTAACCTAAGCAGTGACAACCGTTTTATTTCTACTACCTGTACTACCTTAGCTCACTTAGATATTTAGATCAATAATAAATCTCTTTGAAGAATTAATGACGATGATATCAGAAATGATATGATGATATCAGAAATGTTTTTCTCACAGTGATTAAAAAAGGGAGACATACCTTCATTTCAGCACTATGAGAAAACAAAACAAATGAATCAAGATCCAGTTGAGAAGCTGAAGGGTATCCAAACACTCTTATATGCAGACACTTCTGTTTAAATTGACATGCCACTGATGTCAATCGTGCAGCCTGCAACCAAACACAACAGCGCAAAAAAAAAAACTACCTGAGTGAGCCTGCAAGTATCAGCATTATGTTCTCAGCTCCCTAAACATTTACATAAAGCACCTGTCTCTAGAAAAGACTATTGACTGACTTCAAGTGAATTTTGACAGATATTGCTCCTAGTTTCCACTAAAACTGCTCAAAATACTGCACAAGCTAGTCCTAAATTTAGACTCAGCATGAAATTTTGAGAACACCTATTCTGAGTCTCCTCCTGCAAGCTTAAATATGTCAGAAGCAATGCGTAGGGTAAACCTAGCCTAAGGGAAAACTTGTAGTCATAGGAGTTGTTGCAAGCAATTTCAATTCTGTAGAGTTACTCTCATTGACAAACAAATCAATGAATTTCTTGTACTTACAATGGTAATGGGAAAAATTACGAAGATCAAATCAAGGATTGGTGCAATCACTCGGTACATGAGCTGACTGTGGGAGTGTATCTGATTAAAATACACCACCAGGTTACACACTCCTGAAAAGAGAAGTAACATTCAGTCTCCCAATGACTTGAGCTCAGAGGGGCATTTCTCAGAAGTGCTGAAATGTTTATGGGCCCGAAAAGCAATTTATAAAACTATGATCTGCTTGTTCTGAAAATAAGGTCTTTTTACATGCTTTCAAGGTAAAAAAGGCTACCCAATTGCAAAGTTTCAGGCGATAAAACCCCTTCCGTTTCAACATACAAAGGGAATTATGGCTCCCGAAGTACACATGAAGAATTTCAGGACTTTTGAGAAATGAGCCTCTGGAACCTCAATTATTTGAGTGAGTAGGGAATATCAGACCTACCCTATGTGAGGTGAGGGGAGTGGAGTGGGATGAAGGGTTCATCCAAAAACACCTTCATGGGAGAGACTTGGACAACTCCAAATAAGGTGCATACCATGAAACCCTTTGAATATAACCTAACACGCCAAAACTGGTGAAACATTAAAAAAAATTAAAAAAAACAACAAAAAAACATATTAACAAATTACTAAGCCACCATATGTAGAACAATAAGAATGAACAAAACATGTTCGTTACTTACCTATGACGGCAAGTTCAAAGTAGCTAAACACAATCAGAGTTGCAATCACAGAGATAAGACCATTAACTCTTGTAAGGTTTTTCTTCACTTCAAGAACATCCTGTGAGGCAAATTTTAAATTTAAGTGAAAGGTGACAGGCTTCATTGTGTAACTCAAGTCATATATTAGCAGGTGTGAATACCTTCATTATGATGGTGAGGTCCTTTGTTTTTTCTTCCATTTGAAGGCTGATTTCACGCAGGTAAAATATTAGCAATTCACACTGGGCACAGTAATTAACAATGGTCACAGCAGCAACACACAACTCCACTACATAACCCATCACCATCAAACAGGCCATTGCCCACTGTGCACTAAAAACAAAGGGAGAGAGAGATAATAAAATTAAACGTAGTCATGCCACACAGCTAGAAATCAGGACCCTGGGGTGGGAGGGTACTCCCCCATATAAGCTGTATAGGTATGTGCCGCCTTAAAGGGTGTAGTTTTTGAGCAGTTTGTGCCTGAAAATGGGTATAGATTTTGAGTGCTATGGTCTTAAATCGGGTTTGGTATTCAACGGAACCATAAGAGCATAGAAAGGTATTAGTTTTTTCAACTCAAAGTGAATAATAGAGAAAGAGATGTAGCCAAATATTATCATTTGAGCAAAACTTTTGGGCAAATTTTACCAACTCTTGACTTTGGCACTACTAAGTTCCACTTGGACAAGGTAATGGATTCACAAACCAAGTGCAACTTTCAAAAGCCAGGTCTGAAAATGGGTATGCGTTTTAGTGGTCAGATCTGAAAATGGGCGTGGAAAATTGCATGTTTCTGTCTGAAATAGGGTCAGGATTTGGAGACAGGGGTGACATCCCTATCAAGAATTCCAAGGGTTACCCCCTTGGGATCAGGACATTGAGGAGATATACTAAACATCTTTTTGCAATCCTCTATGTCCCACAACACAGATCCCCCTCCACAATGTTTCCTCAACTGGAATGCCCTTGTGATGGAGTCGTAATCTGTGCACTATTTGTGAAAACTATTTGTATCATTTATCATACACACATGAACATGGCACAATGCCATGCAGTTCACATGGCTATGTAATATTTGCATTCAATTTTTTTTAACGCAACTTCAGTCAAGACCTCCATTCATTACTGGTTTCCTTGGTTTTTGTCCAGGTATTTCACACTTAACCTCTGCTCAATTAAACCCAAACAGAGATTTTGATGAACAGTGACTGGGTTCTGTCCTGATCGCTTCATATTTGCAGAGGCTTGTTGAAGGAGGCAAGGCTTAACTTGACATCATACAGAGTTAAGCTCTGCTTTTCATCGGAATTAAATCTTGAGCTTTTTAGCTTCATCTCCCATTCTCCCACTTTGAGTTCAAAACTTCTCACATTTCCCTCTTCTCAAAAGATATGTAACTGAGCAATTTATTTTGTGTTTGCGTCTGCTTGAAGACAGAATAATTAGAAGCAAATTTGAGGCCTGATTATTTTGGTATAAGCACCATTTCCATTGGGTAAAATTTAAGCCAATGAACTTTCACGTTTAGTGGATCGAGGGATGGCATATGGTTGTAGAAGGGCAAGTGGAGGCAAGGGGGTAGAGTGTTGGTGCAAAAGAAAAAAATATCCTGTTTTCAGATCTTAGGAGGTTGGCATGTCTGCATCCTACAGTCCTCTGCAGTGATCCATGATAACAATAATTTATTATTGACATGGTACGAGGTAATAAAATTAATGTTCTTCAAACATACCCTATATTTCTATTGAAGCCTGTGACTGAGCCCAAGGAAAAAGCATAACAAAACAAAATAAAATTTCCAAGACCAAGAAACACCAGAAATATGCCACCAAACAGGAAAAACCTAAACACCAAACAGGAAAAACCTAAATCAAATAAAAATACTATTTATTCATCAGTCACAACACTGGAAATGAAAATAAACTCAAGATATGTCCGTGTTGCCAGTAAAAATGAGTTCAGGTAAAAATTATTTCAAGCTCTAGTCATAGCTGGACTTGAAATTTCCACTGTCTGGTAGTCACTATCATAAAAGTGGCCCAAAGAAATTACGAATCAAACTAGATGGAGATAATTTGTACTCGAATTTCATTTTTACCAGCAACATATGCAAGGGAATCACCACAGCAAGAGCCCAGCTATTCAACCCGGTTAAAAACCTCACAGGATCTTTGAGGATCCTTAAGGATCTTCAAGAAAATGCTAAAGATCCTTAAGGATAAAGATCTTTCAAAGATGTTTGAAGGACCTTAGAAGGCTCTTCAAAGATCAAGTCAGTTGCTAAACTACATGCAAAGATCCTTAAGGACATTTTAAGGATCCTGTGAGGATCTTTCAAAGATCCTTGTGAAAACAAGTACAATGATCTTGGCAAAGATCCTTGAACATCTTCAAGGATCCTGTCTTAAAGGTCCTGGCAAGATTTCTACAGGATCGTTGAAGATCTTGGCAAAGATTTCTGAGGATCCTTGTTAAGATCCTCTTTGAATATCCTTGAAAGATTTTCACAAGGGAAACCCTGAGTTCTATAATTGAGATACAGAATACTAATTAACCTACTATATCACACATTCTGTTCACAAGTCAGAAACAATATTCGTGTTTGATCTGTATGGGTATTTACAATGACTTGTGTTCTGCTATCTTGACTGATACTGAGTCTTAGCCAAGACAAAAATGGAAAGAACTTACCGTAACATGGGGTAAGGATGATGGAAAATTGGCAGGTAACTAGTGGAATAATTATTTTTGCACTTGGCAAAAAAAAATGTACACTAACAAAATTCAATCCAATGATACAAAACTTGTCCTAACGTATCTCTAAAATGACTCCAAAAAATATTATGCATGTCTGCAGCTGTAATATCAATTCATAACATTATACCCCACACTAAAAGAATAATAAGATAATAACGTTCACTAATGTCCCTTTCTGTGACAGCACAACTTGCCTAAGGCTTTCCATTCTAAATACCCATACAGATCTCCTGCTCAAATTGTATCTATCACATCTGAATCAGAAATGTCTTTTTTCTGTGTGGACATTTGATTTGACAGTCAATTTATAACAAACATTTGCAATAATATTGATAGGATGTCATAGTTGTGTTCAATTTCTCGCTGAAACCAGCACATTAATATTATTTTGGGAAACAAAGCTTACCTTAATCTTGACACAATCTTTCTGGGAACCGAACTCAGTAAGAAAACCTGATGAAGAGATGCAAACACACATTGTTGTGGATAAAAAAGAGATCAGTAAAGGTAGTTTTTCGGGGCTGGATTTTAATTCTCTTTTTGTTACCACAGTGCAGAGATATTGGTGTTTACCATCCAACTACACCACACAACTTTACAGGTGTGCTTTTGTTGGAGTTTATTTTTGAGTGAATGTGATCACTTCACTGTGAGATGCAGCTTCATTTTATGGCTTGTCTGTTGCAGTTAACATGTAAACCAACTCTCTCTCTCTCTCTATTTAGAAGTCTTCTGGCTGAAGACAAAAGAGAACCCCTGATCGCCCACAGGACCCGCGTTGTTTGAAGCATAGTTACTGCTAGCCCTGTATTAAGTACAGTGAAAACTCATATATAGTTGCCATTATATTTATTCCAGTTTAGCACTAACCCTGTTGCAAGCAGTTTGTACCAAGGTATCAAATCCACCAAACAGAAGCTACATTTACAATTATATTTCCCAAACTACAATGTTGTAATTGATGTTATGGATCTCAAAAGAAACCTTAAACTTTTCTGTAGAAACTGTTATTTTACTAATTTTTAAACTGAGCCAAAATAAGAAAAGTTGATAATAATTATGCTTGCCTTTTCTATTAATGCATGGAGTCCCTCACTTTCTTGGATTCTAAACATGTAAAAACCAGTGAAGAAAGCCAGGAAGTGTAGGACATTTGGCACCACATATGTGCTAAAGATATGAGTGCACTCAGTAACAGCTGGCCGCCATACTATTGCTGGTGTCCCCAATGTGTAGAAAGGAATAACATGAGTAGCTTTTTTGTCTGTACGTCTTGCAGGACGTACAGTTAAGCCCTTTGTTTCTGGACCACTGCTTGCCGAGGATGTTGAAGATGAAGAGTGATTTGAGCTGGTAACTGCTTCCAATGCTGAGGTGTGAGTTGGGCTCCCTGTGTTTACATTAACTGTTTTATTTGTGCTTCGTGGTGAGGTGGTGGTGACTTGTGTAGTTGTTTGTAATGTCCTCACTGTTGATGGTGTTGTCTAACATAGTTAATGACAAAAATGCTTGTTAACCCTTTACCCCTAAGAGTGACTTTACAGATTTTACTCTGGCTAACGCCAGACAATTTTACTCGTTAACGAATCAAAACAATATTTGTAAAGGGGGTCAATCTGTGCTAAGCATGCATACTGTATGGAGCTGCAGCAATTGGCTACTTGTTGTCGCAGAGACCCTACTGTACTCTGTATAGTGAAGCTAATAAAACTAAAACTATTGATAATATTTGGATATACTCAAATGTAATAAATTTCTTACATAATGATTGATTTCAAGTCTGGCTTGACAAGCAATGATGTTTGATGTGTACCCAAATACAATCAGGAAAAATATAAACAGTGTGTACACAATGTTGAGGACCTTGCGTACTGTACATCCTTGGTAACGAAATGACTGGATGTGGAAAGGACGCCAGGCAATCTGAAAATACAATATTGATTTAGGACAGATAACATTATTTAGCTATTCTTGAGTGTAGTGATGTTTTTGGTTCAGATACTTTGTAATAGGTTCTTTGCAGGAACCAGACACCTCCCTGGATATCTTTGTTTGCCATCATGGTGCTAGGATGCAAGAGTTCTAGCACCAGCTCGAAAGTCATTGCATATCAGTCAATCAATCAATTTGATCAGTTTTATTTATCAAGTGGCAGAACAAGAACAAAAAAGGCTGCTACATGCAGATAGCATTGGCTAGTTGAGACAGTAGTGACTGGAGAGAAACAGTTATCATTGGAAGGTGTCAAATCTGAATAAGATAAAGATCATCTAGAAAAGTAAAAAAAGGTATACTTTTTTATACAGTACATGGTAGGCATAGGTAGGTGGGCATACAAAAACAAGTAGTGTAATGATTTTGAAGAAAAGAAAATTTCTTTCGTAGGAACTTTCTTATTTTCTTCGGTGAAGCTTTGCTTATATAACAAAGCGAGCCTCTCTGGGGCTATATCCCAGGATGGCATTGCTAAGTGACATGTGATCATGTTTTCTATCTTCTGAATTACTTACCAATGACAAAATGTAGAAATACGGATAAACGACTTGACTTTTACATGTCAGCAACAGGCTGGTTGTCACATTTAAATCCCCTCTTACATGATTGCTATCTCTGATCTGATTTAATGCAATCAACAGAAGATCACAGTTATACATTCCACAGTCCTCTTGGTAACTGAGCTCATTAATTAATGCAATAATTAATTGTCCTTATGTACCAGTATCCCAGTGGCTACAAATCTATATCGACAATAGTCAAATGTCCACCCTGGCCAAGTGGGTATCAATGCTACATGTATACTGCTAATAACTGATCATCCCTTCCCCTCCCCTGAAAAGAAAAGAAAGGAGGGGGGGGGGGGCAGGAGGATGCTATGGTTGGCAATCTTTCAGAAGATAGAACAATCAGGATGGTTGTACGGTTTCTTTCTTGTTTCTGCATGCATGCAGGAAATGAGGCAAAATCTTTTGGCTAACGATGTAAACTGTACCTATTGCGGTAACCCTGCAACCAGGGGACCTTCCCACATAGGAAGAGAGTACGATCGCAGAGTCTAGCAACTACTGTGCAGAAAAACAAACACTTATCATCTGAGAGTACAATATGTGCTGCCTGTCAACACTCAAATCAAAACACTATTACAGTTTAATCAGAAGTTCCATTACGCAATCGAAAACTGTATTGAACCATGGATTCACACACTCCACGAAAATATATTCCCAACTTCAATAAGTTTTTGAAAATAAAATACACAGGGATCTTTGAGACGTAAGTTAAGCATACGTTACAAATTCACTCTGCTATCAAGTCAAGGCATGAAATCTGAATACAAACAATTTCTGTTCTCACCTCAATACTTGTGCTGTCCCAAAGGTCTGCAAACGAGGATCTACTGCTCGCAACTGTGTCCTCGAGCTCATTAACCTGGCTACCCATTTTCTCAACGTCACTGTTTACACTGGTGCAGCTGTATTGATTCCCCAACATACTTTGGGAAAAAGTCTCCGCAGGGCAGACCTCTGCGCATTAAAATAACATTACTTGATACGGTTTAAATTTTGTGACTTGCACAAACACTAAAAGCTCAGAATTACCAGGGTATGGCCACTATAAATTGCATCCCAACTGTTCGGTCTTGGTTCTTCATGCTGAGTCTGAGCTGAGGCAACACAATGTTTTGTCTTGCATATTCAAATTTTGTCACGGAAGTCAAAGGTTACTAGGGGCTCAAAAGGTGCCTTGTCGTACCTTCCAAGGACCCGTAGGGGATCTGGCCCGAGGGAACGTATGACTCAAACCACTCAGCTCATTCAGTTTAATTCATTTGTAGCCGTATTTGTGGTTTGATTTAACCTCGTTTTCAGCAATGTTTAATATGATTCTGCAGCGCTTTTGTCCTTTTTTCCCTATCATGAAAAGGTTCACTGTGTTTTTGTCGTAGCGTTGGAACTACTGGACAATTCACATCGGGGCACTTATTATCCCATCTCGTTCTGTTTTCCCTTCCCCCCTCCCCCTTCAACGTTGGTCGTAGATGAGGTCTTGACTGAGAGAGGTGGGGTTTGGAAAGGTTTGTAAATGCGTCTGCGTAAACTCAATGTCCTCCAGTGACATACCATATGGAAGACAAAACAAATAAAGTTGCAAATGTATATCGCTCGGAACCATATATGTAGACAAGAGAGAAATTGAGCTGAGTGATGTGGTCTAGAAGTCAACATTTCTCTCTCACTGCCTTGTCGGGGGCAGAAATGGCTGTCATGGACGGGTATCCGAAGGTAGTGAAGGACCAAACTGGGGGCTGGTGTAAGCAATCCGCGGACCGAATCAATCCATGACGGGTGCATCGTCATGGTACGACGCTCAGGCAATTTTCCTCCCTTTTGCCCCTTTTGGGCGTTTGGTCTTGCGCATGCGGAAATACATTCGTATTCCAATGAACCACCAATTTCGTGCTTCAATGATTCTTCTTTCGCGGTTTTCACCCCTGGTGTTCCGCTGCACAAACAGAGGAACTGTTTCTGTTGCGCATGCATGGTCGACCTCTAGCCAGTGCGGGTATAGGAAAGAAAGAGATGCAACAGAGGACTATTTATTCAGTGTTACTCTAGGTGACACTTTTTCAAAAGCAAGTTAACAATATCACTGCAGTTTCCCTATGGTTCTTCACGTTAGAAAACAATTTACAACTACAAAGGGAACGAGTTTTATTTGAAATAATACACCAAAGTCTTTTTGCCACAGCTATTAGAATAAATGAAGACAGAGAGTGTACTGGGATGACAATTAACACATACGCCTTACAAGTATTACAACAGATAGTTGATACGAAAAGATCACAACTTGATATTTACTAAGATCGTCCGTGTGGGTTTAGTTCTAAGAAGCGCTGTTGTTGATGACATTGAATCAATGATGATTGAATTGAGCCAACATCATCAAAAAGTCCTTCTCGAAACTACACTTACTCACCCCGAATGGGAAACCACACAAAAAGAGCCTCTGGGAATCATATAGCCCCCTGTTCAGGGCCTCGCCACCCATCCCTCATCCCTCAACACCCCTGCTCCTTCGGTCGAGGACGTACATGTAACATCAAACTAGGTGACCCCTTTCCCTCTTCTTCTAGTTTCATCATCGCTAAACGGCAGTCATTTTGAATCAGCCCCTCTCGGTCATGCGAACTCCCTTAACATGTTCGGAAATTCTTCGGAATGTCCGATTACCAGTTTAATGGATGATTGTGCAAACGTTAAATGACCAGCTCATTCAATATTATGCAGATGTAATAAATAACCTTTATGTAGTTAACTCTATGAAATATTTACAATTCTTTGCAGTTTCTGCAAATGTGTATGCATTTCTCTAATTAGCTTTTTTTTTTTTGTCATCAAGAGACATCCACTTTTGTGGAACTAAAACTGCTTGCAATCCCGGGACCAAGGCAATCATTAGCAATTTAATGTCGTAGTGTTTCATATACTAAAATACCTAGCCAAGTGTTCCTAAATCAATTTTCAACAGTAGAAATGAAGCACAACATCGCACACCTGATCTCACGAACAGAATGTGACATTATCCTAGCAACGGAAAATCAATGTGGGATTTTTCATGTGCTTGAAAATGCTACCTGATAAAACTGCCAATGGCCGCTCCTTTTTTTCTCCAAGCTTTACCATTTACAATCATTTTTCAGTTGGTATTTTTGTGCGACTTCACCACAGTCTACCTGGGGGACAAGTTACGCGCGTTAACAACACCATGTCCCTTGGAAATCCAAGTAAGCTACATTTAAGCCGGGAATTATGCGGAACTCTTCACGATACAGCCAACAGAAGGGAAACCTGGAACAAGACAACAAACATGTACCATTTAGAATGTGGCCCACTACTGTCCCTTACTCGGGCTTTCAACTCTTTTGAGCTTTTCGCATTCCATGACTTTCCATTACCCTTTCCTGGTTAAAAGTGTAACTTTCCAAAATCAATGCTTCGGAGTATTTTGTAACATACTTCGCCTCTAATTTATTTTGTCCTTGCTTCCACATCTGCAATAATTTATCTACCATACATAACCATAATGACCGACATTAAATTCCATAACTTTCCAGGACTGGAAAATTTAATTCTTCAAGTACATGACTTTCCAGATTTTCCACTGCCCCTTACGAAGCTGTTACCCTTATTTGATTAAATGGAGGTTTCTTAATCCATGATTAGTGAACGAAACATACGGTGCCTTAGAACTACCACCTGCCACTTTGAGACTTTCGACAATTATTGTGTCCACCTACTTGTTGAATAGAAGGGCATCCGATAATTTGCTGATCTTCTTCTGAGTATGTATCTTTTACCAAGTCATTCATCTGTTTATAATACTCCTGAACTTTTGCCTGTAACATAGAAACTCATTTAGAAACTGTACTTTTCCCTTAGAAGAAGACCATGGCCTCAGTAACTGCAAAGTACACGAGTCTTGTTACCTTCACAGGTTTAAACAAGATGTATTCTGTGTCCTTATTGGCCAGGAACAATGCCATGCTCTGAAGGGTGCTGGTCAGTTTGGACTTAAGCAGCATGTATGTTTCACTTACAACCTTGCGAACATTCTCTAAAAAAAAGAAGCAGAACAAAATTAACTCAATAATATCGGACTGGTGCAAAGACATACCGGTGTCCAACAAATCCAGCTCTTACCTGGTTTTGCGAAAGGCTGTTGTTTTAGGAATGCTTTAGAATCTTTTCCCTCTTCCTCAGCAAGGTTCTTGATAACCGTAACCTTTCATATTGAATTGAAAGAAAATGTTAAGGTTATGGTGAGAACTGGGGCAGAACTTCACATACTGAAACAAGCCTGCTCTAAATATACTGCCCCATCAATTCTCCCCCAATTTGCTTGAAGTGGCTGCGGCTAGCACTAACCCTGCTTAGAATGACCAAGCTATGGAAGTAAACACTATTTAAAGTGATTTCTTTGCTGAACTTACAACATATTGAGTCAGAATGTATTTAAATACCAAGGCAAAACCATGGCTTGTATACTCCATATTGGACCCTAAACCCTTGCTACGCTCAGCTAACTCACATAGCTTTACACTATGAGTAGTCTCTTGTGTTTGCTAAAGACAGTCAAGTGGGTGAAACACACAAATATTTATGAGAAGTGCCTTGGCTCCTTGTTATACCCCTTATTCCAAAATGGTCGCCATTTTAATACTCTTTTCTTCTTATTCAAATTAGCCCTTGTTGCCTCGTCTTTAAGCCCAAAATTCAAAAGAATATTTTACCTTGAACGAGGCAAGAAGGGCTAATTTGAATAAAAACAAAAGAATGTTAAAATGGAGGGCCATTTTGGAATAAGGCGTATGCATGTTTAAAAGCCATCACTGTTAAGAGGTTTTAAAATTTTCCCTTACCTTTGCCAGAAATGCTGAGAGGGGAGAGATAAGTGCTTCAGAGACATTTTGAATGAACTGCTCACACACAATTCGGAGCTCAATATCCACGTCCTTGATGAAAAATGAAAAAACAAAAACAAAAACACATTCAACAACATTTATTCCTAAGCATTGAAGTCCCAAACCAATTTTTATGGCAACTTCTAACTGCTGTAAATTAGTCATGGTTGTACAACAAAAAGGTACATTAGACAACTAAGATGTCAGCATCAATAAGGATGAAGATACCACCACAAACCAACAGGCTTATGAGCAAATTTAGTATTCCTGTACATGCGTTTTTTAAAAAAATTTGCATGTGCATTATAAATTGTTTTACTACATGCATTATAATTATATTTAATGCAAGCATGGTAAACAATTTAGCTCACTAAAAATGCTATTCAAGGTTCTCTGGGCAGCACATGCCCTTGAAATTCCATTAGTTGTCTCAACTTCTCAATGTCACCTTTTCATCCTTGGATATTACATATTAAAAGAGTTGCAATGATCATGAGTAACTCAAATCACAGTCATCATTGTCATTGCTAAGGCTCCCTTAAAACAGAAGAATACAAATTGAAGTTATTCGAAATGAAGTCAGTAAGTAACATTTGCTCACCTTCTTTGAATCCAAGTAGTTTTCTGTTAATTGAGGAGCTCCCTAAAATTTGACACAAAATATAGCAGGTTAAACAAGCTCAGTTCAGTGGCTTGCAACAGTACTCTCTCAACTTGAAGTATATAATCCCTCCAAAAAATAAGCCCAACTATATTTTGCATGGCTTGCAGCCTCAATTTGGCAGCAATCCTTTGCATAAGGTCTAATAATGATTTTAAGGTATAATGGGTGGGCCAGGTCCACTTTCGAAAAGTAAAGAGAACATCATGCTGTTCACTCACATCTAACAGGAACTCCAAAATAGCATTACTACTGCTAAGGGCAAACAGTCTGTTGCTGTGGCTCCACAGTCCGTAAGCAGCAGTTCTCATCTTGCTAAAATCCAGTGACATTTCTTTCACTGCAAAATCTACGTCAAAAGGTGCAATCTGCTCTCGGAGGATCAGTAGATGTTTGATTAGGAACAAGTGACCATTGATAGCATCCTGAGGAACAATAAATACATGGGACATTAAAAAAAATTCTCATGCACAACACGATGGGTGTTAAGGCAGTGTGACCCATTGATGATGATGACGATGACAACGACAACGATGATATGACAAGTCAAAAGATAACAATTTTTAGTCAAATAATGTCATACTACAGAGAACTCCACCAACTGGAAATATCAAGAAGAACTGAGATGAGCATTCTGAAAATCAAGGGATTGTAGATGAGACAGCTTAGTGGAGAAGAGAGAAGGAGAAGCCTGTATCTGCAACTTAGTACCTTTCTTTGTGTGATGAGTGCACTTGCTGTCTTGAGGGACTGGATGCACAGTGACAAAGCCTCCTGTGACAATCCTTCAAATGTCTCTTTCTATAGATTTAAACACAACATTACATCCTTATATTACCTTATCCTTATATTACTTTTATTTAAGAAATCCATAGTCATGTTCAAGAAGTCCATAGTCATGTTCAAGAAGTCCATATGCCCCTCCTGCAAGGCATAACTAACCAATTAATGGAAGCAAAGAATACAAATTGCACATGCTCTTGTTAAGTTTTTCCTCATCTAACTTTGGTACTGAAGAGAAGTTCATATTGAACAGATGCATCAGTTCAGCTGCCTGCTATTACAGTGATCTTTGAGTGTTTCTTAAAGATAGCCCACCCAGATCTACAGGAAGCCATCAGTCTTACCGAGATGCAGCGGTAAAGCTTTGAAAGACAGACCAGTGTGCGTCGCACAGTTGGATACCACATACCCTGTAGATCAGCTAAGGCAGCTGGCAACTCTGAAAAAGAAACATTATTGCAAGATCATATTTTCACATTCCTCTCTCATAAAGCTCACACAACCTCCATAAATAAATCGATGAAAAGCAGGTAATAAATGACTTAACATAACAGCTGTTATAACAGATAATTACCTAGAGTTTTGACATACAAAAGAGGCAATTGGGTCATTCTGAATTGTGCTGATCCACTAGCCTCACTTAAACAAAACAGTAACCACCGGCTCAAATTATTAACAGCTGTTAAATAGAAATGGTACATTCTTTTGGGATTATTCACTTTATTCCTAATCCGGTTTTGGTATAATTATTCAAATGAGTGATGAGTGGAGTCATTCACTTCTCATTCATGTTACTCACAGTTAGTAGAGGAAACTATGCATTACTTGATCTTACAAAATATGATGTGACAGATGAAACAGGCCAAACATGTCACACTCCATTAAGTGTGTTTTACCATGCTGTTGTAAAACTTAAGTAAACTACATTGCGTTATCAGGGGCAGATTAAACAGAATGCTATTCCATGCTTGAAACAACACAATTACTGAATATTCTGTGTATTCCTGTCATGGAATAATCCCAAAAGAATGTGCCCCTAAGCTTGCAAAAAACAAAAAACAAAACAAACACTTAATTAGTTGCAAATTGCACATTTTGAAAGCTTTTGCTCACCACTAGACCTCTTCTCTTCACCATCAGGACTTTTCTCTTCCTTGTCTGCATCACTTGTCATCTAAGAAAATGACAATACAAGTTATCACGTATCCAGAAAATCACCACAATGTTCACATTTGGATTTGAGCGTCACTGCCTTAAGAGCACTTACAATAATAAGTTTCTCAGGGTATGCAAGGTCTCCTGGGGCAGGTGAATATTTCTGGATATCACTCTCAATGTAAGCCTGCAGAGTCCCAAGAAGAGCAGTTAATAAAAAACATATTTGAGTAGTAAAGAATACCATGGAAATCAAAGGTCGATGCCTGATGCCTCACAGATGATGCCCGGTTATTACCTGAGCCCTGTAGACTAATCTCTCTTGAACATCCTCCAACATTTGTAACACTATGACTTCAAAAGCAGCTAACTCTTCGCCTAAAGGAAACACCAAACTTGCTTAACCTGGTGAGTGTACATGAATCACATGGCACACCTAGAAAGCTCAGTTATTTTGCGCAGAAAACCTTGAAAAAAGTCTGTAAAACCTTGTGTATGGGTTAAATTTCAGGCAATAAAAAGACCTCTTTCAACCAGTGAATGCTCTTAGCAAGGTACGTAGATTCTGGCCATGACTGCTAAATATCTATAATAGGGTTGAATTGAAATGCCAGTTGAATCTTATGCACAGAAGTAATAACATTACTTTCACAGCTCCAGAGGAGTTTTACTCACCTTTTTGTTGGACATGATCTTCAATCATCTCAACCTGCGACAGCATAATAACTAGTTAACAATGTAATATTGCACAGGTGATATCAAGATTTCATTATTGCTTACCAAATTCTAATGCTGATGCCAGATTATTCTCTGAACACCATTTATGTAAGATGGATTATGGTATCATGAGCTCCCTTAATTTAAACAAGTTCTATTGTATAAAGAAACCTCTGCTTCTCATTCCTATGTTCTTTCCAACCATCAAATGCAAACTACCGGTAAATACATCTTTCCATTTAAACACACAAGAAAACTACACTAAATTAGTACCTTAAGTATTGTGCACAGTTCAGTCAAAGTCTCCAAGTGGTTCATGTGAATTATGACAGGACGGAGTGAATCATAGAGGATGCTACAAAGGATTTCCAGTAACGAGCTGAAATGGATTCAAAGTTAAAGGAGAGCTGAAGATAAGAAGTAAATTTTCTTTTCTTAACTTGTTGCCAATATTCCACTATTTGAAGGCTACTTACATTTTGACATCTTCACAAAGGGGGAAGGTTCACAATGATCACTCAGTGGAGGTCCGTCATTTTGGCACCACATTGAAGGCTTGGAGACTAAGTGTGATGTCACTGCACACACTTCAGGCGCAGGGGACAGTGTATGCATGTATTACATGAAGTAGTAACTAAATTAGGGGAACACTTCATGCATGTATTGCATGAAGTAGAAACTAAATGATCAGGACACTTCATGACTGTATTAGCTGAAGTAGTAACTAAATTAGGACACTTCGTGACTGTATTACATGAAGTCGTAACTCAATGAGGACAATACTACATGAAGTAGTAACTCAATGAGGGGCACACTTTGTGACTGTACTGCATGAAATAGTAACTAAATTAGGGACACTCCATGACTGAATTACACGAAGCAGTATTTGAAGTAGGGCACACTTAACAGCTATGGTGAATGCAAAGCATTTCAACCATTTCATGGCAGCAGGTAGAGTACCCAGGTACCCTATATGAATTGATGCTAATATTTTCAATTTCGTACCTAAAAGAAGCCAAGTACTCCCTTCAAAGTACATGTACACGGCTGCCTTTACTCGGGTCCCGGCTTCTAATAAAAACCCTGGCATGATTCATTTTTAATCTCTTACATGACAATAAAAATATGCAAAACATAAAGTCACATAACATATTGTCTGACCAAGGAGTTTTAGCTTAAAGTACTGTCGGTGCCAACCATAACATTACTTGTAACAAAAAATAATTGAAAATATTCACTTACTCCAGACCTGAACTTGGCTTGGAGAAGAAATGATAATACAACTGGTATTCATCTTGACAAACATGAATCAATACTGAACAGCCTGCACGAACCTTAAGGCAAATCAAAAAGAGAGACACTGTACTTGAGTCCAATCAGTGAGACTCTAAGGTGAAACTAATTTATTCTCACTTGAAAATAAGTGCACCAAGCGTTCAAGTCTCTTACCAGGGAACATGGGTTTTTTTCATACTGCTTGGCTAATTTATCAACAGCATCGCTGACACAAGGAGTCAGGAGCTGAGAGCGCTGTGACAGATAACAGTGCTGACAGTCACTCAGAAGGGAACTGTACCTGAAACAAACCACAATAGAATATAAAATTAAGTAGCCACTGGCACAGTTCAATGGTAAGGATATTAAAGCAGCAATTTTCTTACTACCAGTAAATGCCTTGTTGTTATGGTTTTCTCTTTATCAATAACACATAGTACTTTACCATTCAATAGCTATTAATACTAACTCTGAGCTTAAGTGACTCCTTTGTTCAATCTGTTCCATCAAACTCTGAAAACAAACAAAACTTCACATCAGGTGTTTGTAAACACAACCTTCTGAAAATGTCTTTGTGGAGCAGGCTAGAAAAAGTGAGGATTAGGCTAGGATGCTTACAGGCAGTTAGGGATAGGGTTAGCGTTAGGGTTCCCTGCTATGTCAAGATAAAAATTGGTTAAAATGACAATCTCTACAGTACTGAGTCATGAAAGAAATGATTATGAAGTGCAGGCTAGACATGAACGGAAGAAATGAATCATTTCTTTCATTCACCATTCCTTTCACGGGAAAACACGCATGAGCCCAACAAATTGACCTGCTCTCAACTGTGTGGCTTCATAGCTCAGTTGGTAACAGCACTGCACCGGCATCGCAGAGGTCGTGGGTTCGAATCCCGTTGGAGTCACTTGAATTTTTCAAGTGCACATAAGAGACAATTGCTTAAATTGTCCAGAAAGTGTGAGGATCATTTCTTCCGTTCATGTTTCAACGATAAGACAGATGGGTATCTGTTTTTGACTAAACTCCAATAATTCTGCCCTCAGCTCAGAGCTGAGGTTAATGACACCTCATTGTAATTAATAGTTCCCATTAATGCAGGAGAGAACAGAACAGACCTTCACTCTTGGAGCACAAGTTCTGAATTTTCCGTAAAACAATGCAAAGGAGTTCTCTGAAGTGTTTGCACCTTCCTGAAAATAATAAACAATATGCCACAAAAGTCTTGATCACCACTTCAAATAAGCACAGAACAAGGTAATAACTACAAAAAGAATTATTAATAAAATTTCAACAATGTGGATAGGACCAGCTGCTGGGTTCTACCTTGTTTGCCAAGACTTGAGCAGTAGCATTTTTCAACAAGCTCACAACATGTGACTTCACTTGATTAAGAGCTTGATTCAAGCATTGTTTAAATCGCAGAAGATACACTGGACATTCTTTAAACTGAGGCTGCAACAAAACCAAGGAAAAATTTAATGTCAAACAAGAGCAACATGAAGTCTATAGCAGGATTTTCTTTTTGCAAGGACACTGTACAGCTGTTGCATCAGCTGCGCTGATTGTTGACACCAGTACATCTAATCCTTAATTCTGTCCTTTACTTACATTGCTGGATATAAATGATATGCACTCATCAAGTCTTGCTAACATGGGGACGAAAGACTCACTTGTTACAGAGAAAGTGGGGGAGTTGAGTTTCTGAAATTTAAAAAAGATATGATGAAAGTCATGTAAAAACTCGTCTGGTTCAAGAAAGGTTTTGGCTGGACAATCAAACACTTTCGTCCAACATCATGTTGTATCAAGTTGAACATGTTTCATTGTTTAGCCACCTGTCTCAATATATATTTGATTCAGATAAAACATTTACATCCAACAGTTTGTGTTGCAAGGAAATGTTTGATTGTTTAGCCACCGTCGCCAACACATCTCCTGCAATGTTGAATGAAAGAGTTTGATCATTAACTGGGGCTCAACATTTGTACTTTTGGAGCCATTAATACTCACATGTCTAAGATGATCCAAAGCATTAAAGTACGACAGTTTATTACTGATACTTTCAGCCATGTTCATCAGTTTTGTCTGAAGTGAAACATTGAGCAAGGTTAAAATTCAGAATGCTTTATTTTAGCATGTCAGTGTGTAACAACGCAGTTGGTTCACCAGAGGCTCACAAGAGGATTAGTCACACGTCACAGCTCACAGCTCATAGGCTACAACTCACAAATCCTTGCTATGTTTTACTCATACTGGGATCAGACGTATTAAGTCTCCAACACCATGCTTACTCAGGTTTACAATATTGTTTAGGGCTTGAGTTAGGGTTAGCGCTGCCTGTGAGATTTGAAAAACCTGGGAGGGAGTTACTAAACTGATTACAATGAAGAAATATTCTACTAAACCTGATCCTGAAGAAGTTGTTCACAGGCTTCATGAAGAACTCCAGTTTTTGTGGATACCAGTACATGTTTTTGCTTTAAATCCTGTAGGTGATGCAGTGCTGCTTCCACTTCATTAAGAATGCTGTCACAGTGAGTGTGATATGAACTCAGTTGTGCTGCATATGTTCTGAGGAGATGAATGAAAAAAACAATGATGTTCATTATACTAATTGCTAGTGAAATGAATGTTTCACTCAAATGGCTCTAAATAGAGATACTTGTATAACAACCTATATGATGATTCTTGCTCCTGTTCCATTTGTGCCTCCACGTTTGCAAACCAAGCAAAGAACTGAAGAGAGACCAAATGTGTCAGAAGGCATTTTTTTTTTAAACCAAAGCTGTATGAAAACTGTGTATATGAAAGGGCTGCCAATACATATTCATGGCAAGGTGGCAAGGACCTCACCTGCTGAGCATTCTCTATCTTCTCTGATCCTAAATCAACTCTTGACATGTCCATGGCAGCCTCTTTACTGCTGTCACTCAGAAGTCTCTTGGCTGGCAGATTTGTGAAATCACTGTCAGGTAACTAAAAAAATAACAACATTTATGACACCTACTAATGTTAAGCCCCAGGGTAGCGGGAGGCGGGCGGGCTGCTAAGGAAGGTTTACAAATGTACGACTTTATATGTTAATAATTATGTAATGTTTTGAAGTAAATTAAGTTTGCATTGTTTCATTGATGAAATGGGTGATGCTGCCAATACACATTTAATGCATTTCCTTAAACCTTGATTAACATTTGAATTCGACCCTTGATCTTCTACTAGCTCCTATTTCTTAATAGTCAGTTTGCAAGAGTTCGTTCACAAGGATAAACACGTTTCTCTTCGCTAACCAGGAGAAAGGCTTACCGGTTTCAATTCTGCTAACCTGCACAATAATTATGCTCGCCACGGAAGTAAGTGAACTGTTATGAAGTATTTATTCAGGACGACCTTTGTCAGCAAACTTCTTTAGGATTAAGTCACTTAAAATAGCCGTGTATTTCTTCTTTCAGATGGAATAATTGTTTGAATACTTGTTAATCAAGTAATCAATAAAAAGCACTGGATTATACGATTTGCAGAGATGATGCTTGAACGGCGAGCTTCTACGCAGGGTATTACCAATCAATGAAATCGATGATTGGAAAATCAGTTGATCAATCGATGGTAATCGATTACGGTTAGTTAATTGGCATCGAATGACCAATTGATAATCACACAAAAGTAGTCCCGAACTTCATCAGTTGCCATCGATTGCCGTTCAAAATTGTTGTTTTTGCCAATAAAATGTAACATACAGCACAGACCGTGTAGTTTAAAGTGAATGTATTTTATGAGAATTTAAGTCAAATAAAAACCAATGGCAGCAAAAGTGATCGATTAATATTAGTGATCGATGAAATTGGTAATAGATAAAAATCGATGTTATTTAACTGATCGATTCTTATCGATTAACAATTGATATTGATAATCGATGACAATCGATAATCACAAAACCTTGGGCTATCGATTGTTCATCGATTACTAATATCAATCGATTAATTGACATCGATTGCCATCGATTGTCATCGATCATCGATTTCATCGATTGGTAACGCCCTGTTCTACGGGCAGTGGAACATACATAATTACCTCATCTAAGAGAGGGCGGTCGCTCGCGACAGTAGTCAGTTCTAGTACACTGTTTCTCTGCTTTTCCGACAGAGGCGCTAGAGTGGAATCTTTTACATCCCATAAGCTTAATCTTTCCCTCAATTCGGGAGAGAACGAGGAAAACCCTCCGTGGGCCGCCATGTTGGCACTTAGGATCAAATTGCACTATGGTCTAGAACATGAGACAGCATTCATCTTGGGTAGCAGACTTCCAAAAGAAAATTAAAACAAAATGGCGGCTGAACTGTCCACTTTAGTGAATTCACTTATCGCCTCGAAAGCAGGAACATACGCGCCGTTTTTCCTGGATTGCGTCGACTCAAAGAAGCATCTTAACGAGGTACTTACTTAAGTACCTTGTATGAGCGGAATTCCTGACTTAACATTCTTTTTGTTGTGGTGTTTTTGCGTTTGATGCACCACGTGCCACAAAACAACTGACAGTCTGATCTATTTTCACATCGCTTGTGTGATAGAGGTAATTTAATCCGACCAATCACAGCAGGTGCAAATTCGTCGCAATTTCATGTGACTTGCTGAAAGCGCGGGTGTAAGTTGCGATTTTCCTTCTCATTGGTTTGATAAACTGGCGCGACATTTTTAAGCCAAGCACAAAGCGTAGCAATCGTAATCGCGTAATTATTTCGACATTAATTTGAAAATCGCTCTATTGCTTACTTTTTGTCCTTAGAAAATCCCCGATGGATGGATTGGGAAGGTAAACAGTTTCCTCAATTCAAAGAGTGACAGGTAATACAACTATCTATCAATGAAAACACCATTTGGTTCCAGGGTGGGGTGGGAGGGGTTTCACTTTCCAGAGGGTGGTAGACATACGTTCCTTGTCACCTAGGGGCACAATATGAAATAATAGACAAGTAATTTATTTCACACACTTTTGATCATGAATCTCACAAAGCCAATGCAACAAAGAAGATGCTATGCTGTGAAACAATGCCAAAAGTTGGTCCCAATCTCTCTGCCAAAGAAAATCAAGGGTCCCAACCCAAAGCAAAGGTGCTTGAACAAACGTCCCAGTGAGGGGATGAATTTTTGCATCAAATTCCAACCCATCAAATTCCAACCCATCAACTGCAAAACCCCACCCCACCCCACCCCCCATGGGGTTTTCAATGTTAGGTGTATCATTTTTGTGATTCCTTTTAAAATGTTGTAAAAGTTGTGGCTAATTTTGTGATGAAGAATTATCAATAATATGGCTTTAACTCTTCGGTGTTTTAATCATTGTGGTTTATTCTTTTAATTCAAACCAGTTGGTTGGGTTTATGCCTCCTGGGAATCACCATTGAGCAATGTGACACAGATACTTTTACAAAGAATTGTGCTTCATGGGCAAGGACTCTTCTACAGTTAATTCAGGTAGCGGAATCAAATTTTTAGCCGTACTTGAAAATGTTATCCCATGGATAAGACTGGTGGGAAGCCTGACTGAGATAATCATGTTAAGATCTTTTCATCCTTTAACATTATGCTCTTAATTTTTTACAGACTTCAAGTGGATCAAATGTCAATAAGTATTGCAGCAAACTCATTGACAATATTTTACAGTATGCAGTAGAGGTAAATAATATTGTGAAATAAAGGAGAATGTTAGTATTAGAAAGCCCTTGTTCATGTTGATATGAATTTTCTCAGTTTCCAGAGCTGTCAAGAGAATTGTCCCATTCTATAATTCCTGCCATCATTTCTGCCATGTTGTCCAACAAATCTGCAGTAAGTAAAAGTAATTCTATGGAAATAAGTCAACCATTTAACATTCATTCATTCTTACATAAACTACCTTCACTTAGTGCTTCTCCTTCTTTCTTCCCTTGTTTACAGGATGTGTGTCATTTGTTGCCCATCATCTCCTCTTGCATGTCCTTCTTTCCTGGTCCTACTGGGTCTTTCAGGGTAGGTGAATACATTTCATTTAATCAATTTTTCAATGCACATGCATTGGGGAAGGACTAGAAAGGAACACAGGAACCACACAAGCTAATGCATCTAATTTAGTTTGAACACTAGGGCTGGTCAAAGCCTGGGCTCATAATGTCCCTAGTGGTTCTTTAAGGTTCCACAGATTCAAGATTCAGGAGTTGTAAGATGTGGCCGACGGTTTGTTGTCCTTATTGAAGAAGACCAGAAAGTCAAACAATTTGCAGATGTCATCACAAATGCAGCACTTTCTCCTCAGGTCCGGAGCTCTACCAACTGAGCTAACGGGGACTGTTTAAAAAGGGTGCTGTTCATAAGTGAGCTAGTGAATGAAGGGTTAAAAAAAATAATTAAAAAATTAAAATTTTGTTAGTTGATCGAACTTCAGCCGCCATATTGTGAGAAAGACATTATTTGTATTCATTTTCAGAATCAAATTGAGGCTTTCCTGATGCCTCTGTTGAATTCGCCTATTGAAGAAACAAGAAAGGTAAGGCATTGCTGTGGATTTCATCCAGATGTCATATTATTAACCTGAAAAATAGACGAAATAAATGTTTTTGTCTTATAGGGTGCCTGCCAGTGTTATGCCTTGTTACCAAGATGCAACAAGGCAGAAAGTGTTGGAAAGAGTCAGGTCTGTCCCTGGGGGAGACAGTGGAACAAAGTACTCTCTACCATTCACCAGTTGCTGGATACTGCCTTTGAAAATGTTGAACCAGGTGTTTTTTTGTGTGTTTTGATATCTTATGAAGCTAAGTTTCAAAGCTACTGTCAGTTATAAATCCACTGAAATTTCTCTTTGTAAATTCTCTCTCCAGTGACTTTCTTATCTTATTATTTGTTTGTATCCATAGTTGCATTGTTGATCACTCTCTAGTTATACTAGTTAAACTAGTTTCGTCTGTTCAGGCCACTTCAGTTTGTCACACAGTTGTTGTTGTTGCTGCTCAATTTGCTTATATTCCATATAGCAGTTCACATGTCTCAGCTATTTGCAATTTTTGCTTCAGTTGCCTTGAGACCGTCCACAAAGTCTTCATCTCAACCTGACACATTGCCACTTGCTGAAATTCCACATGCTGAACCTGAACGGACATACACTCTAGTTACTAGATGTAATTCATTGTTAAATTGTCTGTCTGCAATGATCAGGTAAACAATAGTACTAATTAAATGAACCTATGATCCTCGCAGTTATGGAGCCTGAAAAAATTAAGGACTTCAACAGGTTTTGAACCCGTGTCCCGCGATGCTGGTGCAACACTCTAACCAACTGAGCTATGAAGCCACTGATGTTGGGAGCATGCTTGCAATTTAGTTGCAAATACATGTGAAGAAATTAATGCAAAAAACATCAAATAGTTACTGAGAAAATTTTTATTTTCTGAATAATTGTAAGGTTTTAATTAAATTTCAGGGAGGACTACAACAAGGTGGTTACAGTCCCTGTTGATGCCAGTATTGGTCTCTTAACCCGAATATTGTCAGTCACAGGGAATGCACTGGTAAGTTCGACAACCTGTGAAGATCCACACACTTTTGATAATAGTGAGTGCACTTTGTATCAATGTGCATGAACATGATGAAGTCAGATGGGTCTTTTGGCAGTCCATTTGTTCCTTAACCCCTCATGCATCAGCTGCTGTAGATTGACAACTAGTTGGGATTTTTCTGTTCTTGGTAAGCTCTCACCCATTTACCAATCTGGCCCCAGTTGTTCGAAAGGTGGATAACGCTATCCATCGGATAAGTACTAGCAAATTCAATTGACTTATCCAGTGGATAGCGCTATCCACCCTTCGAACAACTGCGGCCTGGCTTGATTTCACTGTGTTTCTGGTGTATTTTGCAGAAAAATGCAGTCATTGTTGAATCAGTGTTGTTGCATGCAAGTTTACCTTTGATTCATACAAACGCATTAGATTTGCTCAAAAACCTCACGACAAGGTAATATATTTTACAAATATACTAACAGTGCACAATAGGTGTTAACTTATTTAATGCTGATGTCAACTGGCTGCCTGGCTCTGCTAGCCCCTATGCTTATTCCAGGTAGCCAGTACTCTAATTTTACTTTCAACATCTTCATTGTTGTAATTTATTCTTTTGCAAGAGAGAGGGTACAAGTAAAGATTGTCGTTGTTGTTGTTGTAACTATAACTTTTGGGAATGGATTCAGGGATGTTATCACTTTCCTTAACATTAAGTATCCTAAGGCCGCTACTGATCATAACACAGGTATTAATCACCCCTTACCAAGGATGTTACATTAAAGGGCTGATGAACTATAGCTACAAGCATTAACATGGTTCTTTTTATTGGTGACAGATGTGGAAGCTTAATGTTGCCGTATTGTGACTTACTGGGGCACCATCTTTTGCAAGACCTTTCTTGGACAAAATGCCAAGCTCCCACATATGGTCATGACAAACCTTACAGGTCAGTGTCAGAATAGCTTAAGTTTCTTTTGGTTTATCAGGATCATCTCTTAGGTAATTATGTCTTATAATATGATGACAAGACCTTGTTTGTTTTGTTATGGTCTTTCAGACAGCTTAGGTGCTCTGTGTATGTGTGTCTGGAACATTGGGTTCAGTTGACAAACAGCCTGCCAGAGGGGGGTGGAGTTGTGTCTAAATTGATTCAGCATGTTCTGGATGACATAATGCCCATAATTTCTCAAACTAAGGTAACAAAATTCAATTACTTTTGATCCTGCCATCAATTTAGTAGTTTTTGATTTGTAACTTCTTTGTTCTGATGCCTTCATTCCTTATCCTGTACATTGTACAGCCACAAATTAAAGGGAATGAAGTACAGAATTTCTTCTTCTTCTTCTTATTTTGTAACATTACTGGGTATATTGTTGTTTCTTTTTACAATCAACCGTTTTCAGTGAACATGACTTGTGAAACGAACTTGAACTACGCAACTTGAACTTTGAACTGATTTGACAATTGATCACTGAACGAGTGAGAACAGAAAGCGACCGAAGAAAAAAGCTGTTTCACCTTCAAAAACTATAGATCACCAATGCCCCTTTTTTTCCCACGACTTTTTGCATTTTTGTCATTCTCCCAAAACATTCCAAGTCAATCATGTTTGTTAAATATCACAAATCCAGAACGTTCTTCCGATGTCGCGCAATCCTCTAACAAACGTGTCAATACAAGAACTTTCTTCCGAACATTGTATTCTGATGGTACTGCTTCATATCTTTCAGTTACTGCCATCCACAAACACTGGAAGTTCACAAATGTCAAGAAAGGTATCTACATGTCGTAGTCTCTTGTTACTGAAATTACATTGGCACCAAAACTGACTTCCCCTGTTACATTTGTTACTAGCCAGCTGGTCTGCCTTCTAAATGTATACGTTCATTACTTTTATGTCTAAAGGCAAAGAAAAGAAAACTTCAAGATGATGTTCAGCAGTTACTGGCAGGTATTGATATGTGTTGGTGTCATCTCAAATCATAATGTTCTCTTTAAACTATCACTTATTTTATAGTTATACACTTGTTATTCTCACTGTTACAGGTCAACAGAAGTTTGATGCAAGGGCCAATGATATGTTGACTTACAGAGCTCTTAGAGGTTAAGAGTCCATTATCACCTATTTCACTTAATGTCAGGTTTTGCCTAATAAAAGCATTTGAAGGTTGATTCATACAAATTTATACCACATTTATTTTTCTTGTACTTTACCAACAGCTTTATCTGCAGTATTGATTGCTTGCGGAAGTGACATCCCCCCTGACGTATTCAGGGTCAGTTATTTTCTTGTTTTTAAACTTTGTCAAACTGTAAATAAAGTCAATAAATGCAGATCTCCTTGGCTGTTAAATCACACTTTCATGCCAATTCTGAAGCGAGCAAAGGTGGTATAAGGGTTGGAGAGGGATATGCCATGTGGCAAGGGTTTTGTGTTGTTTCAATCAAGATAGCAGATGACATGTGGGTGTCAAATGAAAGATGGTTAGCCTTATTGATCCAGGAAAAACTGTGTTGACATCAATTGAGTTGATAATTTAAGGTTTGTTAGCTAATGCTCAAAATGACAGAATTTGAATCCTTTTATATGGTGATGATGTAACAGGTGTAAAGTAGTTGTCAACCTGTTGACCATTTCCTTTTCAGGAAATTCAAGCACGTACCGTAAAGCTTATCTCTCAGTGTCAGCAGTCTGCATACCACTCTAATCCCATACCATTCGGCAGTGCTGATTGTCGGCAGGCATTGTACCACGTTCTGTTGTCTTGTCTACTCACCACCTCACCTCATGTTCCATCACCTGTCAATCATGCTGTCCGATTATTTAGCAGTGGACTTCAAGATGTTGATGTTAAGGTACAGGGGGTGGGGTGGGGGGTGGGGTAGAAGGGCATGGCAACTGGTATAGAATGGGGTGAAGAATGGAATGCCACCCTTTCAGTGTGACCATGTATTCATCACCTCCGACTGGGTTAGCTCAGTTGGTAGAGCATGGGACTATCACACAGGAGATCATGGGTTAGAACCTCGGCTGGACCATCACTCAGGGTCTTTAAAATAACTGAGAAGAAAGTGCTGTCTTTGCCATGACATCTGCAAATGGTTGGAACCTATAGTCTTCTTGGATAAGGACGATAAACTGTAGGCCCTATCTCGCAATACTTGTGTGGGACGTTGATAAAGAACACAGACACTGGTTGAGAAGAGTAGGGAACATACTGTAGTCTCCTGCACATATTCAAGAATTTATTATACTATAGACAATGTGAAAGTATCTGCAGCAAGTTTGTATGGCACAGATCATGATATTTCCCATTTAACTGTTCTTTTTTTACTTTGCTTTAGGTGTCCAGTTTTTGTCAAGAAGCCTTGGCTGTTACTAATTCCATCATTCATCCAAGGTCCTTTCCACAGGTGTGCTCTAGTTCTGGACCATTATCACTGGGAGACTCTGAGCAAGCATCCAGTAATGGTTCTGTTCCCAGGGCCCACCATCAAAGTGATACAGAATCACAGCCCTCGAGTCAAATGATAACTCAACCTATTTCACTGCAACAAAGTATTTTAGGTGGAGGAGTAATTGAAAATGAGACCAGTCATGGTTCTTCACAAATAGGTGTAAACACCACAGAATACAGAGAACAGACTCCTGAGGACAGTAATTTTGGTTCATCTGTAGCAGATATCTGGAATGAATCTATTGAAGGGAGTCAACCTGATACATTGGATAGACATTTTGTAACGTCTTATGTCAAGGAAAGTGGAGGCAATGCCACTCAAAGTAAAAGGCAACACAGTGAAACAAGCAGCAATACATCAATAAATAACATCAGTCAAACATCAGGAATCCAGTTCACAGCTTCAAGGTCAAACATTTCAACAGCAAACTTGCTCGATACAGAAGGCTTCCTCACAGCAACAGCTAAAGGTTTACCATTAAATTCCAACAGTGGAAGGGAAGACCAGAGAGCAGTGGAAGAAAACATTCCTCTTGACAAACTGGAAAGGGATCATAACTTAATGGACACTGTTGAGGCATCAAAACCCAAAAGGAAGAGAGTTGATGATTGCAATAATGTCCCTGATGAACAAGTGTACAAAGACAGCAACATTCCACCCACTCAAAGCCAAGATCATTTGTCTGAAGGTTCTGAGAACAATGCTGAAGCCACTGAGGTGAGTTAATAGCTGTCTTTGATGAACAGGACTCCACAAACCAAAAGCCATTCACTTGATTGTTTGCACTTGGTTCTTGTACTTCTTGATGTCTTGGTTACAAATTAGCATGTCGTTGCCATGTCGTTGAGTGATACTCATTTACAGAGTTAACTTGGGAGTTGATACAAAAATTATCTCTGCCTCTGTCTTTCTTCTTCTTTTCTTTTTCAGAATGGTGATTTTGATGAAACTTCACAAATGTTGGCATCATTTGTTGATTCGTACCCTGATTCCGATGATCAAGGCATTGCATAAACATCTTGGTGTTACTCTAAACAATAAAAGCATCATTTCTAGCATCATTAATTTTTGCTTCCTGGATATGAACTGTTGGGCTCAGTTAGCTTGTTCAAAAGGTGGATGATGCTATCCAGCAGATCTGTGCTAGCAAAACTAGTTTATCCAGTGGAGAGTGCTATCCGCCTGTCAAACAACTGGGGCCAGAACACTAAACATCTAAATCCCAAATGGGGCAATTGTAGTTTAATTTTCTTTATTAATGTTAACATGATAACTGTACTGTACAACACTTTGTGCATTTTATAAAACTATTGACTTTTAGGTAAGACTTTCTCAATACAAGAAAGAAAAAAGAACTTCTAAGTCCAGTTATGAGGTGTAAAGAAAGTCACTGAGTAAAGTTGTTTGATTTGTCTCCCTCATTTTCTCCAGATCAACCACTTTTAATTGAGGTTAGTACAAAGAAATTAAAGACTAACATTTTGCATCTAAAATCCACTAGCATGTCTGAGGTCTTCACTTCAGACTTCAGTCTGTAATAGTAGTATTTTTGTACTTAGATTGATTTAAAATGAAAGTCAGTTCTCTTGGCCTTAGGGGCTGTATGGTATAATTCTTACAGTATCTGGCAGGGAAAGCAAATAAGCAACTGGGATGAAACTTCATTGCATGGTAGCATGATTTGGGGAGGTTGGACTTTGATCTCCATTTCTCAGCAGATAAGCATCAACAGTTCCCTTCTTCCTGTCAACCTCTGCCTCTCTCTTGCTGGCCAAATCAAACTTTTTTTGTAGCTTCAATGCAAGCTGAAAGTCTTTGTCTTCTTGCCCCTTCCTTTCATTAAAGGCTTGTGAAAAATGAAGATCACTGACATTGTTTGAGAAGCAAGTAAATCCAGCCTTGTCTGTTGAATTACTCGTCCAATAAGATTCATTTTTTCCCACATCGTTTTCTTTCTTTATTAAACCTGTAAATGAAAGTATCAACTGTATCAACCATGTGGACCAAGTTTT
>BLFK01000292.1:142410-181049 GCA_014634185.1 Astreopora myriophthalma
TGATTGTTTGCACTTGGTTCTTGTACTTCTTGATGTCTTGGTTACAAATTAGCATGTCGTTGCCATGTCGTTGAGTGATACTCATTTACAGAGTTAAGTTGGGAGTTGATACAAAAATTATCTCTGCCTCTTTCTTCTTCTTTTCTTTTTCAGGATGGTGATTTTGATGAAACTTCACAAATGTTGGCATCATTTGTTGATTCGTACCCTGATTCCGATGATCAAGGCATTGCATAAACATCTTGGTGTTACTCTAAACAATAAAAGCATCATTTCTAGCAGTTAATGTTTACGTCATGTTGTATAATTCAAAGGCAAAGGACTGAGGGACTACTTGACATTACTTTTGAACATTAATTTTTGCTTGAACTGAACTGTTGGGCTCAGTTAACTTGTTCAAAAGGTGGATAATGCTATCCAGCAGGCGTCAGTTGTTCAAAAGGTGGATAACGCTAACCACCGGATAAATCGCTATCCAGCGGATAGGTACCAGCAAAACTCATTGACATATCCAGTGAATAGTGATTTATCCAGTGGATAGCCCTATCCGCTTTTCGAACAACTGGGCGCAGATCTGTGCTAGCAAATCTAGTTTATCCAGTGGAGAGTGCTATCCACCTGTCAAACAACTGGGGCCAGAACACTAAACTTCTAAATGTAATCCCAAATGGGGCAATTGTAGTTTAATTTTCTTTTTTAATGTTAACATGATGACTGTACTGTACAACACTTTGTGCATTTTATAAAACTATTGACTTTTAGGTAAGACTTTCTCAATACAAGAAAGAAAAAAGAACTTCTAAGGCCAGTTATGAGGTGTAAAAAAAGTCACTGAGTAAAGTTGTTTGATTTGTCTCCCTCGTTTTCTCCAGATCAACCACTTTTAATCGAGGTTAGTACAAAGAAATTAAAGACTAACATTTTGCACCTAAAATCCAGTAGCATGTCTGAGGTCTTCACTTCAGTCTTCAGTCTGTAATAGTAGTATTTTTGTACTTAGATTGATTTAAAATGAAAGTCAGTTCTGTTGGCCTTAGGGGCTGTATGGTATAATTCTTACATATCTGGCAGGGAAAGCAAATAAGCAACTGGGATGAAACTTCATTGCGTGGTAGAATGATTTGGGGAGGTTGGACTTTGATCTCCATTTCTCAGCAGATAAGCATCAACAGTTCCCTTCTTCCTGTCAACCTCTGCCTCTCTCTTGCTGGCCAAATCAAACTTTTTTTGTAGCTTCAATGCAAGCTGAAAGTCTTTGTCTTCTTGCCCCTTCCTTTCATTAAAGGCTTGTGAAAAATGAAGATCACTGACATTGTTTGAGAAGCAAGTAAATCCAGCCTTGTCTGTTGAATTACTCGTCCAATAAGATTCATTTTTTCCCACATCGTTTTCTTTCTTTATTAAACCTGTAAGTGAAAGTATCAACTGTATCAACCATGTGGACCAAGTTTTCTTTGTTTTCTTAGCTATTGTTAAGGTTATAGTTACATCTCTTCTGCTTTCTTTGTTTTATGTCATCCATGAGTTCCACAGGTTCTTTACACCCAGGATGACCCCATCTTTGGATGTCACGGTGCACAACAACTTCTCTTCTTGAATCAATCACACTGTAAAGCAAAGACCTTTATGCAATAAAGACCTCTCATATCAAAACTTTAGACCGAACATCATGGTATACCTTGGGTATCCAAGAAAGCCAACTGCCTTCTTGGAGAGAACCATTTGTCCAGTGTTCTACAGCCATGGCTTGCTTGGCTTTTCTGAGGTTTTATCTTTTTGTCTTTTTCTGAATTTGTATTTGGACCTAGTACTGACTTTGCCGATAAATTTGTCTGTGAAAGCCTCTCTTTTCCTTGTGAATTCTGAAGTAAAAATTGACAAGAGTAGTGTTAATGTACAGTACAAATGAAACGGGAGAGTTTCTTAATCATTGTAATCAATAGCATGAAATTAGAATTAATTATTGACCTGTATTGTCTCCTCAGAAACTATCTTTCTTGCGAGTTCTTCATCTTGCTGTGCCTGATGCTCTAATGACTGGACCAATCTCTGTTCCTCTTCTTGCAGTTGACGGATAGCTTCCTCACTGGCTCTCATTTCTTGTTCTCTAGCTTGTTGCACCTGAAATTGTGTTTTCTATTGTTATGTGAGTGCAATAATTTCAAAGTTTTTCTGTGGGATCATTAAGGGGAACCCCCTGGGTATTTTCCAATTGGCTCTCAAGATATTTAAGGCAGTAACTATTCCGATTTGTTCTCTCAGTCATGCAATTCATCTGCTGGCATGCACTCCCACAGCTGTGTTGGTTGAAGATACAGGGGCCCATTTCTCAAAAGTCCTGAAAAGTTAACGGGCCCGAAACGCAATTTGTAAAACTATGATCCGCTTATTCTGAAAATCTCGTCTGTTAACATGCTTTCAAGTTAGGAAAGAGCTAACCAATAATAAAGTTTCACAGCTTAAAACATCTTCCTTTTCAAGATACGGAGGGAATTGTGGCACCTGAAATAAGCCCAAAATTTTCTGGGGCTTTCGAGAAACAGGCCCTAGGAGAGATTTTAGAAGCATTGGCCGGTAACCAGGCAAATACTGGCCTCACTTTATCACGTTTCTGGCCTGTTCAAAAACTACTTGGCTTTTTGCTACAGGCAAGCATTTAGAGGGAAAATTGTAGATTGAGAAATACCGGTAGACTAGTGAATTCAAGTTTAAAGGAAACAGGAAGCAGTTTGAGCTAAGCTCCCAACTTGACAAAAGCCTATCGCAAAATGGAATGCCACTCAAAAAATCAAGCCATGACTAAGAAAGTCAAAGCAAATGCCACCAGTAGTGATTTCCCTAGGAAGTGAATGTATCACATACCTTTCTTAATTCCTCTTCATACTCCTTGCGAATTTCTCCATCTTGAGAAATTGTTCGCTTAGGTGCTGGAAAATCTGTACATCACCAAAGGAAACAGCAAGTTCCGGTAATAGGAAGAGTGGAGTAGAGGAGTTAGCCAAGGTCAATTTTGATATCTATTATTATCCCTTAAATGCATGATGTTAAGTTCAACCCCTACATTAAAATCTTTTGCAAAAACTTGTTATCACAAAGTTGTTCCATAATTTAGAAGTACCCATCCAACTGTTCAACGACAGAAAAGTAGAAAACTATGCTCCTATCAATTTTTTGTGAAACCAAAAAACTGCTCCCTAAATTACATAGAGAGTGTTAACTTGCATGACCAGCAGCCACATCCATTTACTGAAAGGAAAGAATCTGAATAGAAATGGAGTTCAATTCTTTTTCAGCTGAGTAGAGAACAAACAACAAACTCAAACCCCATATGGTGCCAAGTCTGGAAGTTGAACCTGCGTCAAATTAGTGGGAGGCGAGTGCCCTCACCACTGCACTACTCCCATCCTATAGTAAAATTCACATTCTGACCGTCCCACCCCTGCTCTCCATCCACAGCCCCACCCCTCCCCATGAAAGAGCCCATAGAAGTCTGCTTGCTATTCCGGTTATTTTTGTATTGACCTTGAAATGAAGGTGTTTTTTTTTTTTTTTTTTTCCAGAAACACATTTACATCGCGAACGGTTCATACTTCTATTCCTTTGAGTCTTAAGTAGTTTAATAATTATTAATCTTACCGAATAAATCTTCGTCATCTTCTCCGCGTAATCTTTTCTGACATTTCTCAGGAAAAAGTCTTTGGATCTGTTCCCATCGCTTTACGTTGACTAAAGTTCCCTTTCTTGAGTTTCTTCTCGCCCAGCTTGATATCCTCATTCGGCAGAGAGGACAAAGGAAATTCGCTTCCTCCACATTTTGCTTGAAGCACGGTCGACATAGTTCGTGATCACACGGCATAACAACAGGTTCGATCAAGATTTGCAAACATATGGGACAGGTGAAGTCTGTAAAGGAGATGGAAATAATATTTTCGTCGCTTAAGTTTTCCGTTTGGTCCATTTTTGAGCTCCCAACTCTGTTCAGTTTCGAGTGTACATCGGCCGCCATACTGGTTGCTTATTTTAGAACGTGACAATTATTACTTCTTCTCCCTCCCCCTCCGTATCTATCTTTTTATTTTTATTTTTGGTTTGAGCCTGTTTCTCACACGGCTCTGTTTCTCTCACGGCTATATTTGCTAGGCCAATTTGTAAAATTGGAGGCAACGATCGTTGAAGACGCACGTATTAACTAAAATTTAAAAACTGGTGTTTTTTTAAATTTAAAAAATGCGTCTCCTCACCCTACCCGGGTGTTTTCAAAAAGTTAAGTGCAGCCGACCGGTGCGCCTGAATTTGGCGGGAAAAGCAGCGTCAAGTGCGCGTGCGTCGGTCCTCGAGGCATCTCTTTTGCCTCTTCTTTGTCACTTTTTAGAGTTCTTGACTACAGTGCCTTCCTGTCCTCGAAAAGCTTCGGACACTTTTCAACTGTACTCTTTTTTGAAACACAAAAAGAATGCCGACAGCAGAAGTTGAGAATGTTGAGTCGACTGGCACAACTTCTCCCAATGAAAAAGGAGTTGAGAAGTTTCCCGAGAAAAGTGAGACCAAATGCGAAGAAGACAAAACATGCAAAGAAGCAAACACTGCAGAAGACGATTTAAAAAAAACTGAGAAGTTGGAAAACATGGGACAGGAGGATCGTCCGGAGACAGAGAACAGAGAAGAAACGCCGAACACGTTTTCAGAAAACACAGAAAAAGCTAAATTTGAGGGGGAAGAGTCTGCGAACAAAACCGTGGGCGAGGCAACAAAGATGGCGGAAAATTCCAAACGAAAGTCGACAGAGCCGAGTGATTCAAACAACCAAAGCCAAGTAGTGGAAAGTCCACCCAAGAAAAGAAAATCCACCTAAAAAGGATGATGGAATCTCCAATGTCACTGGTACTGTACTTAATTTTTGGTGCCATTTAGTTTGGTATTGTCCCTCTCATATTGTTTTTAGTCTGTTTTGACTACAGTCGGCGACAAGGGACTGACCTCAATTTACCTATAAACAAAAATGGGAGAATTGTTAATGATTTTATGGTCATCGACTATTTAAATCATTTTGGTCATGTTAAGATTGTTATCTGAGGGTTTTATAGGGTTCTATGCTAAAATTGAATTCTGAAACGAGGGATAAAGGTTATCTTCAGGGTAGCTTATGGAGTTTTGGCATGAAGAGCTCCTCGCTTAGAAATTTAACCTCCTTTTGAAAACATCTATATTCAGCTTTGATGTTTCAGCTTTATTGACCACATGAGGAATGCAAAAGCGACAGTTAAAAAAATTGTGTTTCTCATTAAAGTTGTAATTGTGATGAAAACCATGAAAAGTGTGCCGAGAATCTCTTAACTCTTAACCTTTTCTTAAAATGAGCTGGCTTCTCTCGCCAAAAACATCTCCTTGATTGCATGTTCCTGCGATCTGAACATTGAGATGCACATTGTGGAGTATGATTTACCTCTTAGTAAATCGAAACTATCGCTGATTCTTCGCTTCTGTATGGAAGTTAAAAACAGGCGAATTTTAGCTTGAGTATTCTAGTCTCACTTTAAAATGACTTTTGGGGATTTTTTCATTACTGATTACATATCCTTATCGTTTTAACCAAGGCCTTTAGAGAGTATGGATCCAACTATAAGGTAGTGGGTGAGACTGTAAGCTGGAAGATAAGATCGTTATGAAGAACACAATCCTCCCCTTATCTACCAGAAGACTCGATGAATATGCAAGGTTATCGGAATCTTAACAGATTGTTTGTTTAGTTGCAATTCCAAACCGATAACTGTAGAGTGTTTCTGTAGAGTGTAAACTACCGTCAACTGGCTCTTGAGGATTCAAAATCTCACAGTGGGAAGTCACTCAGTTATGTCCTTTTTGTTTCGGCCTTTGAAATCCGTTGGCTTAGAAAATAATGAAAAATTCCACTCCACTGCTCACCGTGCATTGTGCCACATGTAACTGAAATTTAAATTTCCTGTACACTTCAGTTCAACAAAGGTGGCTTTATAAGCTGGTTATAATTGACTTAAGTGAAGCAGAAGTACTTGTTTGAACGGCCTTTTCAGGAGCCTTGTCTCTGAGAAGAACATGAATCCAACCACTGAGCTTCAAGCAAACGTTTACTCAGATCCTCACAGGAAATTGTCAGGAAACCAAACCCTTGACATCAAAACCATTCTAGAACACCTAGAACCACATTCCACCCCTGTTCACGCACCGAATAAAGCGTTTTTGCCACGATTGCCTTAAGTCTTGAGTCAAAGGAGCCGCCGCCAGCTGTTTGCCTCATCGGTTATTCATTATTGATTGTTTGGATTATTTTGACAAACTGAATTAGTATTGCACGAATATGGCAAGGGCTCCACGGGAACCTCCCAAAACCACTCGCTCGAGCTGTCAACTATCGATCAAGCAAGAGACCGCTTGAGGCGCCTACCACTGGCCTCATATGTGACAGTTTGTTCTGAAAACAGCCAACAGCCCGTGCGCTTTTATAGCATTAGAAGCGCAACGGAACTTCATATTACTGTAATAGACACTTGAACGGTGTTTGTTCAACATTCGGTATTCTAACCAGCACTTAAGTTATGGCTTCTTTTCGGGTCCTTCACGTGCTCTGTTTTTTCAGTTTGATTCTTTTAAGAGTACGGCGGGCACACTGCCAAGCAAGTTCGGAGTTATCCTGTTCAGAACACCTCGGAGAGAACAAACTGACTAGTATTCAACCTCCTCTGAAAGGTAAGGATTGAGATTTCCGATTACGTTTGTTATATGAATAATTTGATTTCCCTATCTTTGACTGAAGGATTTTTCATTTTGCGCTCAACAGGAACGGAGCCGCAAATTTGCGTGAGCAAGATGACTTGCTGCACAAGACAAACTGAAGACACTCTTCGTATCAGAGCGTCAAAGAAGATCAAAACTCACATGCGAACAAAATACAGTGCAGCCAAGAGTTCGCTCTTGGCACTTTTCGACGACTTAAGAGGTAAGCGTCAGTCGACGGTTCGTTAAGTATTTTTGTAAGGTGATGAAAACCACTTCATTATTTTCTTTACGTAAACAAATGGTTCGTAAACTAAAGATCGCCGCTGAGAAAGGATTTGCGGTCAGAAAAATTTAAGTTATTTGAAAAATTTGTAGCAAGCTTAAGTGAAAAGTTTTAAGTCCCGGTCAAAAATCTCATCTCTCGAGGAATTTTCGGACAATTAGACATCAATTGCGCTTTTACTTATTAGCTACAATTGCCATCGACGCGTGACGTTTTACACTTGACGAAAAAAGTGCAGACGAGCTTGTTTTCATTTGAATTTATTTCAAAGGAAAGTTGAAATATTCCCCAGTAATTGTGTTCATAACTGCGAGGATCATAGCTGCAATTAATTGTGTTCTCTTGCACTCCTCTATGTTTGAAATAATAACACTTACAAGTACAGTGAAGCAAACATATGCATGTGGGAAACTGTCACATATCGTTATAAATAGATCATCGACATTTTCACTCCATAGAGATGATGATGAGTGGTTCATTGAACGTTCGATATCGATATATATTTTTCTAGTTTTGGCAGTGTTGTTGCTTCCGGTTTCTTCTAGGTAAACCAATTCGATTCGCTTGAAATTGACGTATCACGCGACTGATCGGTCTACTGTGAATAATTTATTCAGTGTGAAACTTGATTTGGCTCATGCTTGCAAAGCAGTGTGTAACTTGTGAATATTATCGTTTTGATGCAAATATAAACCACTCCTGATATTTGAAGTTTTTTTTTTTTGGATAAATAAATTTCTTAGATCTTGGTTTTAACAGGATGTGAAGCAATTTCACTTTTGCGAGTTAGACTACGATGTTTCTTTTTTAATGACAATCAGCTCGTAATGCAGCATCTTTTTCCTGGGGCTATAATAATTCCATAGGGACTCGCAAATAAAGCTTTTACATTGTTGTATGTGGGGAATTTGAATATTGTCGACGGTGTTATAGTGAATATGCCAAACGCAATAACACTCTCTCTTAAATGCGTCACGGTTCAACATAAGTTGATCAACTAATGTCGTAGCTATTGCACAACAATTGTTGAACAGTGTCATGCCATGTTCAACGTTGAAATATGCCATTCAACATGCTGAACCCTGTCGAACGCAGTTGACTTAAAATAGAGACAAGCTCTTTTCCGTTAAAAAGTTGTTGCAACATCAGTCAACACTTTTTTGAGCAACAAATGTTGCACGATGTTGAACCGATGTTATCAGCTTATTAAGCAATCTAAAGCAATATAATATGCAAATTTCTACGTTTTGGACTCTCAAAGATTCCATTGCAAGAAGTTGTGTTTGTAAACAATGAAACTAAAGGGTTTTATTGTTCCCTTTCATTAAAGCCTGTCATTTACAAGTATGCTTTCTTGTTTGTTTTTATCAAAATATGTTGGCTAACTTCAAGGAATCCTGGGTCTTATTCGTGAAGTTTTTTACCATTTTTAATCAATTTCGATTTTCAGGTTATTTTCAAAATGTCATTCGCGAGGGTCATCGCCAGAGCGCTCTTTTCTTGATGAACACCCAGAAGAAGAATCTTACAAGAGCTGAAGTACAAGTTATCTCAACTTTCTTTAAAGACCTTGAAAACTATCTGATAGATGATAACATGGAATTAGAAGAGATTGTAAATACCTTTTTTCGTGATTCGTTTCCATTAGTGCTTGAGTATGCAAACCCATCTGGGAAAACTGTCTCAAACTTGTACAGACAATGCTTGAAAACCAACATGAAATCAATACAACCATTTGGAAATCGTCCAGCACAGTTAGTAGGTATTTTTGAAGAGGTCTTTGAGCCAGTCCGCAAGCTATTAAGCAGCTTCAAGTTCACAATAGAAGTAATGAACATGGCACAGCATTTTAACTTTTCAAGTGGATGCAAGAATTTGCTTTTGAAGATGAAGTTTTGTCCATTATGTCAGGGACTTCATAAACTGAACCCATGCTGCAGTTACTGCAAAGATGCATTGAGAGAATGTTTGATGCCTGAAATTAAGCTACAGAGTGTGTGGGGATCATATATTGACAATATATACTCCCTTGCTCAAAGCATTGGTATGTCTGATTTGGAGAACTTCTCAAACTCAATTTACAAGGATTTGTGGGATGCTGCCATGCATGTACTACTTCAGAAAGCAAATGTTATGAAACAGGTAACATTAATCGTGTATTTTGCAATAATTGAAATAAGAAAATCATGGCATTTGCTTGACTATGACAGTGATATCCATACATGTTGATATCCACTAGATCTGGTTTTGAAAATGTTATGGTCATGGCCAACAAATTAGGTCTTTGTGCAAGTAGGGGAAAGCATTGTATTTGGTTCACTTGGGATTACATGTAGGCTTGATATGGAGTTCTTTTGTTTCTTTTGATTTATGTTACCTGTCTTCCCAGACTTGTAGAAAGAGCCAACAAATTACCCCTCTTATTACCTCTAGGAGACACACAGACTCAAAGCAGCAACTTGACAGCCATGAATCAACTAACAACTATTCAGACTGCGTTTAAATCCTTGTTGTCTAGGTTTTGGAAAAGTGTGGTATGCCAGAGTACATTGATGCACCATCAAAGACACTTCATGATACAAATTCAGTATCACCTACACCACATGTGAAGGTACGCTTGTTTGCCGAGATGCAGGCCACCGGATCAAAAGTGCTAGCTCTCAAGTCTTTTTACAACAACTTGCCAGATGAGATGTGTGATGTAGATGAGGATTCCTTTAACTGCTGGAATGGAACATCTGTAGGAAGGTGAGGTTTTCAGCATTTACCAGTACAGTAACCGTTGAGATTTATGCTGGCATGTCACACCCTTTCATATTTCATGGAATCTTGTATTACCAGTACCTCATATATTACCAGCATTACAACCATTTCTCTAAGAAGTGAGATTTTAACCCTGAGACTCAAATTAGGCAGCACAATTCATGGCCTGTGCAGAATATTGAGTAAGGGGAGATGAGAGTTGAAACACTGCTGACTAAACACACTCCTGATTCTAAAGCATGCAAGTTGATCTTTTGGTTTTTGATAGATACACAGGATTATATTCAAGTCCAGCAGAACTCCAGATGACTAATGAGGCATGGAGGCATTTAAAACTATTGGCACAGAAAATAAGAGACCGCAATGGGGAAATTGAAAAGTTAATCATTGTTCATAACATGGGAGACGAAGAAAGTGGCAGTGGTAGTGGAAGTGGTGGAGGTAATTTTGTCAATAAATGTTAATTCTGTTATCCCATCTGGAGCTCAGATTTTGTTCGAGTTTCCATTTGATGCAATAAATAGAGGATATTACATGGCTGCGCGGGGATACGAATTTAATCTTCAAGTGCTGAAAGTATCTCTCACGAGTGAGCGAAGCTTTCAGCAAACCTCAGCAAACATAACTTTTTAAATTCATTTTCGAAACAGCAAAAAAGTTCAATTAAAGTGGTCACCTATCGCAAAATGCCTGTCACAAAAATGTTATGAAACTCGGATATAAAGTTAGAAAGGAGAAATAAAGAAAATAATTCTTATATTCGACATTCTTCGTGGCGAACTGCACCGTCTTCGCACCTCGAAGCCATTTTGTGAATGAAATTTCAAAAGAACTTGCCGCGTGCCTGAGGGGGAAGCTCTCTTGTAATTGGTTAATCATGTTAGTAACCATGGCGACACCAATATCTTCACATGTGAGAGATAAAAATAGTATTTTCACTGCGCGCGGTGAAGATATGATTTTTTAGTAAAAGGAAAAATCCCGGTATTTCATCAGTATCTATAAAATAATACCGGTATCTATCATGTTGTATTATGGAAATTGCAGTTACTGTTCTAGGGGATGTGTCACCTGGCCAACAAAGAGCATAGGACATCTTAATTTGAACTGGGTGGTACATGTACATGTTGACACACAATAATTTATTGACATTCAGAAATGGTAATCATGTCTATTTTTTTGTAGGAAATGAAATATATGGAAGTGCTTGTGGTGCTGACGATGAAGACTGTGGCAGCTCCAGTGGATCTAACAATGAAATTACTGATGTACCTCGTCGTAAGTTTTATTTTAAATCAACATAAAACATTTGGGGTTCTTGGTTCAGTGGGATCTGGTTTTGATGACCTCCAGTAATAAGTGAACTTCAAACTTCAGCAACGTCAACTTTATTTCACACCATTCAAAGGATCTTGATTAAACATACATGTGTTTGTTTTTTAGGAGATAACAACTAGATATGTAGAAAAATGATGGACTACAGAGGCGTGTACAGTGGCCAAAGGAGCAAAGCAGCTTTCAAGTTGGCCACTGTCATGTTGACCATAACTAGACAGACCAGAATATTATTATAGACTACCAGTACATGTAAATGGGCACAACAACAACAACAAACAAAACAAAACAACACCAGAAAAAAATATTAAGCAAAGATATTGCTGGTGAAAAACCTTCAAGGATCTTCAAAGGTCCTTCAAAGATCTTCAGTTGCTAAACTACATGCAAAGATCCTTAAGGACATTTTAAGGATCTTGTGGGGATCTAACAAAGATCCCTGTGAAAACAAGTTCAAGGATCTTAGTAAAGATCCTTGAAGAACTTCAACGATCCTGAGAAGGTCCTTCAAGATCCTGTCAATATTTCTAAGATCCTTAAAGATCTTGGCAAGATTTCTGCTGGATCCTCGAAGATCTTGGCAAAGATTTCTGAGGATCCTTGATCTTTGAAGATCCTTCAAAGATTTTCACCAGGGATAGTTTATATACTGTACTAAATATGCATATCTTACATCTAGGACACAGGTACACATACACATACACCCAAACACACTGACAATTTGAACCCACATATAAGTAAAAGTACAAAGCCGACTGGAAAGTATCATTGGATCTCTATATACATGTTCATTTTTTTTAAGTCTAGCACTTGATTTGTCAGGTCCAGTGACCAGCTTGGTCCATTTTCTCTTGTGTGAAACACTGCTAAAATGCTATTTTTGAAATTAAAAATCCTTGATCCCTTATCTTTTCATGTGTATTGTCTTCCAGATAAAGATACAGACCTCTATATAAGTGAATCAACTGAATCCAGTAATAACCTAGCCGGTGGAGTTCCTACAACCAAGCATGAAGCTGGGAATGTGCTAGCTCGTGGAAATGCATCATCTACACATACAACTTCCTCACTTCCGTTATTAGCTTTTTTACTGTTTGCAGTGCTGACCCGAAACTGCTAGCCGTCTCCTTTGCCCCTGATACGAATCAGCATTTTTAGTCACCAGGAGTAAAAGTAACTTTGATATAAAGAAATACAGCTCGAACTGTCTTAAGCAACCACTTCAGAGTATAAGGTTGTTTTCTTGCAGATTATATCTACAGTAAATAGACTTGGCTCCAGGAGCAAATATTGTCTGCAAAGAGGTAATTATTGTTATTTTTATTTATTCCTGACTATTGCTGGACAGCAAACGTTATCTGAGTTTCATTATTATTAGTTGATTTCTGCTAAAAAAAAAAAAGAAAAGAAATTTGGTCATAAGAGAATTAACAGAAATTTAGCTGCACTATAGCAGTTCACATATCCTGTTCTATGTGACTGTTCTACATGAACATCAAATCATTAATTGTCGTAATCTGTGTGTGATTCAGGGAAGCTTCTAATAGGCATAGTTTTAATTGTCACAACATCCAGTTGGTATTTTTGTTTCAGTCCACTGAGTGTAGATATTTATGGTAATACACCCATTTATAACAAGCACAGTTATTTTTAATGTCCAGTGCAAAAACGTTCTGGATACACTTGATCACTATGATGGAGATGGATTAATTGATGATGATTGCACCATGTGTTTACATTGTATTGGATGGATTTAAGGAAGCTTACTGCATGAGCTTTCCCTTGGACCCAGTGGAAATGGGTCACGTAAAAAGTATTTGGGATTCCTGTTGTGCAAAATGTCAGGTCATGATCCATTGATTTGTCTTTCCAGTTTGCTTGGGGAATGGTCAGGAAAGAACTGTCTTGCCTCTTGGTGGTCTCTTTTCCACCAATTATTGAATAGTGATATCCCAAAAGGTTTTTTTGTCATTGTGTGGATTTAAGTGTTGATGGGTTAAGTAAAGAACAATAATTTACAAAGTATCTTATTTTGTTACAGTCAAGCTATGTCACAAATGCCCAGTATTCACAAGACTGAAATGAACATTTGTATTCCCATTCCACACTTCTGAAATTGATTGGAATATTCAAGGTTTTTATGAAAATCACACTGTAAACTGCATAATACCTAAAAAGGTATTTCATGATGTGCTCAGGCAAGCTATAATTTTCAGAGGCTACATGTATCATTAACAAATACACATAATAGTAAACACTACTTATGCAACCCTGCTAACTTACTACAAAAAACACTTACAATACAATGCTTTAACCAACTATAACACTTTACATGACTACACAAAATCTCACCACTTTGAGTTAAAGCAGTCAAGTTTATTTTCATTCATGGCAATATAATTTCCAAGATTTCTTTTTTTCCTTGCAATAAAAAGGTGAAATCAGCAAACTGGTCTTTTGTATTATTATTTTGCACAAGTGAACAGGAACTGTTTGCCAATAGATTGTAAATGGATGGAATAAGGACTGTTTATCTATGGTTGTTTGTTACCTGAGAAGGAGTGCAATGAATTGATTCTGACTACACTCACATGAGACATTCAATGTGAAAAGTTTATTGAGGATGAGTCAGTCAGCCATGAGCTGTGCGATTCAATGTATCCTAATATCTATTAATTATTCATATGTTTACTTCACAAAATTAATTGAAGATTCCAAGAATTTAGAAACTGTGCTATGCCAGATACGAAAAAACACTAAAAAAACACCCTTTAGATGTGGCCAAAAAATATGTGGAAACGTATTCCTCATCTAATGCAGCAGCACGAAACCCCGAGGAAAGGGCATTCTACAATTAATTTACTCTAGTTGATCAAATCGAAACACAATCCTAAAAAAAAATAAAGCGGGCGAACACTCCGACTGACCGACCTAGAATGACTTAGATCTCCCGCCAAAAACCTTAAATAGTCCTTAAGCAACCCGAGATGCACCGCGAGTCTCTCCAACGTGCCGTCAGAATAATAATTTCCGACTAATTCGTCCCTCAAACGTTGGAAATTACATTTTTTGACTATAGACCTGGTCATTAGTTAAAAAATAATAATATACATTGCTTCACTTTGCTTACCCAAATGCACATTTAGCTTGTGGGTAAATGTTGCCTCTTCATAGGTAGAGAGTTCAAACATCACGTTTTAGTCTTGTGGTTTAATCTTAAGCTTTGCATAGACTTTGTCAATAACGTATAATTGAGGTATTTTGTGCTAGATGTCTGGTTTGCTCAAAGCATTATTTTATAACAATTAGTGTGATGTAATGCCTGATGAAGATGTGAGGGTTTGTGAAAAATAGGAAAGTGCAACGTAAAGTAGTAGTCACCCTAAATTTACTATACTATACTATACTATACTATGCTATACTATACTATACTATACTATACTATACTACTTACTCCACATTCATCACATTTATCCCGGGACACAATGGAGAAGGTATGCGCTCTACCTGCTGAACCAATCCTGCTCTTATCCAAAGCATTGTTAATTTTCCAGGTGTGATGGGCTACTGCTGAGAAACCCAAATTAAGTACAAGATAAATCTTTATACTTATTAATCTTTCAGGAGTAGTCGGTACTGTGTTTCCCTTTCGAGTTTGTCCAAACAGTACCCTTCCATGAAGCTTTTTTAACTTTTTAGTCAAAGTAACAGACAAAGACAACAAACCAAATATCCAAAAATGACAGTTTATTCTCCATATCTGTGAACAATAGTTAAACAGTATATATATCAAACATTATTAGATTTGACATGTCTTCACATTAAGCGTAAATGTGCAAAACATTGCAAAAATATAGGTCATGTTCACAGGTATGCTTGCAACAGAAAGCTAGCCATTGGGTAACAGGGAAAACTACTGTCAAACAATTATTCAATTTCCCTGACAGGAGTTGAATAATAATGTAATACTGTCAGCTAACACAAATGAGAAAAATTGTGAAACTGGTGAAAATGCCAAATTTAAAGAAAGTAGGGCCCAATTCTTTATACCAGTATACACACTACTTGGTGCAAGCCCTGTAGCAGAGGTTAAATATTGGGTGCTTACCATTTGGCAAAAAAATCCATAATTCTTGAGAAGTCAAATGGTACAGCAATTTCCTGGAAAATCCATACAGTACCTCTAGAGGTAGCCATTTCCTCCATTCGGAACAGGTAGTTATAACGTCCCTTACCACTTAACAGATCTTGCATTTCCAGGCACTTATTGTGGTTCTTAGCACGGTTGCATCGTTTGAGAAGGGAATAATTTAATGGTAAGTGCAATTTTGTCTGGTTGATTGGTAAAATCACTTACCATCATGCCACAATTATCCCAACCAGAATTTCCCACAAATGATTAAGCACCCATTGTAATACTTCATTCAGAACAGTTTTGGAAACCTATTTACCTGAATTAAAGTGTTGATTTTACATTAAGAGGCTGAATTACACTACATAGATAATGAAAGTTTTTAAACTGTTGATTAGACAGCCATTAATATTGCTATTCTTACTGGATAATAATTTTTCAGAGATTATGTAACAAAATAAGTCTCTTGTAACCCCCTCTCCCAAACTGTTTACTTTCTGGAAAAATAATGTACACTATAAATAATCAGCCAAACTCGTAACTCAAATCTTGTTTGATAAATCAGTGAACAACCAGATCTGTTAAGGAGTAATAGAACCATTTGCATGAGAAAAATAGTCTATGCACGATTTTAACAGGGGTGACAAAACTTTACGTTTGTGCAGTACAGGTTTTTGTCCTGCATAAGCCACAAACAAGGTGCGATGCCTATTTAAACAAGCCATTTCACGTCCAACATAAACCACAGCTTTTGTAAGACCAGCTTGAAACCCTCACCTTACTTTTGTGTAAGCCATGGCTTACAGCTACAAACTGGAAAAATGTACCATTTATGGTATATCTGATGTTTGTATCTCACATAAGCCATGGATTATTTTTCTCCTATAATAAGCCCTATTACCTTCTGAAATGTTCATGAAGGAAACTTTGAAAAGGAAGCTTCATCTTTCCTACTGCTGGATAGGCAAGTTCTGTACAGACTGCCAGAGTAGTAAAGAGAAAAGCCTCTGGCAACTAAAGTACTTTTGGGAGCTAATTCTAAAGAGACCACACACCTGGTAACTCTAGTGGACCACAACTTTTAGAACTTTGAAGTAGTATGAGTATGCATTATATTTCTGAAAACACACAGAAGTGGAACCCAAAGTCCCTTTGGAGTCAATTTGATTTATTTATGAATGAGCCTTTATTTAGTCTCCCTTTACATCCTGTTCAACACACATCAGAGAAAAGGGTGTGACATCAATGAGCATATCCTCTCAAATTGTGTTGCTTAATTCTTGTTGAACTACATAGGAGAGTTGAAAAAAAATTAACTTGCTGGCAATCAAGTAATTGTGGTGATACAGTCCTTATTATTGAGCACTTTTAAAGAATGAATGCTCTCCACAGGCTCTTTCAATTTAAGTTAGTTTATTTTATCACAATGACCCCTTCATGGATTAATGGCAGGTATAAAATCTGCAGATGTATTCTGGCTGAAAAAAAAATCCATAAAGCATTCAGCAGATCCATTTTGTAACCACAAACTTCTGTGTAACTTCTTTATAAAAGATTGTTGGGGCTATACATGCAGTTATATACAGCTTTTTGAAGTTTTGATATGTCAAGATATGTGAGCTCTGACAATATCATTATGACAGATAAATAAATCTGACTGGGGTTTTGAAAACAAAAATAAACAATATGAATGCACAAGCATGTCTTCAAATGATGATTTTGCAACATAAATTTATACATTATTTTACAGTCCATTTCAAGTAGAGTATATCTTTCCGTATAAAAGAATGCCTTGGAAATATCAGCTTGACAGCTCACTCTTGAATTGTAAGACTTAACTTTTTTAGGGCTTTGTGTCACTTTTGCCTTAAATAAAATTAATCCTTTAAAACTGAGGCAGGCAAGTATCATTTTGCAGGCAGTTGGTATCAAAACTAAATCTCTCCTGAGAACCTTGGTTTACAGTCCACACTGGAGTTGCATCGCAGCACAAACAACTTCTCTGCCAATGAATTTAGAATATGTTATACTAATAGAACTGCGAGCAACACCCATAGTGTTGAGGAGAGTAACCACAGACCCACATGGTGCTGTGCTGCAGAATTATCCCTAGAGCCTGGTTTAGGATTGCCAGCACCTCCAGCCATTACTTCTCCTTCGTCATTCCCATCAATCTCATTCTCAGATTCAGTTGTGGGTGGGTCTGGTTCTTCAGTGATCTCATTTCCACTCTCTTCACCACTTCCACTTCCACTCCCACTTGCAGAAACACTGCCATCTTCGTCATCACCACTAATATTATCAAGTTCATCGCCGTTTATAGCTGCATTTAACTGATCAACAACTTCTTCAAGTCTTTTTATAGCGTTTTGAATTACTGGCTTTGTTTCATCCTCCATATCATTCCCTCCATCAGCAAGGCTTGTGTAACTGGTGCATAATAAAGGCTCAAATTAATCTCAACCTTTCTTGGGTGCTTAACCGAACAAATCGGATGTATTAACATCCAACTTCAAACAATAAACAAGACTTAGTGGCTCTGAGCAATCAAATGAGGACCTGAATGAGTTTTCCCCATAAAATTGAACTGAGGACTTTTTTCTGAGTGAATTTTAAATAATTATATCAAAACCGGGCTATTAGTCCATTTAATAATTATTAATCCACAATCCATTAGGCCATAATAACATTACCCATAGTCCCCAAAGATAATACTCAATGTTTAAAAGCATCTCTTAATTAACAAACGACAGGCAGCATGATAGCACAATTTTCTTGCCAGATGTTCAACTTTGCAGTTGATTGCTTTAGGCCAAACTCTGCCATTCTGTTGCTATTGTACCTGTCTGCTTGTACTACTTGGTACAAGTGATATGCTGGTTCAGAAAACCCCTCCATAGACTCACTAGTGTCCAGTCCATCCAGAAAACAATAGACAGTAGTTGGTTAAGTTTTATTTCTAAAACCCAATTGGCTCTTGTAACACCACTTCTCGTAACTTGCAAATATTAACAACTACATTGCAAAATGGAGGTTGGGTGCCTGGGATGTCCAAGGGCTTCCCCTGGAGGCTGGCCAGGCAGCCCCTGGACTGAGTAACAGTCCCATGGCTGGCAATCCCTGCAACCCAGCCATGAGCCCCCACACCAGGCATCTAGGCACCCGTCACACTGAAAAGCAATGGAAAAATAGGGAGGGGAGGGGGGAAGCAGGCCAACTGGGCAAAGAAGCACAAGAAGGCCTGCAAGATCTCCAAGAAGTGCAGCCATCTGACTGAAGAACCACATCAACATGTGCCTAGGCCACACACCACTGACCGCTACTGCTCTTTGAGGATAACAAAGCTGCCAATCTGCACCGCTATTTGTTGTTAACTTTGTTAAATTGCATTTAACTGCATGAAAAAATTAATTACATTGTGGGATCACCCACTTCCATTAAAGAAATTTAAAAAGTGTGAGTCACTCACCTTCCTTTTCCTACACCATTCCAACAGTCTGAATTCTCATCTTTAACAGAAATGTCATCACAAATCTTGTCTGGAAGTGCACTCCAGAAATTATCAGCCAACTTCATTTTTTCTTTGAAATTTGTGCTCAACCTAGGGGACACAAAAGGTTGGAATTAATTCATACATGGTACTTAAGATGCATTCATTTACAATTTTTCCGGAATGAGAAAAAAAAATTATTCTCAAATTATTGGGTGATTACCTCTTATTGGGAATTTCCAGTTAACAGTAAGTAATATTCCGAATACACTGATCAACTCAACCAACTGGACAAAATTGTGTTTGGCATTAAATAACTCTCCTTTTGAAAATTGTGAAACCAAGTCAAGGTCCTCAAAATGGAAGAATCTGCTTTTCCAAACAGATAGTCGGCAGTACCCTGAGGTACTCCACAATTTCCTAACAGATTTTCTGGAAAAAGCCCATTCCAAAATGGTCACTTTTATATAGTGTGGGTTGCACCTTAGAGCGTATCATATATTAACTGATGAAGTAGTGGCTTCTTAATTGTCCCAAATGTGGGGGATTTGACATTTGAAACGTACAGTTGCTTTTGAGTAAAGTGGAAAATCAGAGTGCTTAAAGGAAAAACCGCCAGAACAAGGACAAGAACCAATAACAAACTCAACCGACATGGGCTCAAACAGGCCAAAATGGGGCAGAAGGTGACTGTCATCACTGCACCATCCTCACTTACAATGAGCACTTACTTGTCCAAGTTGACTTGTGAGGAGGCTGTTCTCGGTAAAGCACTATCACTTTCTTTTCCTTGTCTGTTGCTTCCTTCAAGAAAGAAATCATCTGTAGATCTTTTTGTCAGACCAGGGCTACCACACTCTTTTGCTTGGACAACCTGATAAAAGGTAACAACTTATTCCCTCAAAATCACTTACACTATTTCCAAGTAGATGCAGTTGACAGACAGAAAGTAGTAGTAGAAGAACGATAAGGTTAATATTTATAATCAGGAAATGCCCTCCAATGACATTCTCGGGAGTGCCAATAATACATTATTATTGTGATTAACCACTTTTCTCAAATAACCTAGGATCATTGCTTTAGGTAGGCTGCATGACATTAAAAGAAACTTTCGTGAAACTTCAATGAGCAATACCCTTTAGTGATGAATCTTATGTGAGGGAAACCTTTTCAGACTTAAATTATCCCCCCCCCCCAAAAAAAAAAAAGGAGCCTCCATCACATGCTCATTCCAGTTCAACCATGATAATACAAATAAGTCTTTTGGGGTTTTGAAAACAGCTAATTTGCTTGTTATTGACTAGCCGATTTTAGTTAAAGTGAATAAATTTGTGAAGATGTCACTCCACTGACATGTGCTGACATGAGTTTCACATTCAAGCTAGATGTACGTTAACAAATTTTTCAGTTTAAGAGGGGATGGGTCATTATAGATTAACTTTGTCTAGCTCCTATAACCCTGCTTATTATATACTCAACAAAATATCTCGTTTCTGATTGGCCAATGGCGAATGCATAAATAGGTTATAGAGTGCAAACTAGGTTATAGAGTGCAATACGGAAGTTGCTATGGAAACACCGTACAAAGTAGCGCGTTTGAGTAATTTTGTAGAGAATATAATAAATAAAAAATCGTATGAACCTGCTCGTGCATTTCGTTATTTATGGTCACTCGTGATGTTTTGAAAGTTCTCAAATTGCACTCGCCTGCGGCTCGTGCAATTTTGAGAACTTTCAAAACATCACTCGTGCCCATAAATCACGAAATGCACTCACGTTCATGCGATTTCCTATACTTAAGGATAGTTACAGTGCACAATTGTTGTAATATAGTAGGGTCACAATTGAATGGTGGTTGTCATGTTGGATTCAACTGTTTAATGAATTCATGATCCTTGAAGCTTTTCCTTCTGCCATAATGAACCTGGTCATAATAAAGTCTAACTATTCTAAGGATATTGGCAAACAGGCCTATCTGAAGAAAGTGAGGAACTCCAGAACATTAAAAACCTTCAACTTTGGTATTGAGTCCCTCTAGACTTAGACACACATTGGGGAGGATTTTATTACATACTAGTAGGGAACAGGACCTTGATACACTAGGATTACTGTGATTTTATCCTGTAAATATAAACATATTAAGCGTAGGTACTTAGTGATTGCATGCAATTGGCTTTTTCTTTTGTATTCTTGCATTTCCTTTTATGTTATATCAAAACCCCAAGGTTTTGTACTATTGTATTGTACTCATTATTCTGTACAAGTACATGTATGTTTGGTCTCTTCCAACCCAATTTCCTCTCTCACCTTTTCTTTTACCTCCTTCATTTTATCTTCTTGCTGAAAATTCATGATGGCAAAAGAAATCTTGACGTTTATTCCTGTCATCACATCATGTATGTTTGTGGGTCCTGTCTGCTTTTCGAGAATTTCTTTTAAAGCTGCCATGTAGCTTTGCCACTGTGTGTTGACCTTTGCAAGATCAGCAACACAGCCTTTGTAAACATCACTGCAAAACTTGAAGCATGGTTTTATTGCTGTCATTGCTTTGCACCAAGAGCAATACTTCAGATTGACTAGATTATTCTCACAATCCTTGGATGAGGCTGCAGCATTTTCAAGCAGGTGCACCACCTCACGGCCTGCATAGAGTGCTTGTGAAAAATATCTTGCATGAATCAACACCTTGCGCACTTGCAGTTTTAACTTTTGAGGAATATCACCAAAAGGCTGCAACTGCTCCATGCGTCGGGAAACACAATTTAGATATGAGTCACTCAAGTGATGACGATCATTCATAATCTGAAACATGCCATTCATGAGATTTGTAAAGAACTTGTCCATGATGCTGTTGACATCAGCACTGGTTTTGCCACTATAGTAATCTGTCATATCAACAAACAAGTCCAAGAATATTTTGGTGTTCTGCTCGTAATAATAGCCATAAATCGTTTTGAACATCGTGTCCAGGTCTTCTTGAGACTTCTTGATGAGTCCTCGAAAGTAACCTGTGAAACAAAAGGAGAGCTGTTACAAAAAGAGAGGCAAATTATATTGTACCCAGTTAGAATATCTGACAGCTAGAGGGGTTGAGTGCATCAACCAATTCTTTAAAAACAAACTATTCCAGAAATTATTCAAGGAATGATCCAAATCAACAATAAAGGTTGAAGTGTTAATAGAGGATATATTACATGGTCGCACAGAGATATTAAAAGTTCTCTTCGAGTGTTGAAAAATATTTCACCAGTGGGTGCAGCAAATGAGTGAAATATTTTTCGACGCGAGATATTCTTCAACTTGTTTATTGCATAAACACCATTGAAATACAAAACCATTTCACTTTCATATTTTTTTACGTGGACAAAGGCGCGATTTATTGTGTAACCACAGCAATGGTTATCTTTTCACACAAAAGTTTACTGGTATTTCAACCCACCAAGTCAAATGTCTTCTTTAGTGGCCATTTGGTGACCAACACTTTAGGTTTAGTCCCCAAAATATAAGGGGCTTGCAATGGTTTCATATCTAACAAACGTTTCATATTTAACAGATGATTCAACTGCATGCACACCGTTTCATGTTACTCACATTTATTTAAAATATTCCATCCTGATTTGAACTTCCTGCTTTTCCATTTATTTTAACCCAAAAATATATATTTGCTTGTGTTATAAGTCTTCCCAGAATGTGTGTACTCAAGCGACAACTGTTTTCCGACGAAGTAGAAAAAGAATAAAATGAAACTCAATCTTGATTTTCATTTTTTGACAAAATCGAAAAACAATTCCAAAAGCCAATTTTAGTTTTTTATTTTCCGGCCATATCCAAAAACGAAATTTGGACCCTGAGGTTTGATTTCCCTTTTCTCACAACATAAAAAAATGAAACTCGAAAGTCAAGTTTTGAGTTCCGTTTTCATTTTCTGACAAAACCGGAAAACAAAATTAAAATGTTGAATTTGATTTTTGTTGTTATTTTGTGGTTGCCATAAGGTTGCCCAATATTTTCCCGATTTTGTTGGAAAACGAAAAACGGAAATCAAAAAAACAAATTTTGTTCCCCATATTGTCAGAAAACGGAATCAAACCTCAGGGTCAGACTTTCATTTTTAGATATGGCCGGAAAACAAAAATCACCTCTTCAAATTGGGTTTTCGATTTTGTCGACAATCGAGTTTGATTTTTTTGGTTTTCATGGTTTTTCTACTTTGTTAGAGAACAGTTGTTGCTCGAGTACACGCATTTCCCAGTTTAGTCACACACACGGTCTCCCAGGACAAATCATGAAAAACAAATCGATTGCATGCATACAAATTAAGAAAAATGTCACGTGCAAGGCAACCGACTTGAGCCCAATGGAACAGGACAATGTTTTAGCAGAAATCCTACCAAGAAAGCATTCCTTTAAATGAATATCGATGACATCTTATTATCAGCAGAGAGGACCTTACCATTTCAGTATAATTCATGTATCCATTTTCTATGGTCACCAACTTGGCAACTGTTTTCCGAATCAAGTCACCAGTACAAAAATTTTAGTCACCGTGGTACCTAAAATGGTCACAGCTTGGAGGGTTGTATTTTATTAGTGTTTATATAATAAAAATATATAATACATGTAATTCATATGATTTAAACACCAAACATTGAAAAATTGTGGACATCACAAGGAGACAAAGGCAAGAAACACCCAAAGTGAACCCTGTACAAACAAAATGTACAATACTCTTTATGAGATATGTGGCTTTAGAGTGACACCCAAAAAGTGTAATTCCATTTAATTCAAGTAACTGACCAAGTTGCTAATGCAGAAAGGGCCTTTAACTAGAGATGGTCCCTTGTTAGATTCCCATGTTCATAAGTGCCATAAGTGCTAATTCTTAAAAACTAATGCAATTTACAATGTGGCCACTATCAAAACATCAGGAAGCGAAATGTTTAAGTCCTACTCAAGGAAGATTTCTTTCCCCCATCCGTAAAACCTGTGCACAGCTTGAGTGTCACAATTTATTTGTATGTTGAAATCCTTTGACAAATTTCTACAGCATTTTCAGTGTTAAGGTGGCTCAAACCAGTTTCAACACTTTCAAGAGCCTCACTTATTAGAACGATTGACACTACAACATTGTATCAGGTATTAGCAATGTTATGGTACCATACGAAACAGCAATTAATGCCTGAGTCGAACATGGAGGTTGGGTGCCCAGGAACCCTAGGGCTGGAGCTGCCGACCCCAAACCCAGGTAGCAAGAACATCCCAAAAGCCTGACCTACATGCAACCCAGCCACGAGCCCTGCCCACCAAACCCAGCCCCAACCCAAGCACCTGTCACACAGAACCAGGAGCTCAGTGGAAATAATAACAATTTGCAATAATAATCATAATAAAACAATGAAAAAAAAAAAACACTAAAACTCCACTAACTGAAGATGCCCACTACACACACAGTAAAACTACGACCACATGTAAAGGCACACGCAACAATTGCAACAATAAACTGCTGACCTGAGGGGACAGGAAACAGTTCTGCCCCAGGCCTATTACAGTAACGCAAACCCTAGCAACACAAAAACAAACGCCACGCTAAACGCCACCAAAACATGCTAATAAATGCTAATGCCACGCTAAACGCCACACCAAAACGCCACGCCAATAAATGGGCAACGCTCCTCGTCGTTAACTAAGTTAAATAAATATATTTAACCTCATTTAATGCTGAATAAGATGCGCTCATGGCAAGGGGAAAGCCCTGCCAAAACACCCTTTATTTTGGCTTTAGTTGCTCATATCTCAAAAATGAACACTGTGACCCCTATTTTTTTTAGTGTCAGAAAATGACAGGCAGACCAACATGAAACTTTTTGCAAAGTTTAAAAAAATTCTGTGGTGTGGTGTATGCAGAGCCACCTTTAAAAATAAAAAAATTAAGATGACATCCCTCCCTGACATCTAACACCCGATACAATGTTGTAGTGTTAATCGTTCTAATAAGTCAGTCTCTTGAAGGTGATGAAACCACGTTGAGCCACCTTTAGCAAGAGTTTCATAGTGAAGTTTCTGATTTTGATGTGTCTGGTTTGACGGTAAACATATGCTGAATTTGTGTGAATTTACGCAATCTGATGCAATGTTCTGAACATGAAACCACTCAAGCCACATATTGATATTCACCACTTAAATTTACAGTTACAGTGAGCAATCTCGTAAACCTCTCAGGGTATAAAAAAAGTTACAACGAGCATACAGTAGGAACAATACCACGGTACAATGAAGTATCTCTATGTTGGGATCTTGAGAAAGATAAACTGTGCAAGGGATGCCATCTTAAAAGAGAGCAGGGTACTGAAACTATGACTACAAACTATGACCTATTTAACTATGAACTAACTGAATGCTACTGATTTAATCAAAGGGCTACACTGAACAAATTGTAAACTCCATAATAATCATTTTATATTGTCTTAATTGTGAAATAAGAAAATACTTAACTTACTTGGTTGATTTAATAAAAATGAAATAAAAGAACTGAAACTGAATTGTCAGCATGAGATATTATTTCAGAACAAAACAAAAAGCAGACTAATATAAGTGAATACTTCTAGAAAATAATTTTTTTTCTGTCCTTAAAGACAAAGTGGTAACAATATCTCATACACCAAACTGTTCTTTCTTGCTCACGCAGCTGCAGACATCTTACACACCTGATTTCCCTAACAGAAATACATTTTGGATGGCAAACTGGCCTTAGACAAACAAGTCATCCACTATAAATTCCCTGAAGATGCTCTTCACTTCTCAAATTTACTATCAATATAATAATAATTGTTCTCCAAACCAGTCATGGGAAAATTAGATGGTAAATTTGCCTTGGTAGCTTTTAACCGTCTTAAATCCACACTAAACAAAAAAAGCTGGATAGACTGCAAAATGCTGTTACCCTTTGTGTAGTATTTTGTCTACACTTGCATGCTTTTTACAGTCATAATTTCAGACAAAACTGTATACCAATCCTTGAATTCATAAATCATTACTATTTTTTATTACACATGCAGTCTTCTAATGAACAGAATTATGTTCATTATTTTCTAGTCTTCAATAAAGCAACATTACTTTGTTTCTGTTATGCTTTAAGTAGAGTACAGACTTTAAGAGTTACACTGGCTTTGATTCTGATTCAACTTTCTTAACTCTTAACCTGACTCACAAAGGTGTTTCCAAATTGGCAAAGATGGAAAAAGGGTGGACATTTTAAGGCTGCCCATTGTGACTAAAAACCATACGACTATTCCACAATTAAACACGTCTAGACAATGAAAGGAGACAGGACCTATTAGCAATGCAAAGCTATCCAAAAGGTGTCACATTTTATTCATAAGGGAGTTTTAACAGCCACACTCAGGAAGGTCTTTAGCAATTCTACAACTCAGCCGAAAACAAATCCTGGGCAAGGGTCAGCAAAGACATACTCAAATCTGAGAAAACGATCCAGAATAATTTTGTCTGAGGAAGATCTATGAAACTTGTATCTAATTCATTCAAAGCCTTTGTCTTACTTGAGCTTAAACTCATTCAACGTTGAGAGGGTCAAGGAAAAATTGGGTTTCAGTTTTGGTAAGCTGAACAACATAAATCTTTTTTTCACTACAATGTCCGCACCCAAACGACATATTTGCACTTGATAATTTTAGGTGCATATTTCTGTACTTTAATCCGATTATGATAAAGTTCCGTTAGCTGACACCTCAAACAGACACAGGACTGGGTGACATGGAAGGAGGGCTTCCTTGAACATGTCGGAATCAGGAAGGCCGTAAGAAGTTGTACAGTATGTGCCTAAAAGCGTTAAAAACGATAACTGCTTCATTCCCTGGGAGAATTGACAACGTGCTGCATATGGGATCTAATTGGCAAAACCTTCAATTTGTCATCCTGAAAGAAACATGTTCAGCCACTAGCAACTTGCCTTGCATGTTAATTTCTCTGAGTCAATATTAGACGTAAATTCTAAATTACGCATCTAAAAATGGCAACAACGTAAGATTTTGATCTCACTTACACCATTACAATTTTACAAACTCTTCACTGTACACAACTAAATATATTACGTTTTTTTGCTCCCAATGTTAAACGAGAACTTACAATAAAGTTTGAATAAATACACCCGCAAAAATTAGATCGAAACCACGAATTGAGAAAACAATCAAACCACTAATCAACGAACTAAAGATCTGAACTTTCCTTATTGATGCGAATGTTAAATGGCCTTGGGCGATCACAAACTGCGATATACAGAAGTTGAAATAAAAAAATTACGGCTCACTTATAATCCTTATATTTAACAGAAAGACCAGTGAAACACAAAGCTATTTTTGTCCAACTCGAGCGGGGGGTATTCGATATACTGTAATAGAATTGTTTGTTCTCAATACATTCATCCATGTGGTTGGCAAACTAGTGTTTGCAAACTTTATTGTTCGGGAACCAAGTGACAAAAGCATTATTATCTAAAAACCTACTACACCACTGGAAACGAAATTCGTGAGAATTAGGTGTAATGTAATACTGTCAGTATGCACTTAAATTAAAGACTTCACGTCCATTTCAGTTCAAAATGAGTATCACACCGTTTTATGTTTGACATTTCACGCCACTGAGAGAACTAAACTCGCTGGTTCACAAAATGAACGCAAAAGAGGATGTTTAGAGGGAAGCATGTTCGAGTGGAGATCAACACACCAAACCCATCATTCCTAAGCTGGTTTTTTTTCCGACATTCCTTAGACGAGATATCGAGATAAAGTTACCGATGAAGCACTTCACAATTTCCAATTTAGTCGAAAATCTTTAGTTTTCAATCGGATTTTCTTAGATCTTGAATATGGAGGCAAGTTTTGTCATATATCTATCAACCACAAGCGAACTACTAAATTTGCCTTTCGACGTTTTCCGAAATCGTGAAAATAAACCCACAGAATACTTACAGTGACAGATACATGGCTCCAGGATTATCGCAAGGGATCAAAAACACACGTCTCGATGTTTACTTTTAAGTTTTGCCCAATTTCCTGTGAACCAAACCCAATCGACCTAAATTAGCGAAGGTGACCTTCAAAACATTCCCACTGAACCAAAAGAATCGACTGGTTTAGCAGCCGAACGATGAATCGCGTGGTCTTAAGTGAAATCTACCTCATGGATTAATTGTACTCAACTCGGCATATATAAGAATACCCAGCATAATACCCGACGAATCTTCATTGACAGTTTTTTCACTCGCAAAGTTAATCCACACGCTTTTAACACTTTTTCATATTACAGGACGGAGCTTACCGTCAAACGTCTTGGCTTGCTCGTTAAAGAGACCCTTAAGTTTCTGAACTTTCGACGACACTGCGTCATCAAAGTCACCCCTTGATAAAATCGTGAAACGCTCCTCCATTCTTTGCGAGCAGCATTGCTTGCCGTTGTCTTTTGGGCAAACGCGGAGGTCATTTCCTAAAACGCAAAGCAAGTTCACAATATTGTCAAAATGAAAGCCGAACTCATCTAAGTTGTACCTCATGCCGCGAAAGACAGCTTAACAAAACGTAGAAATAAGCAACAACACCACAAGCTCTCCGTTCGTCGGCATGGAAAAGCCTACACCATAAAATCGCACAGCTTACCATCCACGGCTGACGAAGGGACGTCTTCTTCTGTTAACCTTTTCGATCTGTAGGCTATCTTAACCGTTGAGCAAGAGGGTTCTTCACCAAAACAACAAGAAGCACAAACGAGCAAAGCAACAAGTACAAAGAAAGAAGCCATTGTTGAGCTAGAAGTCTCTTCGAAACGCGAACAGTGGTGAACTCTCGAAGCCAGAATCTCGACACTTTAGACAACGAACCGCTCCAAGCTTAGGCTGCTACACACCGGCCTGAAATTCACAGTTGAACACGATGAAATCTTCAGTCAGTAAATGTTTGACTAATTCTTAACAGTAGGAAGGCAGTAAAACATCAATTCGCCTGCTGCGCCTCTGATGTGCGTTCGCGTTAATTACGGCACTTGTTCTCGTTGACAAGCTCGAACAATTGCGCTGCGCTTACGTCGGAATCTCGATATACCGCCGACCAATCAACATTGAAACAGCCTTGATTTCCACAAATCACGCACTTTATATTATTGTCCAGCTAAGCTGAATCCACTCTTATAAAGAAAACAATGAATACTAAAAGGACTTACTGGTGTAATGTTCAATAATTTGTATTATCAAGAAATTGTATGTTTCATTCACACACCCAGCAGAAGTTCGCGAGCTTGGTCGCGCGCTCGGAAATCAACCATGTCGATTCTTGTAGACTTAAAACAAACTTTGATAATTTGCCTCACAAATACTTCAGTCAACGTATCAACAATAACAAATCTCGACATTTTCTGTAAGTCAAGTCTTTTGTACGATTGAAAAATGAACTGTAAGGCGAAAAGCCAATACTGGAGTTGAAGGTGTTAATAACATTGACCACTTTTCCCAGTTAGCTGTTTTCCTCTCGGTCGAGGGTTCTAGATTTGTCACGTTTGCGTTTTAAAGTCTTTTGAATGTCCATGAAGCACATGTAAGCGTATTCGACATTCAGAATTTATAACACTATGTCATGTTTCCTGGCATAAACAGCCATAAACCAACTGGTCTTAAATACGAGCGGATTAGCACCTGAGTTTACATTGCTTTCACCAACAACTGAATACACACAACCACGGCCGTTATTAAAGTTCATCTCAGGCAAAATTGCAATAAAGCCTTCAAGGAGAGTTTTTGTAGCTGATTTGAAAGATCAATGCCGATAAATATGCTATAGAGACATTGAGAGATTGTCTGACTAATTCGAATGGAATTCCAAGTTCATACCAAACTGACAATTCAATGACTGTCGACGAAAAAGTGATCTTGACTTTCTGCATGGGGTCCTTGGCTGGAACATGGTCAGTATCAGCAAGCACAGGTAAAAAGAAGGTTGCCTAATCAGTTGTTATCTGCACAAATGACTGAGCCAATTGAAGTCTTCTCTCCGCTATTTATGCAATGAGATAACAAAACTAAAACTGATCAAAGAAGACTACTGGCAAAGTGAGAAGTCGTGATTATTAACGCAGTTTTATTGTCTGTTTCAAACTCTGATGTAAACGTTGAAGGGGGTCCTCGTTTCTCAAAATAACCGAGTGGCCTGGATTTTTTTTTATCCAACTGATCAGTTTGGTGGTGGTGAAAAAAATGTGGAGATTACGGGCATTAAACAATTCTTTGCCGGAACACTGAACACTCCCTGCTATGCTACGTCTTTTACTGCTGTTTGTTTAACTGGGTGGCGAATTTGAAGGCATAATGGAACTCGGCTGTAATTAAACGGTTTTAGGGATGTGCCTTCAAGGAAATATTTCTTTAAATTCCATTGCTACCGGCTACTTGCTAGAACCTTGTCAGCCGTAGTCTTTGAGACTTCTAACGGCTCTTGAAGAAAACTTATTTGCTTAAATGAGAAATACAGCATGATATTTGACAAACGCACACTGTTGGTACGGCTTGTCACCGCATTCAGAGGCACTGTTACGGAAGCTATTAGATGGAAAAGCCGTTTAGTTGCTGTTCACATTTTAACCTAGGAATTTTAAGCCATCATCACCATAAAAAGGTTTCTGAAGTGAAGATTTTTCTTTCTGCCCGGTCTTAGTTCTGTTGACCAATATCAGGTTGCCAAACAACATACTGCATGCACGCCGTCTCAACTTTGAAAGGAAGGATACACTACACTGAGTGGAAGAAAGGACCACTCAGCAGCTTTTATTTGAATGGTTGCTTTACTATTGTTGAGCACTGAAATATGGCAGTCGTCATGATCAGGACTGAAGCGCTGCTGGGTTCCAGCGAGGATTCAGTACTGTGTTCTCCTAGGCGCCAAGCGAGTTGAAATCATCCAAACTCCATCGATGGTTTTACTTAGAGGAATGCCGCAGGTTCCGGCCAGATTAATCATACGAAAGAAGGGTTTACACAAATCCGGAAAAGGCTTTGAAAGAAGTCTTCGTTTTTATACATTGATGCAACAATCAAGTACAATTCTCACCATTCAGTCTAGTCCTGAGTGACTTTCTCTCTACTTTGCATGCCCAACGAGAAATGCTCAGCTTATCCCACATTTATGGCAATTTGAAGACTGGAAATTGCTTAAACACGATATGTTTGTTTACAAAAGAGTGGGCAAAGTCAAAGCTGGGTGAATCCATTCAAGCTGAGGTCATTTCCGATGATTCTAGAGAAGCTTTTAAGAAATTCATTGAAAAGAATTCAAATTAAAGCGCGAAGGATTAACAAAGCATTTTATTTTGTCGTTTGTCTCTTTGGAATTTGAAAAACAAAGTCGGAAATGCCGGTTCTTAAACACTAACTAGTGTGGGCCCAGTTTCAGCGGAAAAACACTGAATAACATTTTAAGGTCTTATAAAATACAATAATCGGGAAAACTTAAATATCATCTCGGGGTGTAGCGGAAAGCTGGACCCGCACACTATTTGGGAAGAGTTCCCGGAGAAAGAAATGATTGTGAAGTGCGGTTTCGAAATGAAGTGAAGGACTGATCCTCACACTTCCTGGACAATTTAAGCAATTACTCATATATGCACTTGAAAAATTCAATTGACTTCAACGGGATTCGAACCCACGACCCACGACCGGTGTTGTGGTCTGTTGTGGTCTTGTCCGCTTAGTGTGTTTAGGTGGGTAAATGTGAGGAGATATTAGCTAAAATCCGAGCGTGGTAAATAACAATGGTGATCACGATCAATCTTAATTCAAGACTCATAACACCTGTTTCAAGGTATGCCTGCCTATAAAGCCACGAAAATCGCTCCCAGTGCCAGTTGGTCAGTAACAACACACAGCATGCAACAAATATCTTTATTGAGCTCTAGTTGCGTATAAGTATAAATTAGACAAATTGAAAGAAGATTAGTAATTTTTGCCGTCATAGAGAGGACAATCACTTAGAAACAGCAGAGGCTAGTCGAACTAAATGGCTTTAGTAGGGCTAAATGGATGGCAAAGGGAGCTGTAAGTTGGCGGCTGTGAAATCACGCTGACATGAAAGTGGCATATTTTCAGTGGACTGACAGGTCAGTGTCTCATATCCTAACAACCAGTGTCCTGGTTGCCGACAGCTTCCTGTGCACCTTTGGTAAGAGAAAGTTCCCTGATAAAATTTCTGTGACACCCTTAAAACACTCAGGGCCTCTGAAAAGGTTTCCTATTTTACGGGCTGGTTTCAGTTTCCTCTTTCTTCTGGGAGGTACTAATTACACTTTATAGCAAGGAACCGGCGCATCAAGATGTCACTTTTTTCTCAATCAAGTAAGAAGTACGAAACCGTGAGCTTTTGCGATTTGACTTCAGGAGACCGTTTCTCGAAATTTCCGAAAACGTTTTGGCCCCAAAGGGCCATTTTGTAAAACTATGATCCACTTTTTTAGAAGGCTGGTCCTTTAACAACTCAGTTTAGCTGGAAAAGATAATAGGCATGCCGCGAGGTTTCATGCATTAGAAACGCTTTCGTTCTTAAGATACACAGGGAATTGTGGCACCGAAATAGGCTCGAATTGAGAAATGCACGCCAGGGTCTCTTTTATGATTCCGGTGTGAGTGACGCCATCCTGACTGCAATAAAACCGTAAGCCTAGTATCATGTGTCAAACCCGCCTGCGACCCAGCACAGCAAGCCAGCCGCCCGACCGGGATCACAGCACTTGCCGCAAAATATTGAAAACGAAAATGTCAACAGCCGCACAAAATCAGGGCCGGATTTCCTTGGAAATTAATAAGCGATATCACGAATTATACGACAATCGTGTTTTCTGGGCCTCATATCCTAACAACAAGAAAAAAAGTACCCTGGATTTCCCTGTTGTTTTGTTACAAATGGTGGATCTTCTTCTATGGCATCATAGAGTAGTTCAACTTTCTTCCTTGTTAGTAAGTACGGTTCTTTTCACTTTGCGGCGGTTCACTTGCTATGAATGTTGTGTAATCATCCCGACGTTGTCAACCCTAACGTCTTACGTCTGTCGATAACTACTTCAAATGCGACCAACGGTGTATGATAGGTGTCACTTCTAACTTTCCAGTTCGGTTCATCTAATGTTTTTGATCAAAACAAACGTATTTTTCATACCGGTTTTGCTCTCTTTGGGTTTTAATCACATAAATGCCTTTGAGAGCGAAAGTATTGATCTTACATTTTTCCATTTGGTGCGTCAGCCGAATGCATTGTGGGTTCATCACTATCGTATTCTTCGTTTGCAATGCACCGCCAATTCGCCATTCAATTCTCGCGACTCGAGAATAGGTCGCGCCTCCTCGATTCGATCAGAAACAAATATTACAAGCAGAAATATGCTGCTCGCAATTTGAAAAAAATTCATTCTGTACAATAAAGGTCCTACACTAACCTGCCACCATTTCTGTTTGTGTTTCAGCTACTTGCGCTTAGCGATAACCCCTAGTCACCTACTCGTCGGCGGCGCGCTCATTACAGCACATGCAAGCTTTCATTGAGCCCGATAAGGGTCTTAGTTTTGTCTGCATTTTACATGGCCTTAACCGACGTGTACCCTCCTAATCTTATCCTTTTGTTACATGTCTGTTATGCCGTCCTATCCGTTGTCCTGATTCGCTCCGCTGCTTATCCAGTCCTCCTGTCTAAGAGTTCTGAACGTGCACATGAGCACGATTCGAGTTACCTTTCAATCACCTAACAAAAGTACTGATTGTTATGAGAAAGGGAATGATTCTAGGCCGGGAGAGAAGCCGCCAGCGCACCCAAGTACGAGAAACTAACTTAGTACTGTCTTTACAAGTGCTGGCTTCAGGAAGCTATCAGAGCTTAATCTTTTCCAAAACAGATGGGGGAAAAGGAAAAAATTGAGAGAAATGATTTGAGACCTGTATTTGCATTCCTGCGAAAGTTCACCAAACCTCTTGAAAGAGTTTTAAAAAGCGAGATTGCGGTCTCCTTTCCTTGCACGTTCTCACCTTAGCAACCGACACTCAGTCGGCCCTTTATTCCTTATTGATACCCAGATCAATTACAATTCAGACTATTCTTGCCGTTCTTATCACTTAGCGGCACATTAGAGCCTAATATCACCTGATTTTCCTCTAGAAGAATGCAATACGTGAGGCCACACCACTGTTGCCGCACGTTCGGACACGCCTGGCTGTTGTATTAAGTATTTGGTTTTGTTTTTTCCGATGTTTATGCTGTTTTAAGAACCTCTGCATGGTTCTATTACTCTGCTGTGGTGGCAAATCTGAAGTGTATGCTTGAAAAGAACTGAAGCAAACCGGTTACCAACTGAACAATTTCGTCCCCCCTGACTTTGAATTTGATATCATTAAATTAAATGCCTCTATAGTTTTGGCTTAGGTCATTTTCTTATGGTGTTACCATGTCTCTGTCTCCGATTTAGGTATGTAAATAAATAAGTAAAAACCTATTTACAGTATGGACTCTTAAGTCGTACAAGGAAGTCCAGTCGATGACTGACACTCTCACTGAATACAAAGTTTGCTGTTTCATGCAAATCAGCAAGTTGAGCGATGCAGTGACGCGGGGTGTTTATGGCTATTAACTCCCCGTGGATAAATTCCCCCCTGAGTTCCGATCAACTGAATGGGGAAAGTGGCTAAATCAAGTGGTCAGAATTTCTAAGGAACTGTCGTGTAGCGTCTGTGGGGGGAAAAACGCAAACTTTGGGAATCAACTGCAGGGTAAATTGGCTGCCATAAAGCAGTTTCCAACCTTCGCCCCTCATCAGAATTAACTTTTTAGCATTGAGCTGTAAAATATTCATCAGTACTATAGGCTTGTTCACCATCACTGCTCGGATTAACTTTAACAGTGAGAGAAATAGCATGCGCATTACTGACTAACAACTCTGGGAATACTGGGGAATCAAAACTGCAGCAACGTTTCAACACCCGATTAGAGCACCTAGCGACGGTCAGCGCCCGTTTAGCACTGATTTCTCGTTTTCCTGCGCTTTGACATAGCTTTCTTTGGTTGAGATTTAGTTCATCATGTACGAAGTAGGAGTTAGCTAAGTAACAGTTAGCTCTGCATTGAATTCATAAGGGATTTTCGTCTCTTGGATCAGCTTTGTAGCGCATCCAGTGATTTCTACCAAACTCATATACTATACCCGTGTTTGCCCTTCTTTTATCTCTACAGACGACATAACTAATGCACAGTTTTGCAGTAAGAACTCGGAGACTTGCGAACCTGGTTATGCATACAGCACGAATCAGTGCTACGTCTGTAAGCGCTAGTGGGCTTACCATCTTCGCTTTAATAGAGACGCAGGGTAGAGAGAAAATATTTCTTGAAATATTTTCCCACGGAACAATGACCTCGGCGATGCCTTAATTTGAAAGGTTTAGCGAGACATGTTGGTCTGATTTTGGCCGGAGCCAAATTGATAAATTGCCTCAGTTCCTCACGGTCACCGTGCTGTGAAATTCTATTGGATCCAGTTTTGACTTGACATGGATTAATGAAGCAGGTCAAGTCGTGTAAAATGAGCAAAACCGACTTAAGGATTTCCATTTACAGTTGTTTCCAAGCCAACTGTCATTCAATATCATTTAAATCGCGTGCATGCTGGCCACATTTTCGCATGACCAACTTGGATGAGCAATTAAAAACCGTTCTCTGAGATTCGCGTGAGCGTAAATCAGACCTTTCAACATTTTCTTTGTAATTGAATTAAGGGAAAACCCACATATCAGTCATATTGATGCATCAGAATGCAGAAGTTTCGTTGGAACTCCATTGCGCTTAAGCAGATATTGTATCGTATAGATGGGTTGTATATATGACTCAGCAATGTTTGTCTACTATTTCGTAAAAATCTGGCTTATCATCCCCTCGAACGAAACTTAAATCGAAAATGTTACTAGACTGATATATGTAAGGTTTCCCATCACTGTGAATATATCATCCGAGCTCTTACTACTGCTTTGATTCCGTTGCTCTGGCACAAAAGTGGTTCCAACATTGCCGCCGGTTGAGTCTATGGGCCGGATGAAGTTAACTATATTAAGTAGAACCTTCCCGTGCCAACAGTGTTTATTGCCCGAATTTTGTACAGGGTCTAATATTTGCCAAAATAATGTTTTAATCTTCAGTTCAGTGGCACGTTTACACAATAAACTGACTTTACTTCTCTGTTGACACATGTTGTTTTTACCGACTCATTTATTTACCTATACTTATTTATTTTAGGATCGTTTTCAAAATCCATCACCCCTCCAAATACATAGATTGCCTCCAAGGTAACTGATATTTTTGTCGCGAGTTTGTACAATGTAGCGTACTTTGCTAGTGTGTTATGTCATTCTGCTCAGATAAAATACGACAGTATGTCATTTTTATGTTTAGTAGCAAGTTGTATTTCTGACTCTGAATATAGTTCTTTAAGGATTAACACAATGAACATTCTCATCTATCTCTAGAAACAGAAGCAATTATTGCCTAGAACCTGCATGCTAACAAAGTTACAGTTAATGCTCTGAAGTGCAATGTGCAAGCGCCCTCTTTAAAGTACAGTTTGCGGAACATCACCGACAGAACCCTTGGTGTTAAGTAGCTATTCGTGCATCTTTTAAGCTTCTGGCAATCGCGCTGAGATTGCCTCAGCGACCCTGAAAGACAATATAGACCACATATCTTTGTGGCCTTAGCAATAGCAAACGCAGCTCTACCTTGGGAGGATAATCCTACGAACATTTGTAAAAGCCCCGGTATACTTCCGGCTTGTGACTGCTTTATTTCAGATTTACTGAACTGACATGTACCTATAATCTTACCCCAACATGGCGTTTTTCTTTGCATGCTCAGACGTATCAATGTTCACTATTGGGTATTTGTGGCACATCAGTTAACTTTTGCTCTGTCAAGGAAGATGAATGTTACAAATTGAAATATAATAAATTGGTTCCCTAATGGTGTGTGACCCCTCAGATTAGACCGTGTGGGTGTCAGAATCTTAAGATGGTGAGGGCGTGGGCGTAGAATCATTCGATTATTTTGTACTTCGATGAACGCTTGAAACACTAGCAAGGAATTCTGAACATTTCAACATAAACACCAATTGAATGAGGATGAACGATCTCGGTGTTTTAAGAAAGGAAAGTGAGAACACTGGAAACGCGATATGTAGAGCTCGACTGAACTTCTGTTCATTATCTCCAAGAAAAAGACAGCACGAGACAAGGAGCGGAAGAAGGTGCGCCAACCCTGTGCGTGCGCCTGATACCTACACCACTCCGAGTTCTCGTACCAGTACAGCGGAGGTCATTGGTTCAAAATCCCGTTGAAGCCCTGAATTTTTCCAGGCTTTCCTAAAATTGTTAAAGGAGTACGACGATCATTTCTTCATTCCATCAATCCGCACTTCATACAGTACTATTTCATTTCATTTCATTTATTTCATCCGTGCTCTATTCAACAAGTGGAGGACAAGTGCACAGAGTTAACATTGCCGCTTCAGTTTTCTTTTATAAAACAGTCACTGCGTAATGGAATATATAGGAACTTTTAGAGTCTTGCTCCTCACTGCGTTTCCGGGATCAAACATGTATAGTGGGTTACCTTAGGTTACCGAGCCACAAAACGGCTTAGGTTGCACAAAGCTAACTTAACCCGAAACCACCCTATCAACGAAAGAGGCGGCACACTTCAGAAAAGAATTTTTTCAGAAGATAAGCGCCAGTTGACAAGTAGTTACGTGGAGGAAGTTGTGTGGGCAGGGAACACATGCAGCTAATGCTGGCGCTTTTTACGGGGTTCCCTCGCTCGTTAAACTAAGCTATAATTAGATTTAAAGTAATGTACCCGACAGAACAATTCCCAAATGCATCTCATTCTCTGCCCTCGTCGTAGGAGTTGTCAGGTGAAATACAGAAGAAGGGAAGAATATCGAATCCAAGATTAGCTGAACAAGACAACAACAACAACAACACCCACAAAGTCGGTGAAAATGAGATGCAACTTTTCGTAGGATGAAGTTCTCAAAGAACCAAAGAAAACTTCACTGTTATGTGGTCACAGTCTGCTCCGTCGTCATTTCACTGAAGTTGTTCTGCAGAGGAACGCACGCGCAAAAAGTTCAAGTAGTAAGTTAGGCACGTGTAGAGTGCACATAAGCACATGCATATTGCTTTTGTGACACGCCCTCATAAATCAGTGACTTTCAAAATAATTTTCTGTTACAAGAGCAGCGATATATTCATTCTTTGTGTCCAACTTGTGATTCAAATGTTTGAAAAAGTCAGAGTTCAACTTTCATTAGCTGACTTCAGAATTGAAGTGGAGTATCAAGAAACAGAGCCAAAGTTCTTTGCAAGAAGGACTGGGATTTTTCCATCACTCATTGAGTGAAATCGATGCGCAATTTTATCACTCAAACTCAAGCCAGTTTGGTGGATACTACAGTTGAACCTCTCTAATGCGAACACTAATGGGACAGACCAAAGTGTCCGCATTAGAGAGGTGTCCGTATTATAGAGGTCACCAAGATTGCAACATTTTTAAGACTCCACTGACAGTTTTAAGTGTTCAGTAACGAAAAATAGGCCCACTGTATCTAAACTGACTAATATACGGTATCAGACACATTGATTTGTACATCTCAGTTACAGTACATACTTTATACGAATCGGTTATTTGAAACTAAAGGAACTACGTACAACGCAATGCTTCACCTAAAAAGGTACTAATAAAAGTACAATTTTCAAAACTCCAGTTGAAGATCAGTGAATAAAACGTTCATGCTTGCGTAATCACAAACTCTCT
>BLFK01000292.1:182347-197482 GCA_014634185.1 Astreopora myriophthalma
TCGTTTCACGCCTTACGAGATCCTGACACTTCCTGAAAGAAAATATCGCTAAAATTGTATTTTTTTCGTAAAGTGCATTTATTAAGCTTTCTTATGATATATAGTTTGTTAGGGTTTTATTTAAACTGGGGCGCGTACGATTTTTTTTCCGAAGGGCACCCGCGAAGGTGGGAAGTAACCTTAAGTTTATATGACTTCGCTCTCTGGGGCCGAGATTTAGTGTCCGTTGTCCTTATTAGAGAGGGTCCGTATTATAGAGGTTTTTTTTTAATAGAAAACGGGTGAGAATTTTTTCGGGACAAAGGGGAATGTCCGTTATAGAGAGGTGTCCGTATTAGAGAGGTGTCCGTAAGGACAGGTTCGACTGTATTTTATTTGTTTTCTGTTGTTTAAGGACTTTGTCAGTTATGAATTTGAACATCATTAAATTGACTCAAACAGGAAGCGACCTCAGGATATTCAGGATCATTTATGTTCCCTTTGTAAACTCAGCAATTTCAAGCTTGCAATCTGTGGTACATGTTTTGGTAATTCATCGCATCCCAATTTTATACCAATTAAGATGCAATTATACTAGTTTAACCTCCTCGCGTAGAAAAGAAAAAAAAAAGAAAAAAAAAAGAAAATAAATGTCAAGTTGTGGTAATCAAGATTTTGCTCTCTGAAGTACTGAACCAATGATTAAATGGAATTTTAGAGATTGGTCGTTCTTTCCACTTATAGCCCCCGCAAACCCCGGCGTTGTTTCAAAAACAAGGCGAAAATCTAGACCCAACCAACCCGAGGGAATATCATGTTGAAATACGAGAAGTGATTTCAAACAAAATTAGATACTATACATCGTATTTCTTATTATGGTTTCCTGTTTTAAAAAAAAAAAAAAACCCGAAGAAATAAAGCACGTGGGATGACATTGGTAATGTAAAACTGGAGCATTACGTTGCAGTCAGGTTGTAATACGTTTGGACAAAACAGATACTGAGGCCGGCTTGGCTGAAGCACTTGTCTCAATCCGGTTAACTTGAATAGTATTTAAGGAAATAACCACCCCATTCCAGACATTTCTTGTAGTCGTGAGTTTGTTTCCAACATCTCTTGCTAGTCCTTTCGACCCTTTCCATGAGCCCGGATATTACATTGCACCTATGGAATGTATAGTATCTAATCTCGATGACAGTTGCGAAGAAGAGGTAGAGTTTTTGATCTAAAAGTTCTTTTAGGTCATTCATTATACGGCGACGTAATCAGGAGCATCAAAAAAACAACATTTAGAAGTTACTTATCAGTGTCCATGAAAGAACTCTTGTAAAATGATGTTTAGAGATTAATTAATCATTTCCTGTTGCGGATAAACGCCAATAGCTGGGATTCATTTTAGTCATGCCACAAATAATATAACGCTTTTTTTTTGGCCAGGTGTTTACATGAAGGAAATGTCTTCCCAGTTGCTACTACTCCTACTCCTACTCCTACTACTACTACTACTACTACTACTACTACTACTACTACCACTACCACTACCACTACCACTACCACTACCACTACCACTACCACTACCACTAATATAATAATAATAACAATAATAATAGTCTAGCCTCGGCAAAGATAGGTGCGTTCTCGCAAGGTCTTCAACGGCGTGATTGAATTGGGTCCAAGTTGAAACCTCATCCCCAGGCCTTTGGTGAAAAGTTAACTTCAAGATGGCGGCAGTGTTTTGTAGAAACACAGCGGTGAAATTTTGCAAAAACAAACCCCCAACTACGCTTTTTCTTCCTAGGTAGAGTAGTAAACACAAAATTCTATATTTCCTTGGTGAATGAGACAATAAACCATGGGAAATGTGATAGCGAATGGATGACTGCTTTCAGCTGATTTTCGACGTACCTGTCTTTCGTTATAAGCAGCAATAAGGAAGTGACCAGCTGACTTTTATGTTTTACACCATTTGCAGACCAAGAGCGTTTATTGGTCATGCCCGTATCCAGCGTCGAAGAACACCGGGAAGGAAAGATATACATGCTGGAGAACCAGAGGAAGGCAGTAAACTGCGTATGCTAGTGCGCCCACTTGGTTTTACAATAATGGTATGGTGTTTGGGGATTTAACTTATTGGTTCTTTCAGCAGGTTCCGTAGCACGTGCTACGTAAAACAAAAGAAACAAAAGACAGAAAACAAAACTCCAAATAAAGACAAATCCCAAGTGAACAGAAAACAATGGTTTTGCAGAAAGACACGCAGAAAGAGGAATTTAAGAGGGAAAAAAATGATTATTTTTAGTCCGAACAATGTATTATATAGTACGCACATGGTAACGTAAATTGAATGTAATGGCATCAAGGAAAATTGTTTTTTCTTTTATATGTTGTTGTGTCCATGGTATTGTGGTATTACCTTCAGTGTTGTGTTAGTGTGAATCAATGCCTTGCTATTTTATCAGACACACAGGTGTTTGTAACTTGCAAACATGGGCCCAATCTCTCATCAAATTATGCTCTATGTGTTGCATATTTCTTTTCAACTTGTTTTTGTGAGAGGGTGTGTGTGTGTGGGTGTGGGAAGGGGGGGGGCTGGTGAGAGAGAGGTATGAGGGGAGGGGTGGGGAGAGAGGGGAAAAGGAATGGAGGGTAAACTGGTGGCTAACTTTCAACTTCAAACACTAAGCATATACCACTGCCTCCACTCTGTTTAACATGAACCAACCAATTTTCAATAGACCTTTTTACCGATACGGCGACCATCTTGAATTCTATTGTTCTGTGAAAGATATTATGGGATGCCCAGGGGGCAAATGCATACATGTTGCCCCCTGGGCATCCCATAATATCTTTCACAGAACAATGGAATTCAAGATGGCCGCCATATCGGTAAAAAGGTCTATTGAGTGTGTAAAGTGATTATGCAATTATTGCTTTGGCTTTTATTTGCTCAATGATTGGATCAAAAATACTTTCAAACCAATCAGACGAAAAACAAAAACCAGTTGCAATGTAGTCACTCTTGTTTCTCTGTGTTTGTTTCCAGCTGCCTTGAGTTGCTTTGTTTTCTGATTGGCTAATAAAACCAAGTAATGAATTGACTTGATTTGTGATTGGCTGAAAGGTGTATTTCCCTTCAGGATTTGATTGGCTCTTTAATTACTTTGGTTGTGGTTTTACAACAGTCAATTGAAAACTGCACCCAAGAAAAATCTCTCTGTCGTGGCACTCATTCACAGCCCTGAAAATTTTCAACACATGTCAAATAAACTTGAAGTAATTCTGGGGACAATTTTTTCTGTTATTTCTAGACAGGTGCAGTCAGCTTTGGTACCTGCACAATTCTTCATTACGAAAGAGCAAGGCTTTCTTACATCCATGATCACAAATCATTATTCCCAAGAGTTGCCTCTCCTAAACAATTTGGCATCAGGGATGCGGTGAGCATAAAGCAACAACTCATTATGATGCTCAGTGGAGCACTCTCACTCCACATTTGTTTGTTGGTCGTTCTTCAAACTGTTGTCCATCTCCTCTTTTCCAGTTAAATAAGTGGTGGAATTCTTTGCCTGGAGGTTCAAAGACTGCCTCAGTTATTATCTTTCTGAACACAACAGTATTCTTACTATGGCAGCTACCTAGTATGCAACTTTTTATGATGAAGTGGTTTACAATGTCTGCTAGTTCAGGTTGGTTGAGATGCTCTGTAGAATGTCAATAGTTCACTAGGATCTGGCTTGAATGAAACACTTGGTATCTTGAATGTCTTGCTTATGCAAATCACAGTTTGAACTTTGTATATTCAGCTGTCCCAATATCCTATTTTGTCAGTAATGATAGACCATTTTACAGTTGTAGCTGTGTTACCTGGCCTACGAATGGAAGTGAGGCTACCAATGACCTTGTTTTGATTCAAACCTCTTTGCTTTTCTTAAGTAAATAAAGACTAGTTTGCATTACAACAACACATTTTGTACGACAAAAGCAGTGTGGCCTGTATCAATACAAGGTCACCAGCAGCCTTGCTAATATTCATAGGCCAGGTCACTGAGCAAACAACTGTAAAATGGCCTATTCATTGTCAGGAATTATAAAAAAAGATACCTTAATTGACCACCACCCTTGAGGGGCTTTTCAGGGCCAATGAAATAAATGATGGAAATGAATATAACAGAATTGAGAATCCCAACCGGCGCAAGGCAGACCAGGTGCATATTTACATGCATAGCTGATGATCTGAACCCGGGTCTACCTAGAGCCCAGTGCAACTTCATCTAGTGGTCAGAGTGGGACTTGAACCTAGGACCTCTGAATCATAAGTCTGGCACCCTATAACAACCACTCAGCCATGGATTTTTACTCTCACTGATAATTAAACATGATTCCTTGAGCTGGTAAAACAATCAGCCTTACACTGTATTTAGGGTATTATTACTGACAAGTCAGCTTGTAAAATTCATATTTATGGTATCTCTGTTTTCCTTATACCTAGGTTATCCGATAAGGTTATTAACAAGTGCATTTAGTCATTTGGATTTGTGGCATTTGGCTGTTAACATGTTTGTGTTGTGGAGTTTTGCTCCCCCTGTAGAAGGTGAATGCATATTTGTTATGTTATATGTACTAATTCTTATCATGTGTATATTGCTTCACTGGTTGGTAATTTTCATGTAGAGTACCTAAAAAAAAGATCACTTGTGCAGAGACACATCATCACATGTTGAAAAGTAATGGGAAGGTGTCATCAGGTGTGGAGGCATACTATATCTAACCAATGAAATGAAAATATTATGATAAAAGTATAAATAATAATAGTAATAATAATAGTAGCGATAATGGTAATGGTATTAGTAATAAATAAATAGTAGAGATAGTATTATTCATCGTCGTCATCATAGTCATCATCACAATTATCTTCACAGTCATCGCCACCAGCACAGCAGTAGTAGTAGAAGTAGTAGAAGTAGTAGAAGTAGTAGAAGTTGTAGTAGTAGTAGTAGTAGTAGTAGTAGTAGTAGTAGTAGTAGTTGTAGTAGTTGTAGTAGTTGTAGTAGTAGTAGTAGTAGTAGTGGTGGTGGTGGTGGTGGTGGTGGTGGTGGTGGTCGTGGTTTTAACCTTAATTATTCACTAGTTAGATATCTTTGCTCCTGTTGCATTTATAATGATGTGATATTTTTCAACTTGATTAATATCGGATGTAAAACAGGGGGACATTAGCCTCTGACAAGATTGCTCTTAACCAGTACTTTTTTACATTTCAGCTCTGCTGGGCAAAGAGCAGTTTATAGCATTTTATATCACAGGAGGTAAAATTAAAAGATTTTAAATTTAATAGACTCTTCTGGGGGTAAGTTTTATTGAAAACAGAATAGTATGTGAAAACTCAGTTATCATTAACTTTTTTTTTATCCCAGGTGTCTTTGCATCCTTTGCAAGTCTAGCATACAGAGTTGCAATTTCCAATTTCCTTGGTGTGTCTCTTGGTGCGGTAAGTAAGATTCCACAAGAGGCAACAGTTGTGAACATTTTTAAGTGTCAAGAAAAGGACCTTTCAATTCCAAATTTCTGTTTCTGACAGTTTTAATAATATTAATTAGGATAGCAATGTTTTATTTGTTAGTTTAATTGACGTAGTTGTATTAGGAATCTTGTCATGACTAGTTTTAGTTATTTGTTTGTTTTCAGCTTTGCTAATTTGCACATTGTTTACAGTAGGGTTGTTAAGTATAATGATTGAAATCTAGAGTTGAGTATTTTATAGGAAATTGCACAATATGAACAATATTTATTATTATTATCATCATCATCATCACTGGAAGTTGGTTTACCTCAAGCTGTTAGTCTCCTCCTTTTTCTTAATCGAAACCTTGCTTCTCCCTCGTAAGTGTGAAATACTTCTCCTATATGCAGTGTAGACATACCGGTACATTTTTAGGGAAAAAATATGTAATTTAAAGTTTCACTGCTAATGGCAAGATGCCAACTCTAAACCATTTCACCCCAAGCCCTCATGCCACCTAAGTGAGTTAACATTGACTTTTGAATAGAGCGTAAAAGCGAATTAAATTTTGATAATTTCCCCTCTGTTTGTTTAATTTAGTCAGGAGCCCTCTTGGCTGTTCTAGGTCTTGTGTGTATTCATCACCCAGATGCAAGACTTTCCCTTGTGTTTTTACCTTTTTTCACATTCTCAGCTGCTACGGTATGTGAATTGTCAAGTATGATGAATTTTGCTGACTTTTTTCATCTGTTTTTACTGACTTCTAAAACTGGATGTAATGAGATTTTGAAGTGACAAATTTACTTTAACACTAAGAATTGTGTTAATCAGTGTTACAAATTATCGATGATGATTTGATCCTTTCGTAGTCATACACTTTTTGTGCTGTAAGTTGAACATCCTTGATTTTGTTTTCATCTGAACTGCTTTAGATTGCATTATTCGTATCTTTTCTGTGCAATCATCGTCATCATTTATTTTGTATCTCTGTATCAGTTACCAGACGTGGAATAGCACAACAGTATTTCTGCAGTTTGAGGCCTGCAGTTATTCCAAGCATTTTTTGACCCTAAAAGCTGTTGTTGTTATCATCTAAGGCCATTCATGTTTTTCTTCCACAGGGCCTTTCTTTTATAGTCGGTCTTGATTTGGTTGGTGTGATCATGCGTTGGAAATTTTTCGACCATGCTGCTCATTTAGGAGGTGTTTTATTTGGCGCGTAAGTATAACAATAGGGACCAAGGCATGGTCAGGATAAATTAATTAAAGGGGCTATGTCACGCTATTTTGGACTTTCTCTGGAATGCTAAAACGAGTCTTTAAACCACACAAAACCCAAAAATAATGTCAGAGTTTGTTTCTGTATTACATTGGTACTGAACTGAGACCATTTACTGCCTTCTGTTGTAACGGATGGCAAAGATGAAAATGGTTTGCAACTTGAAAAAGTTGAGCCAACTTTTTCAAGTTCTCACACCTAAGTTAGGAAAATATAGCCAAAAAGTGTTATGGATCGCTGTTCGTGCCAAAATTAATTTCACATGTACCTCTTGAATTCGAACGAAAATTTTAGGCATAAGTAAAAGGACTGAGATATGATTTTTGTTATGTTCTAACTCGGAAAACAACATAACTGCCGTGACATAGCATCACGCTATTTTTGGCAGCACATTGAAAATTCAAAAGACACTTTTTGGTTGATGGAAGCGGCAAGATAAAGGCCAAAATTCCTTTGAAAGGCTCTTTTCATGCAAAGACGCCTTTGAAGATGCTTTCAGCGACAGATAGCCAAGATAATTGAAAACGTCGGCCCGGTGTTTTCAAGTTTTCCTGTTGTAACTTGCAAAATCGGCTGTACAACATATTTCAGCTCATTCTTTTGTTCTAGAGTCACATTATTTCTCGAAAGTAGTGATTTAGAAACGAGTCGAATATTAACGTCGAATTACTAAAGTTTACATTAAAGTTTATGTGATGTCATCCATGATGCTGCCCCTTTAAATGAAAGTATGTCTTTTTCTAGGCCTATCACATGACCCATACGTACCCTCTCCCCACCCCAACCCCCCACGCGTCTATAATCGTGACCTCAAGGTGGTCTAGGCGGGGCAGGGAGAATGTAAGGGAGAGGTGTTACGTAATTTGTCGTCTGCTTTATTGTAACCTGTGCCTTCGATGCCTTAATTGATAATTCAGTACCTCCTTGGTTTTAAATAACTTACCTTCATTTTGAAAGTTCAACACTTTCCCAACTCTTTTACTAGCAATCTTGCATGCCTGTAGTAAGTATAGCTTTCCCAAATGTAATTTTCGCCTTCTTTTTAAACAGGTGGTACCTGAAATTCGGTCATCATTATCTGTGGGAGAAACGTGGGTGGCTCGTTAACCAGTGGCATAAACTACGAACTGGTTCAAAAAGAACATGATGGCTTCAGTGAAGGATCTTTTTTGAGCTAGGTGAACGCAAAACTGACTTCTGGCTTAGCGTTGCAACAGTTATAAGATGTAGCTAAGATCAAGCACTGTCTGTTCCGCCAGGAACTTTTGGCTCTGCTTGAAAAGCTCTGCAGTTTTTTTTCTGATTACCGACTTGTTGACTTGCCCTTTTTTGAAAATGAGAGTTTTTCCTCAAAATAATCATAAGGGATCTTAAGATCTACGACGGTGACGTCCACGAAAATTTCATTTAAAATTCCTAGATTACGTTTTTCAAAGTTTTCGTGATTGTTCCAGTTCGTTCAACTTCTACCTGAACTACCCTGGAACTGAACTAGGGGGGACGGTGTTCGAAGTAATAAAGTGAATCAAAGTTCGCTGTTGCGCGCTCGCGCTTTCCTCAAAGAACGTCGTTTTATTTAATGGCGTTCTTGCTGACTTTCCGTCGTAGATCTTAAAGTCCCCATTGATTCAAACGCGGTCCCATCGGTAGATAAAGACCTACACCGAAGTTGTTGGGGTAGCGTTCGCGACGTGTTGCCTGAGTTTTTGGCTAAAACTATCCTGCTTGATCACTGGATTTCGTCATAACACTTTGGAGCGCTCTTGGAAACGATGATTAGTGAAAAGCCACGGTGAGATCGGGAAAACGTCGATTTATGTTTCCGTTACTGCCGCATTGAAACTTCACTATTGTTTGCATGAACAAGCTGAAAGTAATGAGGAGTAAAAGGGTTTTTACTTTCATTTTGAAATAATTGCTTGAAAAAAGATTATCTTTCCGGTTCGTTATGGTGAACAGTCTTTTAACCAATCATAAACAGATCACATTGTGTCTTCAGTCCTTTTTTGTGCCATTTAATATTTCGATGACGCAATTCATTATTACTAGGAAAGCATGTAATCAATATTTTTCTGGAGAGAAATCTCTAGCTACAGGCGTGGGAACAGATGGATCAAAGCGTGGCTGAATTTCCAGGGCCCATTGTATAGCCGTGCGGGAACAACGGAAAACTGAAAATACTGCAGACGAACAGTTATTACGGGCGTACTTTTTGCATTTTGTACGCCACCACTTTTAACGGAACTAGAGCCACGGTAAAATTAGGTTCTATTCAATCCGTGTGACAAAGGATAAAGGGTGAACAAAAAAATTTTCCTGTGTGTTTAATGACAACTTGAAATAAGATCCGATTTCAAAAGGCCAACGACTGATTAGGGTGATTGTTCGGGTTTTTTTGTCAGTCGTTTTTTTCGATCTCTGCGTCTCAGTATTCTCAACTCAACTTCTTTCTATAAAGTCCCACGAACTGGTGACTTGGAAGCCCAAGGTTGAAAAAATAAATATATAATAATAATAATAATGATAATAAGACTATTTAACTCTCGAGTTTGACGTTTTTCGTCTTAGATTCTTCATTGAGCGCCACGTTCTTGTGAGTTACATGTACATCAGCGCTATAGAAATCCATGTTTGTTGACAGCAAACATACAACGAAACAGAAGTTTGGACCAGAAACGAAAGCAGAGAACCTTTTTATGTTTTTTTCTGCAGGCACCGGAGCATGGGCCGGGTGATGTAAAGCAAGAGAAAGAGAAAACAAAAAACAAAACATTTCCAAACACAGACTAAGCTAACTGAACAAAATACAACGCTTTGCGGTACATACAGAAAAAAACCCTTTTGATGAACGGAGATCTTAAACCAAAACTTAACACGTAATACGAATATTAATTAGCAATGGGTTCTGCGCAGCGGCACGCCCCTATGCTAAATAATGTGAAATACGGAAAAATTTCGCACGTTATGACAAAACCTGCCAAGAAACTATAGAAAATTTTTAGAAAACGCCTTCCATGTTACTGAGAATGAAAAGAGAAAGATTCGCTTTCTTGGTTATGTACGTTTTTGATCCACAGAGATTCCCGCAGCAAGATGATGTTCTTTTAGTACTGTGTGATAAAAGCCGTTAATCATTATCAATCGTGTATTAAGAGTCGGTTATTCTGTACGATGCCGTTGGATATTGGATCAGTCACTGGTATTACGGTCATCTTAATCATTCTCATAGCCGTTGTAGGAAACAGTACAACTTTGTTTGTGATAAGTCGCTGTCCTCCGTTACGTGATGTAACAGGGATGTTTGTAGCCAACCTCGCTGTAGCAGATCTTCTCCAATCGATTGTCGGAATGCCTTTGATCGCCACTTCAGCGTTCCGTAAAGAGTGGGTCTTTGGAAACGCGTTGTGCGTCGTAAGTGGAATGACTAACTCTCTGTTTTGCATCACTTCCATACTGACGCTTACGGCTGTTTCAGTTGATCGATATCTGGCAATAGTCTACCCTCTCCACTACAAGGACTGGCTCACAGTTAAAAGAGCCAGAATGACCATGGTTTACATCTGGGTACAAGCGTTATTCGCAGCTTTTCTACCCGTCTTCGGCTGGTCAAGGTATGTAATTCATTTTTGTTATTTAAATTAAGAAATAGATAAGTAAAACCGGCTATGATAACAAATTTATGCTCATTTACATCAGCACAACTATGCGCTGCCCAAGTTAGATAGGACTGGGTAGACCTGAAAATGACAGTGGGTCCTGAACAGTCCTGGAAACCTGTATTAAACGTAAACCTCATGTTTAGCAAACTAGCCCATAAGCCAAGTTTTTGCCTTAAAAGCAACGACGGCTATTATTTTTCGAAAGGCATGACCTCTGTCGTTTCCAGTGCGCAATTCATGATCTGGTTTTGAGCAAACGCAAAACGTTCAGCATTTCTTTATTTTTTCAGGTATGTTTACTTACCGTACGAGTTTATCTGCACTGTCCAGTGGGAGTTTGATAAAGCCTTCACGATTTTTGTCTGGTCCCTCTGTTTCGCGGCACCCGTTATTGTCACTGTAATCTGTTATTCAGGCATCGGCAAAGTCGCCTATCAGCGGGCACGCGAAGATCTTCCCACCACCGTTGGCAGTGTTATTGAAGCGGAGCAGATCCCGAATACAGGGAAAGAAAACCTCGCTTTTCTCGAAGGGTGCAACAACAGCGGTGATGCACGCGAACTAAGAATACATGACGTAAAGGAAACTAAATGCGTAGAAGAGAGAAACTTGAAATCGGATGGTATCACTGTTTCCACAGATGTTCACCACACCCAGAAAGGCCATTCTTCTGAGCTCATCGGGGTAACGCTCAAGCCAAATGCATGGATCATTCCCCCGTGCGTGCTCGGAACGTCCCATGAAAATCCCGCAGTCGTTCTATCGTTTGCTAACTCATCCGCTGCAATTAATAACAGCGATGCATCCCGTGTGGACTACGTAACTTCGACTACTTGTTCCTCCGTTAACGACGGGATTTCCCCTGCTGTAACGCAGTGCGCAGCAAGCGTTGTGTTATTTGGTCAAGTTGGCAAGTCCCGTGTAAGTCCTGAGATAACTTTGAATAGTTCGAAAGCCGAGACGAACGCGCAGGGAAAGGAATGGAGACCATGTCTGGAGGAAGACGAACAGATTGGTAACCCGAGGAGATCCGGCAAATTGGCTGTTTACTTAGATCGAGTGCGCGGACGCATTGCCGAGCGGAGAGTTGCTAGGGCTAGACGCGAAAGACGGTGAGACCAAAAATTCACATACATTCTCGTTCATTTTATGTCTCTAAGAGTTGTTTGCTTGCAAATTCTGATCTAATCAAACTTGTTCCGCTTCATATTTAACGTTTTTCTACCTTAAGCCTTTGAAGCTGATTACTGGCCTTATTAGATTGATCAATTATTTTTTGTATCTCCCTTAGAAAAGAGATGAAAATAGCTTTGATTCTACTTGCCGTCAATGGAACATTCCTCTTGTGCTGGCTTCCTCATTTCATTGGAGCCTTGTGTTTGACTTTCACTGGAGGTTCGTGCCCATTTCCTGATAGTTTCTTCATCATTACCACTACTTTGGCCATGCTGAATAGCGGTTGCAACCCATTTATTTACACTCTGACCTACCGGAAGTACAGAAGAGCTTTCAAACGAGTGGTGCCTTTTTTCCGTTCGAATCGCCCTGGAAGTATGAGCACGTCTTCATATTAACTGACCAACCAAGAAAGTGCAAAAAAGTCGGAATTTTTAGTTGTTTTGTTTTGGGGCGCGGCAGACGCTGCAGAAAGAATCTGATTCGTTTCTTTATTACTCTGTCTCCCAGAGCAACGAACCGCGGAGAAGGACAATGGTTAGAAGGCAACAGTGTAGTAGACCGGCTGTTTAGTTCTGAACTAAGTACAGGAGTGTGTAACGTATGTTTTCCTTATAAAACGCACACACCAAGCGTTTGCGCATTGAAGTTTGTAAAAGTTGACAAGCAGTCACAGTATGTGTTAATATTCTCAAGTAGCTGTGCGTTTCCTTCCTAAGAGGCTTACAGTAATAACACTGACAAACGTATTGATATCTTTCACTCCTGTCGTGACTGTTAGACTGTCCAAGTCTAGAGGCATCTTAATGTAGACGTTTCATTCTGATATAGAACTGTAAGTTGGTACTCATTCGATTGGCGCACAAGAAATGCATAAATCAAGTGCTATCAGCTTTAAACAAGGTTTCTTTAAGGTGGCTGAACACAGTTTTTCCGCGGTCAGCAGTATCTTTTAAAGGTCTGCGCGGATTTTGAAAAACAAAACAAATATGGCGGCGACGGCAAAATACGTTCTCTTGCTCGCGATGGTTTGGAAAATGCGGTGTAAATTCGTTTCCATTACAGAGCACCCAAACTGTAAAGAATAGAAACCTTTGTGGTAGCGCTTGCTTGTGACCACGTTTGAGCTTTCATGCAAAAACAGCCTAAATATTGCAGTAGAGGAAGTATAAGTACTTAAAAACTGTATTCAACCACCTTAAACTTCACAGGGAAAAGAAAATGTAAAGCTAGCTCAACTAAACGAGTATATCACCAATCAAAAATAGTTAAATGATAAATTAACTTTACTCAGCAAGCATTATTTAAACATACATCTTGAATAATTAAGGATCTCCCCTAAGATTTGCATTTTTCTTCTGAATACCTTTTGGCCAGTTATTTATTGAAGTCATCGGGTGTTAACGTTTAAATGTTAGCCAGCGTTACTTAGTTGTGATGGAAAGCTGAACACTGCTGCAAGGTTTATAGTACGATAAGAAATGTCAAAAATGCGTGACGTTATCTCAAAACAAGTCAATTTATTTTAAGAGATGGAAAACGAATACGAAAACATTAAACGGAAGCAGCTGCTGGTCATTTTCAAAAAGACGTTTTAATGCATTACCTAAATACGCACAACAAAGGGGATTTCTCCTTACAGTCTAAAAGAAACTGCCATTTTGTGTCAAAGGAAAGCTCTTTCTCATCTATATATAAGGACTTAAAGAGCTTGACGATCATTTCCTAAGCAAGGCTTCTGATCGTCTCAACTTTGCCTTACATCATGTTGGTTGATATATCCACATTAATGGGAACCATAATGTCTGCTATAGTGTTGTTTGGTTCTACCGGTAACTTTCTGACTTTATTCGTGATAATACGTTACCGTCCGCTGCACGATGTCACAGGAATGTTTTTAGCAAATCTGGCGGTGGCTGACCTTTTGCAGTCAACCTTTGGCATGCCATTGATAGCTGCATCAGCTTTTCACAACCAGTGGCTGTTTGGAGAAACCCTGTGCACTTTAAGTGGAATGACTAATTCTTTATTTTGTATCACTTCCATGTTGACCCTCGCTGCTATTAGCTTGGACCGATGTTTAGCGATTGTGTATCCATTAAAGCATTATGCACTTCTTACTGCCCAGCGAGCAAAAGTGGCTCTGATCTATATTTGGACACACGCACTGTTAGTTGCGGTACTGCCTGTGTTTGGATGGTCGAGGTAAATATTTGTTTCTTGTGTTTGGTTGCTGTGCTTAAAAAAACAAACTTTGAAGTTGATAGATATTGCAATATATGCTTTATGATATTGGCACAATTTCTTCTTTTCCATAGGAATGCTATACAAGGCAATTCGAGTTATAAATGATATATTTGATTCCCGACCAGACCAAAGTAGCCGAGAGAAATAGAACGTGTGTGTGCTTATTAAACTATGCGTTTGACCATGCTGTTTTGTTGTAAAGCTAAGTAGGGCAGTTAACCCTACCATGGTAGATGGTGCCGAATTTAAACGTTACACTCCCTACACGCAAATGTAAATTCTTTTTTTTTGTACTTATAGGTATGTTTATTTATCTTACGAGTTCATCTGTACGGTCCAGTGGGAATATAATGTAGCTTACACAATGTTTCTCAGCATCTCGAGTTTTGCTCTACCACTCATTGTTACAATTCTGTCCTATGTGAGTGTGATGAAAGTTGCTTGTCACCAGGCGCACGAAACGTCACCAGTCACGGTCGGTCAAATAGAGAAAGAACTTTATCACGTAACATCTGGTGCTGGAGTCAATGGGTCTTCTGTCCCGGATGCGAGTGGTGACAATGGTCATAAAGATATATTCGCAGTGGAAAAGCAGGGGCACACAAACTTTGACTTCTCCGTCAGGGACACCGCGTTCAACAAGACCTTTGTAGAGAGGAACATCGACAGAAGCAAAAACGCCCGGAAACGTGAACGCTTGGAAAAGGGAGTGAATACCACAAAGTTTAAAAAAGAAACAGCTCAAGAAAATTCCATTAATAACACTGAGAAACCGTTTAAGAAAATTAATCTGTCGGCCCTTGGAAAACGAAAGAGTTGTAACGATCTTGTGCGTGCGTATAGAATGTCGCTTAAATATCAACACCCCGACCAAACCCACAGCAAACTCCAAATTCCCGAGTTATCCAGTACAAATGCTGACTTATCTTTCGAAGAACAAAAGTTGCCCGTTGAACTCCAGTTAACGGAATCGCGGTACCGCTATAAAAATCACGGATTGTGTCATAAACATCCCGAATTGTCCCGTGTTGATGTTGACTTATTTCATGAAGATCCCGAACTGCACCGTCTGAAAAGTGCGTGGACACAAGTGGACTTGTCTGAAACCGAGCTGGGCATTATTCCAGAGGAGGAAGAAACAAGGGATTACCGACAAGAAGCACTTAAACAAGTCTCTTCACAAAACAATACGCGACCTCATAGTCACTTATCCCGTGCACGTGACTGGGTGAATGTGAAGATAACGAACAAAGAAGTGGCTGATGCTGTTTTACATCGAAAGTAAGTTTGGAGCTCTC
>BLFK01000292.1:197492-261566 GCA_014634185.1 Astreopora myriophthalma
TAGTCTGGCGGTGTTTTTGGTAGATTTCAGTGGCGGGTCACTATCACATTTTTGTGTAATCAGTCAATCAATCAATCAATCAATGACTTTATTAACGTGTCAAAGGTATCTAGCCGATGGGAAATATCCATTTTAAATATCCGTAATAATAAATATCCGTAAATTTCTTTACATACCACATTCTAACTTGATTTCCATTTCAATTGTGAGTTTTGAAAACACCGGCAATTTCAAACACCCACTTACCAGGGAAATCAAATAACCAATTCAAATTAGATTCGGACGACCTCACCGCACATGCTCTATATTATATTTGATACAACAGCTGTTATCTCTTAACAATTGGTTCAAGCTCTGACGTTCGCAAATTAAATATCCTTTTGTGAGGTAAATTATGAACCAGCTTTAGTCTTAAACAAGTCGAAGGTGGAAGAAGCCGGAAGAAAAGAGAAATATACACGACATATCGTCCATAGGAACCACTGCCTTTTTGTGGTGAAGATTGAGCCCCCCTTAATTTGCTTAAGGAGGGCAGTTAACCCTACCATGGTAGATGGTGCCGAATTTAAACGTTACACTCCCTACACGCAAATGTAAATTCTTTTTTTTTGTACTTATAGGTATGTTTATTTATCTTACGAGTTCATCTGTACGGTCCAGTGGGAATATAATGTAGCTTACACAATGTTTCTCAGCATCTCGAGTTTTGCTCTACCACTCATTGTTACAATTCTGTCCTATGTGAGTGTGATGAAAGTTGCTTGTCACCAGGCGCACGAAACGTCACCAGTCACGGTCGGTCAAATAGAGAAAGAACTTTATCACGTGACATCTGGTGCTGGAGTCAATGGGTCTTCTGTCCCGGGTGCGAGTGGTGACAATGGTCATAAAGATATGTTCGCAGTGGAAAACCAGGGGCACACAAACATTGACTTCTCCGTCAGGGACACCGCGTTCAACAAGACCTTTGTAGAGAGGAACATCGACAGAAGCAAAAACGCCCGGAAACGTGAACGCTTGGAAAAGGGAGTGAATACCACAAAGTTTAAAAAAGAAACAGCTCAAGAAAATTGCATTAAGAACACTGAGAAACCGTTTAAGAAAATTAATCTGTCGGCCCTTGGAAAACGAAAGAGTTGTAACGATCTTGTGCGTGCGTATAGAATGTCGCTTAAATATCAACACCCCGACCAAATCCACAGCAAACTCCAAATTCCCGAGTTATCCAGTACAAATGCTGACTTATCTTTCGAAGAACAAAAGTTGCCCGTTGAACTCCAGTTAACGGAATCGCGGTACCGCTATAAAAATCACGGATTGTGTCATAAACATCCCGAATTGTCCCGTGTTGATGTTGACTTATTTCATGAAGATCCCGAACTGCACCGTCTGAAAAGTGCGTGGACACAAGTGAACTTGTCTGAAACTGAGCTGGGCATTATTCCAGAGGAGGAAGAAACAAGGGATTACCGACAAGAAGCACTTAAACAAGTCTCTTCACAAAACAATACGCGACCTCATAGTCACTTATCCCGTGCACGTGACTGGGTGAATGTGAAGATAACGAACAAAGAAGTGGCTGATGCTGTTTTACATCGAAAGTAAGTTTGGAGCTCTCAGAATTTAACAATTTTTGATGGCATATTGACCGCTCATTTTTAAGGAGGTTTTGTTGACAGTTAGTTCATGATTTAGCATGCGTATATCAGTTATGATGCACCCGGTATGTATAGAGAGCAAGAGAGAGAGAAGCGTACGCCGTTAACTCTAGCGTCTTGCGTGCTCCAGATCTCTTATGTCCATCGTAACTCAATAAGTGAGCTAAATGCAACACTGATAACATTGCCAGTGGATCTTCTGCAAAACAAAAGAAAGGGCGAGTCTGCCATCAACGTGCTGAAGAGAGTGATGCGCGCACGCGTGTACTGAATTTGATTTGCTAGCTATTCATGTTAAGGGTGAAAGGCGATGGTGAATTGCAACATCCTGAATCACTATACTAAGCAGATTCTTTTGTTTTCCTAGAAAGGAGATGAAAGTTGTCCTGACTCTTGCCGCTGTTAATGGAACATTTATACTTTGCTGGTTACCACACTTCATTGGAATCGTGTGCTTGACGTTCACAAATGGCTCGTGCCCATTCTCCGACAGTTTCTTTATCATCACCACAGCTTTAGCTATGCTGAACAGCGGTTGCAACCCATTCATCTACACTCTGACCTACCGGAAGTTCAGGAAAGCGTTTAGACAAGTGTTACCATGGTTTCGATTAAATCGGATAACAAATGGCTGAAGTGATCCCATATTCATAGAATAACGTTATTTGATTATCATTCTTCAAAATATTCATGAATGCTTTTGTTTTTGCGGAAATATACACATTACGGCATATAAATATTGGTAGAATACTCTTTTAAAAAATAATTGATAGTTTAAATTATATCTCTAATTAACCCTTCTGATTCTTCTCCAGCGTAAATGGGGTATCCTTTTACGATTGCCTGCTTGCTTTCTAATTCGGTGCTTTTTAAGACCTGCGTTAAGCTTTGTTAAATTGATATGTGAAGTTTAGTCTCGCAAATTGAGAATCAAGGGCACCTCCTATATTCATTTCCAGTCCCTGCGCCTGACAAGTTAGCAAGGGACAGTAATGAACTGGGGTGGGCTGCTTGGTTAGGATACTTTTGTACATTAACGTTATGATACCTCAAAGTGGCTGTTATAGCGTTAGTATGGGAATGCAGGCGATGTTACGTAGATTCAACCATTCTAAAAAGTACTTGCAACTTCAGAACAAGTGTATCAAGTTGTGAAATGTCGTAGCTAAAATGTCAAACTGGGACAAATTGTGATTGATCAGGGAGGAAGTGAGAAGTTTTCGGAGAGCCAAGTTCTGAGGTTTCCATTTGACGTCAGTAATCGAATGCTATATCACACTGAATCAAAACGAATGAGAGGATTCATTAGCTGAAGGCCCGGTGACGTAGATGCAGTTTGAAGCCGTCGATATTCCAGTTGTTGTGGCACCATCCTCATTTGGTGGTGACGTTCCTCTGTGCATTGACACTGAGCTTGTGAGTGGATTGGTTCTCTTTAAACTGACCAAAAGTGAACTGATACCTGATCTGGTTCATCCATGGTCTGAGGAAACGAAATAAAGATAATGGTTTCTTTTGAGAGAAGTGGAGTATTCAACACGTTGAATGTGTTGATATAACAGGGCCTTTCAATTCCGTTTTATGTTCCTTAAGCTTAGGCCCTACTTCCCAATGTCTTCTAATCTACTAAGGGCGGATTTCTTACCTTAAATTCAGGCTCTGTTTGTCGCATCTCTGTTGTGTTAGTAAGTGACATTCCTGAATCGAATGATTCTGCATCTGAAAATAATCCATGATATGAGTATATCTGAGTAATACCTGACCAGATTCCTTCTACTCCTCCCTTAGTAAAATTTGGTACTTACACGAATCACGTGCAAGTTCTCTCATATGAGCAAAGTCTGTCCGAGAAAAGGCGGGGTGGACTGGCCACTCTGGTTCATTAGGTTCGTCGCTATCATCGCGTTCATTGTTTTGTAGAATGCGAATTCTGGCTGATTTCTCTGATAACTGCGAGTGGAGTGATTTGATTCTACAGTGAAGCAAGAAAGAGTAGTATACGCACATTACTATCAGTAGGTGACGTCAATAATTGTCGCTTTGTTTGATCAGTACATGCCAGCGCCTGCTACTTAAGAGTTTGTAAGTGATCGATAATATGTGAGCTGGAGATCTCTATGGGCATGGATCACCATTGTAAATCGCATTACATATGGGACGCGAAAGAGGGCTGTCAAGCTCATGATTTTATAAGTATTGACCCAAAACTTACATGGCTTCTAAGTCTGCACATCTTCTGTTGGCAACATAAAGTTCTTCAATCGATTTCAAGTTTTGTCCGCGACACTCTCCTATAATCTTCTCACTTTCTTGTATTGATTTTTCCAGTGCTGCTATTCGTGCTTCCCTGGGTGAAAAATGAAGTCATCAGTTATAGCGAGACCAAGCATGTGTCGAGCCACACATAGTGACTTGTCAACTGGACTAACTTATCCTACCTTTAGACAATTGCGCACGCTGCTCGTGCCAATTCGGACAGATATCATATCGGTCTTTCTTCACGGTCTCCTTCACTTTGGTGGGCTAGTTAGTTATTTCAATATGTGAAGTAATTTGTGTGTAAATTAGACAGGTGAATCAGCTTACTTGGGCATAGCGACAGCTCTTATGGCCAAATTCCTCGATGTACCTTCTTGTTGCAAAGTTTGCTCTAGCTGCAAGAGAAACGAATGAGCATTGTGTCATTGGAAATTAATCAGTTAATGGTTTGGTATCCTAAAACACCTTTAATACGTTCTGATACAGGCGAACAGAAAAGAGGAGCGTTCTAATCTGTCTTTTACCTTTCAAAAGGGCCTATTGTAAGATAACTTCCTATAAGGTGTCTTAAAATCATTTTTAAGTACTAACCCACAGTAATTTATCTCCTAGCACTCGAATTGCTTCATCTTTTTCTTTCAACAGTTCTAATAAGACAGGAACATTTATCGGTCCATCTAATTCAGCTATTCCTTCGTCAGCTGAATTGGTATGCCTGTGGCTTGTTGTCATTTCGTCGGTACCCTTTGTAACTGTGCCTTTTTCTTTTCCGCTTGCCTTTCGCGATGGACTCACGTGATTTGTCTGCAACTGCATGTTAAAGAAGAAAACTCTTATCCAGCTAGTAATTACTTTGAAGGTGAATATTCAGCTAGTAATTACTTTGGTTTACTTTGCGCTGTCCATTATTATAACACTTGGTGCAGAAAGAAAGAATATTTCTTGGTTCGGAACGTTAAAAAGATCACTTTGGGAACATTATACCTCTTTTTCAAGGTTAGCCGTTCTTTCTTTACTTTGCATCAATGATGCATACAGTTGCTCCTTGTCTCGGAGAAGCTCCTCTATCTGCCTTCTTTGTTGGTTTATTGTATTTTCTAAATCATCTCTGGACGAAGCAAAGGTATTATCTGAAATGAAAAAACCGATTAACAGAAATTAGAAGAGTGTGCTGTAAAGTTAAACAAGACAAAGGAAGTCCCAAGATTTCACCGGCATTGTTCATCATGTAATCCAACAAGAGCTGGACACAAGTTACACAAAGAATAGAACGCGTTTAAGACAGCGCTAATTTTCTTTAAGAGGTTACTGAAAGAGAATTCTGGAAAAAGGCATTGCGTCAAAGTATCGCCTACGCCACTTACATTAAGTCTAACGAGAATTTCCTCGTCGCTTAATGTTGGTTATCGATCCCACGATATTGTATCGAAAAGAACAAGAACGTCGGGGCATTAATGAAGCCTGTGACACACGGTTCAACGAAATGCAACTTTTGCTGCTCAACAATTGTTGAGAAATGTTTTACTGAGCAACTTGTTGAACGGAATAGAGCTTGTCTCCATTTTTCGTCCAACTGCGTTCAACAACGTTCAACGTGTTGAATGGCCTATTTCAACATTCAAAATGGCATAACACACTATCCGTCTTCTTCTGTCCGTCAGCGTAAATTGAGCTGAACTGCAATATAACAACTGTGAAATGTTATGAAAATCAGCGGCTAACGTATGCTTACTTTGATTTATAAGCTGTTGTATGACATTATTTTTAAGCTGTAGATCGCTTCTGTACTTCTCAAGAGATTTCTGTGGAGATAGAATGGAAACAAAAAAATCAGACAATGACACGAATTAATGACAATTTGATAATTTCACGGCGCGCCGGCTATACCCATCAAGCATTAGGCGTTAATGCTATCAATGACGACCAAGCAAACACATTACTGCATGTGAACACCGCGCGTAACGTTTTGCACCTTGTTTTTCAAATGCGGCTTTACCTGTAGTATATATATCGTATACGAGATCGAGACAAACGTTGAGGACAGCACAGTACCATTAGTTGCCATTTGCCGTCCTAATATAATGTGTATAGCTACGATTCTTCAACAACAACCCCACTCACTTCTCAAAGAGCGTTGCGTTTTTGCAGTGATTCGAAACTCTTTCAAAGAATTTAAAGCGCAGAAAGGAAACGGGAAACAAAAGGCCGGTGGGACTGAAAATCTCAGAAGACCAAAGCCAAGGACGTGACTTGAGTAAGCGGAGGTATTCACAACCCTCATGTAACGCATAGTCAACGGATCAATATAGTCATATTTCGTTTTGGATCTTTACTCGTCTGAACAATATTACAGGTAAACAGCACCTTATCCTCTAGGACTTGGTTCTTGTAATTCTGTATTTCGTCTGTCGAAGATGGAAATAACACAAGGACGATATTGTAAGGTGCGCAGGTATGGCTGGAATTTTAAACTAGTGCTCATCTATGACTGATCAAGTTATCCCTTTGTCCCTGCAAAAAGTATGAGGTATCTAACGGTGCTTCACACCTTGGGTATCAATGTAGGTGTTCCTTTAAAATGTGTATAATGCTTTTACGTCTAAATACGAATATAATGTCTAAACCCTAATCATTAGAATATCTTACTATAGTATCAACGTGATTTAAGAATTTTAAATCTTGTTTGTAGCTTATGGAATCGCTCAATTAAAATGCTACAATATCCGTAACTACTTGAATATTAATGAACCCAATGCGATATTGATATCGGATTAAAAGGCCCTCAAAAGATACTGTGCCTGTTATTGCGATATTCAAAGTGAAGCTAAATTTCGAAAACTCTCCGACTGTAGAATGGCGTATTCGTGTCTCCATAAGCAACATGGTAAATATTTTCCTAGATTTCAATATAAAAAAGCAGATTTTCATCAAGAATATTTGGTCCGCGAACTTTTTTTTTTCCTGACCTAGTCTCTTTTTGATCAGAACATTCAAACAAAAATTAAGGCTTTGATAAACGTAGTCACAGAACTTTGTCTCTTCCGAAGGAGAAGGAATCTTCGGTAATTACAGTTTTGCGCTTAATCCTTATCAGATCCAGAGAGGATATATAAACTTCAGGTTGAGCCTATACAGATTAGTTTTAAAATCATGACTTGAAGCGGCTTGTATCCGATAGGGAAGAGACTTCTGTTATTGACCTCATAGCTTTCCTTACACTTATTTGACGGATTGCTGTTCCTTTTTAGTCGAAAAGATTCCTACCTTGAAGCTGTTTGTTATTTTCCTGCAGTTTCCCTAGCTCACTCTCCATCCTTTCCCGTGCGCTACATTCCAGGCTCTCTCTTTTTCTACACGATATTTGCAGGTCGTGGTATGCAGCGCGCATGCTTGCGATCTCGCAGTCAACCTGCAAACACGGATCCATCCAGCCAACAGCAGTTAGTGGTCTGTTTTCTTCAACTTAGGTTGAGCTAAGGCCTAAGGCCTGAAAGATTTTTATCAGGCGGCTCTCCTGTCGCATTTGCGTGCGTAACTGCCTTAAATACAGGCGAGTATGTTATGTTCTTGTGCACTTATATCTTGCGCATTAGATTAATTTACAATTAATGAAGCGACAACATGACCAGCTCCCATATGTGTCGTTAGTCTAATTGCTGAGGCACCTCATCGGCACTTGCATAAGATCCTAACCGGTTCAAGCGAGCCGGGCATTGTCTCCGGCGTGATCACTTCTGAGTTACTTAAAATTCACTTTTATTCAGTAGTTTTCGTTTTGTTGTTTTTTTTTTGTTACCTTTTGCAAATTGTTCATCTTGAGGTGCATGCTTTCCAATTTTTCTCGCAATGCCACATTGTCTCGTGATAACAGTTCCACCATTTTCGTTGCTCTCGTAGCGACTGTTGATGCTTCTGGCGACAAATCAGCTCTCTTATCCTTGTCTTCGTGATAAACATCTGCCGATTTTCGGAACAGAACTGATATTAAACGAAAGCAGTCTAACAAGTAATTATTACGCCATTTAAGCGTGTTCAACTTTTAATCACTATTACTGACTCGGAGGCTACTTTACCTCGATTAATATGAGGTTTCGCCAGGGAAATCAGCGTTTTCCCATGTAATCAATCTTTCCTCAACAAAAATCTACCCCAGCAAATTTTTGACGTTAAGTGAGTGAGAACAATAGAAAATGGAGCAGGTGTTCAATTTCAACATTTCCTCTACCAATGAGATGCCTAAGTTTGATCCACATGCGATGCGTGATTACTTCGTTTTTCAACTGCATGTGTAGTGCGTGATTGGTTACATTTGGACAAACATTAGCTTGTTAATCTAATTTGAGTGTAAAACACGTGTCCGGAGAGGTGTTCTGACAACAACTGAAACCTGGATTCCGATTCGTTTTAACCAGGTTTGTCTCCCCTTAAACCTTTCCTTACCTTTATACTGTGTTTAAACTACGTTTAAAGTCCGGGTCAAACGAGAGCGAGAGTCGATGACAGCAGTTCCTGGCCAAAGAAAGAGCGAGAGTTTCAACTCTCATGGACTCTCGCCCTCGTTTGGCTGGGGCTTGAGTTTAGCTGTCCATTCTATAGTTGCTATATCCAAGAAGTGTTTCTTTTCCTTTGTTATGGGAATTTTTAAAAATGTTACAGGTAGGGAGAGGAACTGCCTAGCATTGTATTCCGCGTTAACAATGATTGTTTTGAGGTTATAAGTCATCTCGCCGCCAAGAATTACTTAACCGCTTACCAAAGTCGTCGTCGTCTTCATCGCTGTCCGTAAAACTTAAATCCGTTTCCGAGCCGTTATCATCGCCTGTGTAAGATGATAAATTTATAATGCTATAACTCTGTAACTCCTCGTTCGATCCAGTGTGTTGATTGTTTGTTTGCTCCTCGTCGTCCGATATAGGATCCAACTGTTGTTCATAATCGTCGTCATCATCAAAATCGCTAACAGATATAACAGGATTTTGCGACACTTGTGGGCTGTTAACCCAAGATGGAGATTCGGTATTTCCGAGTAATGTTTGCCGATCGTCTTTTTTCCACGATGACAACTTTGCTGTTTCTCTCAAAAGTATTTTCCGGTCGTTAGTGTCTGTTACTTCCAGGTCATCTAAAAATCAACAACGACAAGAAAAGACGAGAATAAAAGCATGGAACTTGAGAGGAACGAAACAAGCACGCAAATGTTATTTTAAGCGGAAAGGTTCACTTTCAAAATAACTGGCACTGTTTTATTGAATGAGGAGCTGTAATAAAGATCAAGAGGAATGTCAAATACCAACAGTGCATAGACTTCAGCGTGGATGCCTCATTATGAAGATGATCTTTTTAAGTTCATCTCCAAATATCGCCCTCTAATGAAGCCGACACTAAGTTATCAAACAGGAAGGCCTCTTTACACTGAAAAACGTGTGACGTTAGCTCCTAAGCATTTCACACATTTGAAACTATTATTTCAAGTTATATAGCGCGTCTATTTTGGTAACTTTAAAAATTCACACGCGGATGATGTGGGAGTTCGCATAATGACCTCATAAATACCTTTATAGTATTAGCGTTAGAATAAATACACTTAAGGGATTTTGATGTGAATTCTCTTGTTACTAGCCAGCTTCAGCCTTAAACTGAGCAGGGTAATATCACGTACATAGTTCCTAGTGTTTCCATCCCGGTTCGACTTACTGAGTTATAGCAATCATTAAAGTAGTGATAGTCCGAGCCGGTTTGCTATAAGAACAGCTAAAAGGGCAAAACGTGACTGATTGGTGTAACTCTTGATTTAGGACCGCTGTCAGAGATCCAGCTTTACTTGTAGGTAAATATATTAGCGGTGCAAACAAGGTCGTAGTTTTCTACGCGGACACTGGCTGGTGATCACTGACTATGGTATAGTAACTTCTCAGTTCATTGTCCGTCTCGTGACTTTATCCAACTTGCATGTGGTCGCCAAGTCATAGTTTGTTGAGCCAAATTTAAAAGAGTGTATAAAACATTCACTCAGCTGTAAGAAAGGGTAATTAAATCTCAAAGGAAGACAGTCATTAGCTATTGTTTGGCCTGTTTCCTTTTTATGTCAAACACACAGAACGAATACAAAGGGAGTGGAAAAATAATCGAAAATGACTGAATATAGGCCTGTGACGCAAGAACAGTGCAGTTAGTGCTGCAACTTTTGCATGACAGTCAAAAGTCTCACTTTGGTCTTCTTTTTCTCATTCAAGACCAAATGAAACCAAAATTGTGCCTCCTCTGCAATTATAAAGCCGAAAGTAATAAAATAGAAATCCTAACAAGTATCATAAATGATACCCATTTAAATGTTAGGACATAAATACCTTGCCCTCAGGCACTGAAGAATTCAAATAGTGGCAAAGCAAATTACGTCTTTGGCAGAGAAAGAACTTCCCGTTGGACAATAATCTCAAGACTTTGAGCGGATGAAGTAATTTTCAAGGCCGTGTCTGATATTTCCGTTTAGCTACAACAAAGATCATTACTATTGGAGTATACATTGGGTCCTTCACTTGTGGTTGTACTCTTGTTTGTCTATCAAACCAAGACACCATTGCTTCAGAAGAATTAGAAACTGAAATTTCGACAAGCTATGTATTTAAGCTCATCAAGGAAATGGTGAATGGTGTGATCAATGTGTGTCAACCAATTATGTGCTCCAAAAAAAACAATTTTGAATCTGTTGGTTACAGACTTAGTAAAATACGGATGCCTACTTACGTACCGAGTAGTAACTCATCCATTTGTAATAACACAGCTCCGTTCACTAAGTACCCTAAAGGAATTTATAATAAGGTATTCAGTAAACGTGATTTCCTACTACAGCTTGAATCATACCGGGGAAATAAAAACAATGGTATATCAAAACTACGAATCAGCAAAAATCATGCAATTTTGGATAATATGAGAATTTCTACAGATAAGAGTTTAAGCGATTTCCAAGGTCAAGATTAATCGACTGAAATCCTGAAATTCTTCTGTCTGCTTTATCAACTGTATAAAGCACTGCGGTATAATTATTGAAGTACAGTGTACTAGTCTACCTTTGATTTAAGGAAGAACTACATGCCTTAGACCACATGATTAAGCTCATATTTATGGTTTACAGTTGCCTACCTTGAAATCTTTTGGTATAGTTTGGAAGACCTATTTCCTTTAACCAATGGACAACGTCTTCGTTAGTCCAATCCATCGCAAATGCTCTCTAAGCACGTTAAGTTTGTCTCTTACAAACTGTTAGCAGAGATAATATAACAAACCGCAAAACCTCATCTCATTACTTCTTTGTCCGTATGCAAACACATGTACGAAACTCGTCAAGATGAAAGCAAATGGAGATCGATCCTCGGCTGCACTTAAAGATCCAGCCAACAACTAGAAGGCGAGCTTCTCAAACAAACGTTACTTGTACCTTGGTGTAGGGTGTAAATTGATCGTAACACCACAGCGATGACATGCCCTTGATGTTTGTAATGACATACTTATCAGTTAATTAACATGCTGGCACTAAATTTTGATCACTCTCTTGAAATCTTTCTCCAACAACTTTAGGGGCTTAAAGATTGAGCCTGACCTGAAAATCCCTAGCATGCACTGCCACTCAATCGCCAACAGCTGTCAACTGTCTTTGAACAGAACATGCAAAGATTGCAATGAATATTTACAGCTGTTTTCGGTTGAGTTGAGTACATACTTTACTGTTATGTTTTGAATTTTTTTCTTGTTGGTAAATTTGTTATTTCCTTTGTAATCGGACGAACGATGGGTTTATCAGTTGAAACTCTCATTTTTGAGGTGAACTGGTTAAACTGCGAAACATTCTATGCTCGAGTGCATTACTCAGCCAAGCATATCGGATATGTGCTGTCTGGGCTGTCTCTAAAGGCCTGAACTTTGCTCTCAGATACACCTTTCTTTTTCACTTTACGTGACTATTCGGAGGTGCCCTCACTTGATTCGTTTACCCTCGGACATATTTTTTTGGGCAATTATCAAGAAAGCTGCGTCATAGTGACGAATCGGGTGCTGCTTACTTTACCATGGTAAGAAACTTCACCATGGTAACAATCTTTTGAAAAATTCCTTTGTTGATTTTGAGAGCATATTGTAAAATTGCACAAATTGAGCTGAATTGAAACAACTAGCGAACAAAGTTAAAGCTTTTTCAACACAGTCACGTGGAATTGTAATGATACGCCTCCTAACCCCTTTTTCCTCGGAACGAGATTGACGTTGAACTTCAAAGCCATTTTCAGCATTAAAAAAATGTTTCGACGTGGACGTTCAACTGCGAATGTTACAAGCGAGAGAGTGAAACAACTTTTCCGATACTCCACGAACCACTCGAAAAGCAGAGACCTTTACTTAATCTTTATGAAAGATTGTCCGACACTGAGCCAGACTGTTGAAGACAAGGAATCGTCATCAACGTTCTTTCAGGCTATGAACGGTAGCCATGGCGAACGATAGATGAAGTTTTGATTACTTTGAAGGCTTTTTTTGTAAGGATTTGAGTCTTGCTGCTCTTTATACGTTTGCCGTTTTCAAATGGGAAAGCAACGCTTCTTTGTCCTTGCCCTTTACGGAATCATTTTGTACAATGCCGTATCGGTACTCAAACGTAAGTCTCCAACTGACTTGTTGTAGATCCTTTTATTGTTTCTGTCTTAAGTACCTACCGCCGATTTATTGAAGCTATTACTAAAGATATTGTACCACCATGATCCAGTCTACCTGACAGCACTGAGAAGTGAAACGGATGTATATCTCCATTTATGCTGCATTCAAGACCCGGTTAATGCAAAATGGGTCGTTCATATTTTCCTTGTCACCCCAGTCTTCCACAAAACAGAGCCGTGGGCTTACAGGCCAACTCATGCAATCTTTTTATTTGCTGAGTATAAAGTAGTTCTACTCCCCTGTTCTAAGCGGACGCATCACTTCATGCGCAATAGAAGTCTATTAAGTGCCGTGGTATTTCCCTCTGTTTCGCAAATCTCCCCCATGGCGGCAGTACGAGCGGAAAATATTCATAAATAGTCTTCCAATCGGTAGACCTCCCCGTATTCGACCCGTTGATTTGCCAGTCTCGTGTCAAAGAAAGGTCCATGCTAAGTGGACTGGACACGGTCTCATGTGACATACCCTGGTTTTGACAGGCATTTATTTCAAGCACTTTTCATCATCGCTTACATGCGGTACAATACCAACTGCGGCTTTTGGGTCCGGATGCTCGTCCAAGTTTCTCTCGGCTCACTGTGGAGGACTGTTTGATGATATGGAAATAGACCAAGGACTTGCTCTTGGAAGAAAACGAGGCGATGAAGGTACTCAGAATCGGTGGTTTATTACTGACGTTACAGGAGCCACGTTGGTGTTCTTGCGGTGTCCCACACTAATTCTCTTTTACCTGACACCTATTCACACCTTCCTAAAAGAAAAGGTCGTTAACTAGTGAGCATATAAAAGGACTCTTGTTGCAGCGTTAGATCACCCCTGATGAAAACGCTAGGCGGGGCTGTCGAAACGTTGGCTCGTGAATTGTAACTTTTCAAGTTACGCTCATTAAATCTTCAAACAAGAGTAGCATCAAACTATGTCTGATTGTCCACTAGGTTACTTCGTGAACCTTAACTTGCCCTAATCCTCTGGGATGACTGTCATTCGCTCGCCAAAAGGAACTTGCCTTTTGCTCACAGAAAGAATTGAATTTGTCGTTAAATTACCTTTATGCGTCTATCAGCTGAAACTTACACGGTGCTTCCTTCACTCCTTGTAGTTTTCCTGAGTATTGGCGTTGTAACCACAGGCGATCATGAAGTCGACAATCTTATTGAAGCTCTTCGGTCCCTAACGGCAAACATGAAGTCTACAGAATACCCTGAAGTTGCCATAGTCGCTGCCCTTGAGCGAGACTCAAACGAAGCCAGTTTGCAACGACTTGGGAAGGATCTTGAAAGCGAAATAAAGAGTCGACTGATTCAAGTCATATCCCCGAACAACGCCTTTTTTGAGAAGAAACTTAGTGTGGAACGCTCAGCATGGGGAAATGTGTCATTCACGGATGATTTCAAGAAGAACGCTAAACATTTCAACAATAAGCTAGTTTTTCTATTCCGATATTGCTTTTCAATCTCAAAACACTTCTTGCTTTTAACAGATCAAGCGCGCGCCGTCAGACCGTATTTTCAAATAATCAAACAAGTAGTTAATAATCTCGAAAATCAGAATTTCTCGTGTTATGCTCACGACTTTGGAGCACATGCTCTTCCCGGTCTAGGACGGCTTTACTCTCAAAAAGTGATCGTGGATTTGGCCGAGTTTGGCGCTATCTTTCCAGATGGCAGGCTTCCCAGACAACTTTTGGACTCCCTCCCTTTTCTTAGAGCGAATATGAAAGGAAGCAGGCAAACTTCGGAGGAATTTCTTTTTGACATGGCCACGGAACTCCGCGGTATTAAACCTAATACAGAGTTAAGGACGATGGTTGATTTCGTAAGCGGTCATGAATTCAAGAAGGCTTTTTACGACAAGGAAGGTTTCGCTTGGCTGCGGCTGCCAAAGGCGGATGACAGCATAGTGGTCTTGTTTGAGGAACCTATAATGATCTCGCGCGTGCGCGTTGCCACTGGAAGTCCGTTGTTCAAGGATGTTTTGAGTGATAGCATTGTTATGGCGTGTGGAAAAAACGCAGAAACGAGTAGTTATGATGACTCTAAGTGCACTGAAATTGGGGATTTTAGGGATCCCATTTTGGACATAGATTTGGCAGAAAACGTTTTGAGTTTTCCTGTTAAATGTTTGAAATTTGTCTTTATGGTGGATGTGAACCACTGGGTAATAATTCGAGAGATTTCAATTTGGCCGAGAATGTAAAATGACAAGAAATTAAGCTCAAGAGTGTTCCCCTTTCCAGATTACTTCACGTGGGGAAGATATTGAAATTCAAGTGAAAATTCTGATGACATATTTTCATTTATTGTCGAGCCGCATTAAGACTGAAATTCGCTCTACAACTCAACCACCCCACATGCAAACTGTACATGGGCAAGATTTCCACTCATATTCCTAGCAAAACTCGATTCACGCTCGCTCTTTTTGGAAGAGGGTTTGTGGGAATATGCGTGTACAATTAATGCAGGGAACTGTACGGAAATCTTTCCGAGAACTTTGATATACGGACACTAGACACAAGAAGAACCGCGTGTGAGTTTCGTTTTGCCTATCCAGATTTTCATGGCTTCCCGAATCATCCCGACTCGAGACTAAAGTACCGTTACAATATCAACCACTCTACAGCCGCTTCATAAAGCAAAACAACGAACCAACCGAAAAAGTCTGTCTTCGAATCACCTTTCTGGCAAATGAACATTCTCGCCGGAGAATGAAATATCTAAAACCATCATGGAGAACTCAAGTCAACCGTCGTATCAATATTTTACAAACGAAACGAAACTTACATGCTCCTCATGTGCACCACGTTTTACACCCACCGTATGTTGTTTCGTCAAGACCTCTGGAAAACCACAGTATCCCGTATGCAAATATCCTATCTATGTAAAAACTCGTTTGTCCAATAACAATCCGAGAGACTCCCAGAATGCACGAAATATTTTTCGCACTAGTGACATGGGCTCATTAATTCTTTAGTCATTTTGAATAAATCGTTAGTTCTTTTGTCAAAATCAACTGTTCAAGATTCTTTTGTTTTGTCACTTCATCATTTTAAAAAACGCGCAGGCGCGTACTCCAATGTCAGGAGCCCGCCAATGTGTACCATATGGAAGAGACGAGGCATACATTCTCAAATATATATCGATCCAAATCATAGTCTCTGTTATATCTCATGAGCTGTGAGTAGAAAGGGATTTGTCAGATATGGTCAAGGCCCTGTCGTATCGAAAAGCTGAGTTGCCGACGGGGGCTGGTACGTGCTCCCTTTATAATTGGGGGTAGGTTGGGCTTGACTCACACCAGTTCAAAGGAAAGAGCCTGGTATCTAACAATATAACCGCTGACCAAGATATCTTGTTCCGAAATTGCAAATGGCGGATAACGCTGTGGGATGGTTGTTCAAGGACGAATCTAATATTTGATTAGCTATGGAAGAGGATGATGAGAAGATCGAAGTAGAAGGGCAGTTGACAGCTGAAAGTATCAAGCTTATCTCAGAGTCCATGGGAATTTCTAATCTGAATGATGAAGCGATCAATCTGCTTATTGATGATGGAACGTACAGATTAAAGCAACTTGCCCAGGTGAAATATAACTGGCTTCCTCGTATTGAACCCGTGTTATGGGTAGTGGTACGAACCAGCTATTTTAAGTTACGTAAAAAAAATTCGTTTAAACTTTAGACTAGGCTTGGCAAGTATGCACTGGTCCAATTTGAAAAGTGATCAGTTGAGGTTGTCCTCTTGTCAAAGCTTGGGGCCGGGGTAGAGTTATGCGGAATAATTTGGGGCAAACCTCAGGAGCCACTTAGGAGCGTTACTAAAAACTATTATTCCTGCGGTCCCGTACTCCCGTAGTCGAAGAATGAAAGTAAGCAAAGCTAATGAAATGACTATTCCTCACTACCGTAGTCGAAGGGTAAAAAGAATGAGGAGTGCATTGACCATGTAATCATTTCATGCAAGGCTAATAAAACGACTGCTCCTGCAGTCCTGCACTTCCATAGTTGAAGGATAAAAAGAACTCCTGTAGTCGAATGATGCATTGATGACTTTGGTACTGTGGTAGCAGTATTTGAAGATGCATAATAATATTTAAGTGACTGGGTATTCTGAAGTTTAGCCAATAATTTATGCATCAGGCTGATCAGCTTGCATTTGTTGTCTTATTTTTGTGTAACTACCAGGAATCTGCTAAATTCATGCAACACTCTAAACGGGCAAAACTTATCACAGGAGACATTGACAATGCCCTTCATGTACAGAACATTGAGGTATGTACTTGCTAGGTTTGAGTGAGAAAATTGAGTGTTAAGCCAGAGTGTTACTTTCAATTCATTCCTCAATAGACCGTATCATAGTTTTGGCTCAAATTTTGTTCGAGATAGTGAACAAAATATCTCGAGATAGTTCGAGATAATGAAAAATCATTGGTACTGCTGAAAAGAGCACCACAAAGGAGAGTAGTAAAGATAGTTCTGAGTGTACCAATCAAATCTGTGAAAGCTCTGTGTAACACAGTAGGCCACTTCCGAGTTCACATCAGCCTCGTTTTCAAAGGGAGTCTACGTGCAAAAGTTTTGTGATGGTGATAAGTTTTATGTTGCATGTGAATAAAAACTTACTTTTGTTTCAAAGGACTTCACACTTAGACTCACTTTGAAAAAGAGGCTGAAGGGAACTCGGAAATAGCTTATTGTATCCTCATGGCTTTAAGTCCCATTCAAGCCTGGATTTTCATTCCGGCTTCTTTTCAACTTCTTAAGTTGCTCCTTTAACTGCAATGATTCCATTGAAGATTCTAACTTCAAAATCACTTTATATCCACAGATGACAGTTCATATGACATTTATTCTCTATCTTAATGAAGATATAGTTCCTTAAAGTTGAAACATTAATTTGACTGCTGCTTGCGTCAAGCAGAGCAGGGTTGCATCGAGGGTTGCATCAAGCAGAGCAGGGCTGCTTGCGTCGAGGAGCAGGGTTGGCGCAGTGGTGAGAGGGCTCGCCTTCCACCAATGTGGCCTGGGTTCGATTCCGGTCTCGGCGTCATATGTGGGCTGAGTTTGTTGGTTTCTCTACTCTGCTTCGAGAGGTTTTTCTCCGGGTTCTCCGGTTTTCCCCTCTCCACCAAAAAACCAACATTTGATTTGATTTGATCAGATTTCAGTTGATTTGTAGTCTCCCCAATTAGTAGAGCACTCGTGCTTGGCTAGATAACCTGAGACCTAGATAAAGTGATGATGATGATGATGATGATGATGATTATTATTACTATTATTAGCTGGTGGGCTTAGCCATTTCCAGTAGCCACACAAATGATTCCAAACTTTTCCGACTTAAAAAACTTGATGGCTGGGATTGCCTAGATCTGTGTATTCAACCTACACAGAGCTCAGAACTAAGTCTTGGTGAATGTCTTCCTTTGTAATGATGAAGTGAAAATTCATTCAATTCTCTTTCTCCATTCCACTTCTGATAAATTTTCATCAGTTTGATATACATAATATATAAGTCAGCAGTGCTAGTAATGCTGTTGCTTTTGTCTCACAGCCTCTTTATGGCTTTTGTGCCAAGGAATTCATACCATTCCGCTTTGCCAGTGGTGGTGGACGAGAACTTTATTATTATAAAGATCCTGAGATTGATTTGAATGAAATTGTGAGCTCTCAGCTACCTCGTATACCAGTTGATATTACCATTAAAGGTTTGTATAGTTTTAACCCTTTCCCTCCCAAGAGTGACTTTAGAGATTTTACTCTGGCTAACACCAGATGATTTTACTTGTCAAATGGAGACCCCTTGGCGGTCAAAGGGTTAAAAAACTATCTCCCTTAAGACATTCCTGTATTGAGCAAAATAGCCTGTGTTTTCAAAGGTATTCACAAGTAATCTACATGTTAATGATTAGATTGTAATGTTCATTTTTTGCTTTATTAGCACACTGGTTGAGTATAGAAGGTTTGCAACCAGCAATTCCAGAAAATCCTCCACCAGGTAGTTGACAATTCTCATTCATAATTTGACAAGCCCCAGTTGTTCGAAGGCTGGATAGCGCTATCCACTGGATAAATCACTATCCACTGGATAACTCAATTGGTTGTGCTATTGCTTATCCAGAGGATAGTGATTTATCCATTGGTTAGCTCTATCCACCCTTTGAACAACTGGGGCCTGATTAACAAGTGTTTTACTACATGTCTTTTACCTTTTGGTGAAATTATGTTAAATGGTAGAACCCTTGAAACTCTCTACACCTGTAACTCAGTAAAATTTAAATGGCAGCATCATAGAATTTTATTCACTAACTCCAAATAAAGCTGCCAACCAAATGGCTCAGTTGGTAGAGCTCCAACAACCCTGTGGAAGGTTGTAGGCTAAAATCGCTGACCGGACCAACACTCGGTCTTTAAATACTTTATGAGAAGGTGCTGCCTTTGTGATGACATCTGTAAGTGGTTAGACTTTCTAGTTTTCTCAGAAAGGGACGATAAACTGTTGGCCGATTTCACACCACTTGTTCATAAACTCTGTAGGACTTTAAAGAACCTACATGCCATTGGTTAAGAGTAAGGGGCATAGTTCCCGGTGTGGTAATCTTCCTCTGCCAAGGATGCATACATTATGGGGCCGCAGTACTTGGCTGCTTGCTATTTTTGGCCATACTTTGTATAGCAAAGCTAATGAACTAAATTGACTGTACATGCGAGAGGAGAAAGGCTTTGCTGTCCTCTTTCTCGGGCTCTCTCGTTCTGCCCTCTTTAAATCTCCCACACCCTCTATTTTCAGGTTCCCTCAGTGCTTTTGCCCCCTTCAAAATAAATTCATATTTGATTGACATTTCTCTTGTACAGTCCCCGTACAAGCACAAGCAAAGGAGAGTAAGCCTGTGCTACCCACAGGAATACCAACTGGTCCAAAAGCACCCAAGCGCGAAACAGCAAAATCAGGTGTAAAGAGCACAAAGAAACAAGATGCAATGAAGAAAAAGCGTGTGCAAACTGCAAATACTGAGGAGAAAAGTGACAAAACAAAACCACAAGTTACTCATGAGTTATCAATGGTATGTACCTTTATGTAGAGAGAGATCAACTCTTATTCATTCAAATATCATTTTCAAGTACATGTAGGAGTCAGAAGCCGGTGCCAGTCAAAGGAATTTAGGTCCTAAAAGATGTCTTGTTGTTATGTTCAAGTTTTTAATGGTGTTTAGGTTACACTTTTTTTTTCTTCATCAGGAACAACAGCTGTATTATAAGGAAATCACAGAAGCCTGTGTGGGGTCCTGTGAATCTAGAAGAGCTGTAAGTTAGTTGACTAGCTTCACTGTCATTTTTCATTGTATTTAACAATAATTCACCTAAGGCGAAGTGAATATTAGTGAATATATTACCGAGACATAGTCGAGGTAAATATTCACCTATATTCACTGACCTTGAGGGGAATAATAATTATTATTTAGTATAATTTTCAGTGGTGAATATAAAGAAAGTGCAAAGCAACATACTAAAACACCATAGAAAGGCATGAAAAGTCCCGCCTTAGCTCAGTCACGCCTCCAAAAATATTTCTAGTGTTCACAGTTCCCCGAGTTTCACAGTAATTGTTATTGTGCTACATAGAATGGATGTATTGAAACACTGGTTGCATACCCAGTTAAAAAGGATGAAATAGCCACACATTAATTTTATGAATCCTTGTTTCTCTAGGAAGCTCTTCAAAGCCTGTCCACAGATCCCGGTCTCTATCAGATGCTTCCAAGATTCAGCACTTTCGTGTCAGAAGGGGTAAGTTATTTTAAATGTTGGACTGGATTAATTAGGTTATCTATCTATCTATCTATCTATCTATCTATCTGTCTGTCTGTCTGTCTGTCTGTCTGTCTGTCTGTCTGTCTGTCTGGCTGTCTGTCCCTCTGTCTTAGCTTCCCCTCTTAAGGTCATTTATTGTGTTTTGCTAACTTGCTTTCAACTTTTTGCAGGTAAGAGTGAATGTAGCCCAAAACAACTTGGTGCTACTTATCTACCTGATGCGCATGGTGAAAGCATTGCTGGATAATCCCACTCTCTACTTAGAAAAATATGTAAGTTAGCATTCCATTCCTTGGCTCATGCTAAGGTTTAGGGTTTAGGTAATACTTAATTCCAATTAAAAGCTAACTTGATTTGCTTTTCATACAAGTATTTTGTACACTGGTTGTAAATTAGACTTTAAGTAGCACTATTGAATAGTAACACAAAGTGATACATCTATTATCATGTTGTGTTTCTCTGTCTCAACAGTTACATGAGTTGATTCCTGCTGTGATGACGTGTATCGTGAGTAAACAGCTGAGTCCCAAGCCAGAAACTGACAATCATTGGGCACTAAGAGACTTTGGTTCAAGACTTATAGCACAAATTTGCAGGTCTGTTGGCTATCATATTGTCACAGTTGATTGTAATTATAAAAACAAATTGTAATGGAACATTAGAACGGAAACAATTTTTCTGTCTGTCAGGTCTTTTAATTCTACAACCAATAATGTCCAAACAAGAGTCACTAAAACCTACTGCAAGGTATGTATACCATGCTGCCAAGTGCAACTAAGAAAAGCTGACTGTTTGAAGAAGCAGTAAAGGGTCTCACAAACTACAGATGATGTTCACACAACATTAAAATATCCATTTCAAAAACAAAATTCAGACTGGGTACCATAAATACTATGTTTGACATTATGTTTTGAAATAATAGCTAAGCAAATAGCTAAGCTGAAGGTTTGTCTCAGATCATATGTCATTGATTCAAAACGGTTACTGTTACGAAAATCTCTGTTCTTAGAGCGCGTTTGGTGATATACACATACACAACAGACAGATTAAATCCAATTTAATCAGCCTTTGGTGTATGATTTATGAAATGCGAAAACAAGGTCTGTGTATAGAGGTCTCCAAAAAAATTTTGTCACTGTTCCATGTCACAGGCATTACACCAGGAGAAAGCATCACTCTCCAGTCATTATGGAGCTATCACTGGGCTTGCAGAGCTTGGACAGGAGGTACCATGAAGAGCATATAATTATTTATCCCATGCCATAGAGAATACAGCCAATTAGAAAGCTAAAAACCTGTTGCATATTCTGCGGTATGCAACGGGTAATATTCCACAAAAAAATCCCGGCGTTCCTTGCGGCCTACAAAGGCTTTTATACATTTAATGAGCAGTACCTGTTTATATATTTTTATTTTTTTTAATCAAAATTATGTACTTTCAAGAAACGTTGCCATTCTGTTGAATATTTTTAAACTTAATTTATTTGCTGTGGCTCAAACCGGTTTTAACACTTTCAAGAGCCTCACTTATCAGAAAGATTGACACTATAACACTATCAGGTATTAACAATGTTATGTTACCATATGAAACAGCAATTATTGCTGAAAAAAATGTCGTCATTATTGTGACATAATACGTAACCATGGTAACAGGAAAGCACTATAAAAACCCCCTATGTTTCGGCTTTAGTTGCTCGTATCTCAAAAACGAACTCAGTGACCCCCATTTTTTAATGCTTGAAAGTGATCGGCAGACCAAGATAAAACTGTCTGCAAAGTTTCAAAAAATTATGTGGAGTGGATTCTGAGCCACCTTGTTTTTTTTTTAATTTTTTAAGGTGGCTCGGAATCTGCTCCACAGAATTTTTTTAAACTTTGCAAAAAGTTTCATCTTGGTCTGTTGATCACTTTCGAGCAATAAAAAATGGGGTCACCGAGTTTGTTTTTGAGATGAGCAACTAAAGCCAAAATATAGGGTGTTTTTACAGGGCGTTCCCGTTTCCATGGTTACGTATTATGTCACAATAATGACCGCATTTTATTCAGCAATAATTGCTGTTTCATATGGTACCACAACATTGCTAATACGTGATACAGCGTTGTAGTGTCAATCGTCGTAATAAGTGAGTCTCTTGAAAGTGTTGAAACTGGTTTGAGCCACCTTAAAGCATTGAACAGTGACGTTTTGTGCTAATTCAAATAAATTAGTTATGCAAAGCTTTCTCATGGTATACCGTGAATATCCCACTCGTAACTTGATTTTTCTTTGTATACACACTCGCCTAAAGGCTCGTGTTTATACTAAGCAAAATCAAGTCGCTCGTGGGATATTCCACGGTATACCACTCGAAAGCATTGCATAACTAGTATATATACAGGCTCTTCCAGAGCTTGATGATGTGATGTTATGAAGGGAAAATTGCAATATTTTCCAACTTTTGATTGACAGGTTGTTAAAGTTCTCATCCTTTCAAGACTCAAAATTGAAAGTGCTCTGATAAAACAAGCACAGGATGGCGTGGACCCTGTGGAAAAAAATGCTGCAGAAAATCTAAAAACCCTGCTAATGGTAAGTAATAAGGTGTAGTGTCTCTATGCTATGCAGAATAATGTACAGTCAGAACAAACCTCCCCCCCCCCGCTATTTTTTCAGTTAACCTTTGCGTTAAAATCGAGAGAATTTGATTGACATTTTAGTTTTTTTAAATCAACAGTCAATTATTTGTACTATTTTAAGGACAGTGCACTGTGTGATGCGATAGTTCATTTACCTCTGAGAGAAATTGTAGCTTATAGCTGGCTGAGTATGGATTTCATGTCTCTCAATGATAGAATGGTTGAATTCTGTTTGTCCTATAATTTTAGAAACACTGCCCTGGTGTACTGCTCAGAATTCGCTTGCCTCCGGATTCCCCCGAACAGTATGAAAAGGACTTTGGAGCCATAGGACGACTTCTTTGTGCTAAAGTCTCACAGATGCGACAGACCATCAATGCTATGAAAAAGCCTGCATCACTGACCGTACGAACTGTTACTGGTGTGCTAACCCCAGGGGTAACAACCCCAACTACACCCACTACCCCTGGGACAAGTCCAGTAAAAGTTGTTACTCCAACAACCCCTGGGACTTTTGCTGTACCTCCCAGGGGTGCAACCCCAACTACACCAACTGGACTGATGGCTTCAACCACAGCACAACCCAGAAGACCTAGCACAGGAACGCCACAGATCACAATGCCAAGTGTGATGTCACCGAGTAAGACAACACCAGGAGGTTCTAACACATAGCGTTATTTATAATGTTTGCATAATCTGTATAATAGATTGAAAAGAAAAAAAAATCAAAGGAAATGAATGTCATTTGAAGTTTAGGGATTGTTTGACACCAAGTGTATCTTATTTTTGTTTTGATCATTTTTAAGTACTGATAAAAGGCCTTGAAAATCGGGTCAGGAAAAGTTCAGGTAGACAACCATTGATGTTAAAGTTAATGAATACTGGGTGCACTGTTTGGTTGGGTGTCAATGTACATAAAATTTTGCCACAAAACATTTTCCGTTAGTCAATTGAGGCCCCATTGCCTGCCAGAATGCTTGTCTGGAAAATTAATTTGCATTTAGTTTACTTTGAAAACGGAGGCACTAAGCTGCTCTTTGTACTGACAAGCATACAACTGTATGTTGAATATCTTTGTTACTCACCAGTACATGGAGTAATTAAGTGCCTCTGCTCATAGGTCTCATTTTTCTTGAACTGGACTAAAAAATGAGATCCGGTTAGGCTTTTGTCTTCAGTTTTGAATGGTGTATGCAAGTGACGATGATGATGATGATGATGTTGACCAAGAGCCCCATTGGACGAACAAATTGCTGTTCTGCCAAGTCCTCAGGAAATACTGGAATACCTTGGTATGGTTGTGCCGAAATACTCCATTGTTAACATTCGCTTAAGAGTAGGTCTTGGCACATGAATGTGAGGAATGGAGGAAGGAGAAATGAATGGTTTCTTGCAGGTGCTGTCTGTCAGTTGATGTAGTGTCATTGCTGATTGGCTCTTAGGTTTTGTTACAGGCAGGATATATGCTCCAACTGAGTGGCTTTTGTTGAATCTTGTTGTCTCTGTCCACACATCATCACCTGTTACAAAATAGGTCATGTAATATTACACCAATTCTGGTACATACAAACAACTCTTGAAATCAATAACTGATGAGAAGGAAACAGAATGATCAAACCAGCTGACACACACATGCGGTGGCAAAACCACGCACAGTTCTGGTCAGCAAAATTTTGGATGTTGAAGTTTGCACATACAAAGTTTCTTTACTGTTTTTGTTCTACTTGTTTGTGCTCAGATGTAACAGATAATGACCTTGAATTAGTGTTTTAACCCTGTGAAGATACTGATAAGGTATGATTTCCGGATCTGAGTAGCTTTTCACTGGAGTTTCTGTCGATAAAGAAACAACAAAGATAGTTGAGTCTTTGAACCTCAATTTATAGGTTTGAGTAAGCTTTAATCATACCTTTGTTTTTAGCAAAGAGACTCTTGTCTATGAAAGACACCTTGGACACTGGCTTGTATGTATCATGCAAACTAAAACAAGCAAATATAACAAATTTGTGATCTCACAAACATTCTTTGGAACCACATACTTAAACAGCACCTTAAAAATGTTACATTTAAACTTCACAAACTTCTTTTCTTAATAAACCACTGGAACAGTTAGCATCTTACATTCTTTTGCTTGGAATAAATCGTATGTTTCTTGCATGAGTGAATATGCCATGACTGTCTCGACAATGGAAGTACTGGATCCCCTTGAAAAGACCACTTGTATTGCCAACTGAAAATTCAAGACAAATAACATGAGTTTCGTCACCATCACAAAACTATATTTCAAATCAAAGTGGTCCACTGAAGAGGTCTAATGTTCCTTTTTTTTCCCTTTAAAGTGCCTATGAAGTAAAAAATTTTGTTTGCTTATTTGAAAGGCCTTCACAAGTAAGTAAGAATGACACATTCTTTTTTGGAAGGTCGTCTTTCATTCCCGAGATATTCAAGTTTTTCCTTAAAAATTGATGACGTCACAAATGGTTTAAGTAAGAATATAAATCACAAAATCAAGAATATCTCTGGAAATATTTCACTGATGTCATTCAAACTTGGCACCAGTAATGTACGTCAGGTGACATACAGAATGATACCCCCTGTGCTGTTACCATGGCAACAGTCTAGGCTCCAGGCCTTGTTTACGAAGAACCAAATATCTCCATTTTTGACCAGATAAGGAGTGACAGATTGTCATACTCTAAACACATGTGATGCCCACATTACCTTACGTCTACTCACTAGCTCATTGTAAGTAAACAATGCTTGATTAACACAAAAACTGGGAAAGTGACTCTCGTATGAAATAGAATGGAAACTCAAACTGTTGCCATGGTAGCAGCACAATGGGTGTCATTCTGTATGTCACCTGACATACATTACTGGTGCCAAGTTTGAATGACATCAGTGAAATATTTCCAGAGATATTCTTGATTTTGTGATTTATATTCTTACTTAAACCATTTGTGACGTCATCAATTTTTAAGGAAAAACTTGAATATCTCGGGAATGAAAGACAACCTTCCAAAAAAGAATGTGTCATTCTTACTTACTTGTGAAGGCCTTTCAAATAAGCAAACAAAATTTTTTACTTCATAGGCACTTTAAAAAGTGTCCTTTCAGAACTGGACCTCCTTAAAAATACTGAAATATTTTTGAGGACATTATAGGAAAATATACCCTGTCTGATGATGATATTAAGAAGTGAATGATAATGCAGTATGATTGAGGGAAACTTTTTTCTGAATCCAACGACTGGTTCCCACAGGAGAGAAGTAAAACATTATTAACATTCAACACTCTCCCCTCCTCCCTCACTGCAGTTATGTCTTACCCCTTCAGATAGAAATAGATTCACAGCTGTCAGCCAAATTCACACACATATCAATTTCCTACAATGATCTCTCTGTCATGGATTTTAAGTTGCTCGGCAAGGGAATCTCTGAACATAGGAGACTGCTATTAAACTATGGTCTGAATCAATCTAAACACGTGTAACTTGAGCATTAAGATTCAAACGATACGGATCCGATGCAATACTAATTTTGTCTTGGATCAGGGATTTATAAGTAAGTATTATCGTACAGCTTCAAAGTGTTGTGTTAAAAAAGCTAGGAGATCCGTAATTATTGCAAGACTACCTGCATTGTCTAGTTCCACGCCAACCCAGTCGCCATCTTTAGCCACCAAGCTTCCTGCGTAACGAATGGTCCCGGTTTCAATTTCTCCTCTCCATTTCACTTGGACACGAGCTCCTGGGTTGATGTTATGAAACAAAACCATTGAAACTATTTTTCTACATTTTTCGAGGCTAAACTTTTCGTAATTGCACCGACACGAACTTTCCGTGGAATGGTAAACAGACCGAGTACTCGGGAGATAGATTATCATCTTACATTCACGCTTCTGATTGGTTCAAATTTGGGAAGAGAACGATTTGAGCCAATCAAAAGTGACGTAAGATTTTCAAGGCCGTTGCTACGGTAGAAATCATAGCGACGGGTTGTATATAGAAACAAGGCAGACACCTTGGATCACAAAAGCAATTCTCCAGTGTTCCAACTCTTCAATAATATAAACAACCATGGCTCTTCCTTTTCTTCCAGGACAAGTTTTTGATCGAAAGGTATGTCTTCAAAGCTTAAGCTGGCATCTAACTTTATTAAATTTCTCCAAAGTTAGGTGCTAAAACTCGTTTGAACCTATTTTATCTCAACAGATTGGAAAAACAAAATTTCACAAAACACATCAGTTTGATTATCGTAATGATGTTTCAGTTTATGTTGGAGAAGACAAATGCGGAATAGGTAAGATCTTTCAGACTGTTTTTATTCCCATAATGTTGTTATCATCAACAACTTTAATTGAAAAGGTTTGTCTTTGTGTAATCCAATTAAGTCTTACATCAAAGTTGAAGTTTCAGAAGTTTTTTGCTGTACTGTTTAGGTGGCGATCCTTTACCTGGTCAGAAGTTAAAACCAAGACATAGTGCTTATCCAAAGGGAATCGGCCCTGAAGCGCCAGCTTGGGTTGCATTTGACAGACAGGCAAGTGATTTGCAGCTCAAAATGTATACAGATGTCATTAAGCATGCCTCAGGAGCTGAACCAGGGACTTACACAGAACAGTGGTTAAAGCAGTACTTGAAACCTGGGAGTTCCAGAACTAACATCTGGCACCCTAACCACTTGGCCATGCTGTCTTCTTATTGATTTAAATAATGGTTTGAGGAGCTCTGATTTAGATGAACTAGTTCAGTTAGCTCTTTGAAAACAGACTTGCAAAGATGGAGGGCCTGATTTACACTGTCTTAGAGGAGGTGGAGTGACTGAAGTACAATAAGGAGACATTCCCATCCTCCTCCCCCCACCTCAGGGTGCTAACCCCATATTCTCCACCACTTGCTCCATTACATGGCTCTTTAAGAGGGGTGTTGCTCTTTGAGTTGTAGTTTTACAAGGACAATACTAAATTATCATTTGATGAATTAACTCATGCATCACTGTTGACTTGTGAAATACAGGTTCTTTGTTTTGATGCATACTTCCAAGAAGCTGTGCATGAAAAGAGAGAGGAGCAGTACAGAATAAGGAGGTGTGTGCTGTAGTCATCCATTCTAGTCCTGTATAATATTTTATCATGGACAAAAAAAATAGGAGCAAATGAGCAAAAACTTCATTCCATAATCTAAAGGGAGCAGTGTTTGAATAGAAGTGAATTAATTTAGTAACTGATTCATTTTTGCAATTCTCTTCAGATGTAAAATCTACTTTTATCTGGAAGATGACAGTATCCAGGTGATTGAACCGAAAGTGAATAACAGTGGAATTCCACAAGGTTTGTCACCTTACTGGCTTCAGAGAAACCCCATCCCCAGTTATAGACCCATTTACAATGCATGTTCACAGAATAGGTACAGTTAAGCAAGCCCTTTCAGATATGTGTACCCATTTTTCCTTGAATGGACAGAGATAAAGTGTATGCTACATCTTGTAGTTCCTGTATTCTGTTTACTGAGTTTTGTTCTATATTAGATGTTTTTTTGTTTATCTTTTGATTATGTTCTTTACCAAAGTTTTTCATCGAAAGTTTATCTCAGTTTTAAAATTGGAGAGCCAAGCTTGAGACCTTTCAGATGTAGAAATAGTCTGAAGTCATTGCTTTCTGATGTTTCATTCTTTGTCTTGAACAGGAACCCTTATTCGTCGCCATCGAATTCCACTTCCTTCGCCCAATGATGAACAGTTTTACACAGTGGAAAATTTCAATGTTGGCCAGGAAATCACGTTGTATTCCCGCACATTTAAGATCACTGTAAGTATGAATGCAACCCGAAGACTCTCAGCACCTCACGTTCGTATATAATAATAACTTTTGTTTGTTCATTTCACAGGGCTGTGATGATTTTACTCATAATTTCTTGCGCAAACTTGGAGTTCGTATTAACAATCCAGAAAGGATTCCCTCTGATCCATACACAGATCATCGTAAAAAGGTTTGTTCTTCAACACATTTATGTCTGGTCAAACAAGAGTGAAGGTTTTTGAGGGTTTGCTATTATCACATTCCCATTAGAGTTTTCTTCAACTCTTTTTAATATCTGTGCTCGAAATTGGCTGCATTTGCCGATTCATTTTCCTGCATTTCGTGTTTTAGGAGGTTGAGAGTATGCAACCTTTGCGGCCATATGAAACAGAGGACACTCTCAGACAGTTCTTGCAGTTTGATCGTAATGTGTTGCGGTTCTACTGTCTTTGGGATGACAGTGACAGGTAAGTGTTAGTGCCTCTTGTAGGTTTTGCTACATGAGATTTCCATCTTCGGGACTTCCATTACTGGCTGGACACCAGGCAAATTGACTGGCTCTGAACATGACTTTGCTATGACTTTGTATGGCTGTTTTCATCCTCTCTTCTTACCTTCTTTGATAAAGTGTATTAGTAATGTCTGGCTTTAAGACACCAATAACTCCTTACAAGCAAATCCTTAATGAGACCCCTACACCTTTTTCAATGTTTTCCCTCTTCCGTTTTGCTAGCTTCTCGTGAAATTCCTGCTTCCTTGCCTTTCCTTTTTCTTCACCCCTTGCCTTACCGATCCCCTCCATGTTCATATTATAAGAATTAGTTTTATGGCCCAACTTATCAAGCTGACTGAAGCTGTTTGTTTTCCTAGTATGTTTGGTGATGTCCGAGAAATGGAGTTGCATTATTTCCTTGCTGACGATACTGTGGAGATCTGTGAGAGGATTCCAAACAACAGTGGGAGAGATGCTGTTCCCATGTTCCTACGGCGGCAGAATTTGCCCAAGGTTGCTAAAACCTTTCATCTCTTATGTCAACATCCTTTGGCAGTCAGCCTTTTTTTTTGTTTTGGTTGGTTTAATGAGTGCATTCTCTGTTTCTTCCAGGAACCTACTGCATTGAGACAACCAGGAGAGATCACTGGTAGAACAGTTCTGAATGTCTTTGGGCCCATGGGGCATGGAGGGAGATGGATTCTGGACAGCCTGAAGGTAGATTTCATTTTTTTAGCAAGTCCCAAAATTAGCATGTATACACAAAGTTGCACAAAAGTCAAGAGGCCCACTCAGCTGCTACCGAAACCGAGCTTCTGTAGTATGAGGCTACTTGACATCATTCTGACTGCGATTCTGCCACTGATTATCATTTTGTTTTCTTACTATTCAATCAGACTGGTGCCGTTCATACAGATTATTATCATGACAGTGACCTTACTCTTGGCTCTGTGATCAATGTTTGGGGCCGCAAATTGCTCATCTGTGACTGTGATGAGTTTACCAAAGAGTACTACAAGTCAAAATATGGAGTTCGTAAGTAATTTTCTCACTTGTTTGCCTTTTATTTAGTGTGTGTTTGATTGACCCTCTTCTGCAATAAGAATAAAAGGAATGACTTCAGGGTTTTTTTCCCCCTCAATTCTACACATGTTTTGATTGGTTCTCACTTAAGATCTACTGGAGGACAGAGTCATAGATGACGTCATCTATGCCTGTGACACATTTGACTGTTGCCTTGTGCATCACTTTTTTGTTCTTACCACATTTCGATGTCATCTATGATCTATCACTGAACAGACACATGGCAACATGGAATCTATTTGTTAATTTGTCTAGATGCATGGCAGCTTCTGAAGTACAGAACATCAATTATGTTAGTTTTTAAAAGATAGTTTAAATTAATGTTTTTTCCTGTTTACAGAGGAGTTTGAAAGCATCAATTTCAAAGCAGACCCAGAGCCCCTGCCATCTCGAGAGATTCCCCCTTACAACGGATTTGGCTCTGAAGAAGACTCGCTTGCCACATGCCTCAGCCTCAGGCCTAAGCCCACTCGGCGAGATTTCAAGAAGTTCATGGAAAAAGACAGGTGTGCCTTGAAAAAGGGAATTCATTGGAGAACACAGTGCATTACTGTCCCATTTTAATCTTCCCGGTCCAAATATCAGTAGTGTAGAAAAAAGTAAAAAAGGCTTTTTTTGTTGCACCATCCTCAGTAGTTCTTCTGATATGTTTTAAAATATATATATATGCACAATTTTTTCATCAATTTTATCCCTGTTAACTTCTCTCTGTATGTTGTTTTTGTTCTCTGTATGTTGTTAACTTTTCTCTGTATTGTTTTAAAAATATATATGCAGAATTTTTTCATCAATTTTATCCCTGGTAACTTTTCTCTTACAGGAAAGGCCTGGAAAGCAATGTTCTCCGGTTTGTGGCACGTCTGGACACCACACGTCCAATTGATGTTGACAGAAGGTGAGTTTGTGGCAACGAAAAGTAGCCAACTCTTAGTAAAAGCATGCAATTAAGCAGGTTGTTAAAAGTGGTACATGGTTGTAAGAGTGCACTAACCGGTCCAAAAACAAGCACAAGAAAGTTGTGATGTTTGATAACTCTGCTACTTTTGGCAATTCGTTTCTCCTGGGAATTATAGAAAGTTACTAGAATGGTTATGCCTATTGTTCAGATGGTAACCATGATATTTCTTGCCAGATTTATCATTTCGTATTTCCTGTCTGATGACACCATCCTTGTGTTTGAGCCACTCCAGAGGAATTCTGGCATACTAGGCGGCAAGTTTTTGGAGCGAGGAAGAATCAAGAAACCCGATGGACTCAATTATTTTGTTGCTCAAGTAAGTCAAACTCTTTCTTTCAATTTTGGGATATGTCTTAATAGCAATGGAACAAAGACAAAAATGTGAGTCGAAGACAATGAACAATGAATGTTTTGTTATTCCTCCTGGTAAGTGAATTAATAAAATACTTGATAAGTGGTTGATGCAGTAGTTAGAACACAAAGGTGAAGTTTCTGTATTCTGTCAAAGGTACTTGTAGATGGGGCCTTAATTCAGTAGGCTTCTTGAGCACTGATGTTTTATTGAAATTTGCTTTTTGTTTCAGGACTTGTACATTGGGGCAAATGTTGATTTCCACAAATTCAAGTTCATTTTAATAGACGCTGATGAATATGCTGTGGTCTACATGGAGAAACACTCACCGGAATTTCCTCAAGCTAATGTTCGCTTTATCCTTCCCAAACTCAAACAAATTCTAGACCACAAATATGAGGAAATCAAATCCGAATTTCAGATGTATGATCAAGAAAACAGTGGCAGAATACCAGCCAAAACTTTCAGGTGAATATTTAATATTTTTAAGGTGATGACAGAAGTATTTTTCTAAACGGTATGTTTAAAATTCTGGGGTATATTCATTTGTCAAGACAACTGAAATTTTCCCCAGTTTTGCTCATCGTGTCTACGTTTTGGCTACAAAGCTTTTTAGAGCTACTACTTAGCTATTTAGTGTTTTTATTGTGGAAATACCCAATAGAGCTTTTGGCTCATTTGTTGTGTTAGGAGAGAATATTTGAAGATCTGCGTCAGTTCCCTAATCCTTGCTTTGCTGCAGTGAGGGCATAGTCAATAACATTTCCCTCCAGAAAGATCTATGTTTGAAAAAATGTTGAATCTTTGTCGATGGCAACTGTTCCTTCTTTAGCCCAGCATCTCTTGTAGGTTACAGTAGGTCGTCGGGCAGGTATTTATCAAAGCAGTCCCCTCCTGGTCCTATGTTTGGGGTTACAATCAAGGGTGTGTGGTTCTGTGCTCTCTGGGTCATGGCATAGGGTGTGACCCCCAAAGGAGCTCAGTAATGCAGCTACATGGGTGTCTCATTTTGTTTACATCTGCTCGCTATGCAACTCTGAGCTTCTTAAGCATTTTTAATACTGTAGTTTTTTCTATGTTTAAGGGAAATCTTGCAGAGGTTTGGGCAAGGTTTGCTAACGGTGCACGAGCAACTGACTGTCGCCAGACACTACAGAGATGCCAAGGTCAGAAAAGCAACAGCTCATCATTTAAGGGGGCGCCAGTTTCCTGTATTTTTCAGCACCTCTCCTTTAAAAGACCAATACTACCGCTCTTTTTGAGCTAACGCTACAGTTATGGCATGAAACAAATGCCCAATCATTGGTTAACAATTTAAGATAATTTTCTTGACATGACAAGTTACCATAGCAATGCTACAACCTGTTAAAAACACCCTTAATTTTAGCTTTAATTGCTGGTAACTAAAAAACGAGCTCAGTGACCCCCTTTGTTATTATCGAATTGTAATCAGCATGTCAAGATTCAACTTTTTACTATTTTTCGAAAATTTAAGGTGGCTCTGAATCCACTCCCATGAATTTTTTTTTAACTTTGGGAAAAGTTGAATCTTGACATGCTAATTACAATTCGATAGTGAAAAATGGGGGTCACCAAGCTCGTTTTTTAGTTACAAGCACTTAAAGCTAAAATGAAGGGTGTTTTTAACAGGTTATACCATTGCCATGGTAACTTGTAATGTCAAAAAAGTATCTGAACATGTTCACTGTTGATTGGGCATTTGTTTGATACTATAATTGTAGCGTTAACTTAAAAAGAATTGAAGTATTGATCTTTCAAACTAGAGGTGCTGAAAAATAAAAGAAACTGTTGCCAGCCACCTTAAAGTTATGTGTTTTGAACTGTTGTTAGACTCAACAGATAAATCCCTTCACGTCACGTTATTGCTTGTTTCAGGTCGAGGAAGACGACCTTCAGGTGTTAGTGGTAGCAATCCAGGAACAGTTACGGAAAGCTAATTTCGAGGATTTTGCCAACATGATGGACTCCTGTAGACACGAGGACGTGCTTGGGTGAGTAAAGCTAACATGTCACTTCGCAAGAGCTAGCAAGGAGCAAGCGTATTATATAGTCTTCTTGTGGCCGCAATAGTAAACCTCGGATAGTGAATAGTGAATTTCTTTGTACCCAGTTTGCCTATCTCGAGAAAGAAGTCTTACAGCAATTTACTGTAACAATGTCTATATTCTTTTTCCTAGCACTGGGTTCCTTCCACTGCAAGAACTCTACAACACTTGCAAACGCTTCAACGTGCCAGCTAAGAACGACTTGCTGGATGCTCTCTTGGAGAAAGTTGAGCGAAATGAGAGGGGTGAAGCTAACTATGAACAGTTCCTGAGACTCCTAAACTGGAGAGACTCTCCGGGTAAGAATGATTGACGCAGAACGGGAGAGAAGTGGTGGCCAAGGCCCATGGTGAAGTCGATACTGGATTTGGATCCGGATGTGCCGGATTCAAATCCCGCTCTGATCACCAACTGGATTTGTCTTTAGTAGTCCTGATTTCAAGTCCATCAGGCTTTGTAAATAGCCACCTGGTAGCCTCCTTCTGTTATGTTGATTTGAATTGTTTCCATTTATACACGGTCCCAGAAGCTTCAACCTTTAGATAACCCCCTATACATAAACGTACATTCTCTCTTTCTTCAAGATGAGCTGCTGACGATGTTTGTTTGGCTTTTTTCAGTGTCTTCACAAAAGTTTGTCCCTACCGCCGCTCCTGACCCGAAATCTGTGGTGAGTTTCACTGACCTTCAATCAGTACAGGACAACCTTGGTTGTCTTGATGCTAAGTCAACAGTATCCGATTCCGATAGGCGTGGCTCAAGCACACAATGAGCAAGCCGGAGAAATACGTTCTAGCGGACGTAAGCCATATTTTCGGGTTTAGTGGATTGGACATGGTTTGGATGTCGTTATTAATCGCTGGTTTTGCTGGATCGTTCAACTTGTTCGTTTCATTAGTCGTCATTTGATAAAGAACAGGTGTCCCGTTTATCATGTAAACTATCCGTATGCAATCTTTTATAAAATCGAAAACCTCGGAAGTGGAAGCAAACGTTTCTCTTGAAGAGCATGATCGCTAGGCTTCTACACAGATCTTTTGCCTGGCAGGCCAGTGATTGTACATTTAGTTACGTTTTGTATGTAGTTATTTGTTCCTTTGTTACCAGGTCGTTATTACATTATGAAGTGGCTCATAGCAGCCCTTTTGATTTTATTTTTCCTAATGTTCACCATGTGTTTTTCTTTTTTCAGCAAAGGACTGGTCCTCAGGACTTGCCTTCCTTAGTTTGCTACAAGGATCTTTTACAAAGCCTGCTGGAAGTGGAATAATCCTATGAGTACAGACCAGGAACTTAAGAGAGTTTTTCTAGGGTGACAGTTCCACGCCCTTTAAGAGCCAGTGAGAGGGAGATATCTTTTCAGCTCTTTGAATAACGAACTGTTTGCCACGGTATTTTACTTTACAAGACTAAAGAAAACTTAAGGATGTACGAGAGTGTCGTATTGAAATTGTAATTACCATGGTTCCTATTGTTACGACAATGTACTGTATATGGAATAAAAACAAACAAACAAACATTAATCACAGGTGTGTTTATGGAAATTATCCAATTTTCTGGGGAACCACGGGGCGGGCTACGAAGTGCGCATGTCAGGTAGAGAGGTGAAATATTTTCCAAGTACGCATGCTCTGAATTTAAAACTGCTTTTAGTGTCACTCACACTCGAATCTTAAGTTTTCCATTAACGCAACAAGGTCAACATCCAGTAAAGTTAGAGGGCAAGACGTGGTATTGGGGATGTAAGGGATATGGAACCAACACAAGAGATCTACCAGAGTTATTGGGAGACTGGTGCCGAGACAGGACATATACTGGTTTCATACATGGCCAGATTCTCCCATGTTGCTAGAAAAAAAACGTGATTAATATACCAAGTCATCGTACCAGTCGTTAAAGTAAGCGCTTTCCGTTGGTTTTTCTCCCCCAGACGTTTGTTTGGTGCTCGTACAATTAAGGTGACCAATGGCAAACTTTCCGTGAAAAATCAAAATAGACTATTAAAACAGTCCATTGAGTGTTCAGGGAAAGATTTAGCGCGGCAGTAATCCATCAAGCCATCAAGGGAAGTTTGACGATGACGTAATTTGACTGCAACTACCAGAATCCTTCTGGTCGCGCTTTTCTCATAGCTATTGTTAGGGTTAGCTTTATTGGTTTGGCTCTATTATTTTCTCTGTTTTACGTCATCTTGTAGTTTCACAGGTTCTTACACCGAGAACTAGCCGTTACTTAGAGTCAAACGAGTCCTCAAGGACATTGTCCATTCCCTTTCCTTTCGTTGAAATATACAATAATCCTGGGGATTGTTGTTGGAGGCAAGGAGCAAAGGTTGAGAGCAAAGATAATCCTTGTGGTGCAGCACTTGTGTCTGGGTAGCGGGTAGTGACTGCTTGGGCAGTACTACTTCAGGGAGTGTCGACCCTGCCCACGCGAGACATGAGCTCAGCTGTCAGATCTGGCCACCAGGAGTAATTTGATGCCCACAACGGAAGAACGCATGCCTCATATTAGGATGTTAAGGCGATTTCCGACTTGGTGAAGCTTGGGCAGTTCTCTGCATGAAGCCTCTACGTGACGTGTAGTCTTCTTGGGAGGCCAAGTGTTACTCGGAATTGCACACTACACTCTGCCGTGATAATTTAGTTACGTACAGGACAGACGGCCTCGAAAAAAAGGTTGCAACTGACAGCAAAGAATGGTCCTTTGGATAGAAGACAAGCGCTGACAGGTGTAGCTGCAAGCTCTTTTTTGAAACCGGAAGGTGCGAGGTGGTCGCTCAGTGAAGACTCAACCCAAGGGACAGGATGCCGGAGGTAACTGTAAGTCAATTAAGTGACAACGGTTCTTAGGCGCCTTTCGCACCTCGAAATATTTCCTGGAGCGAAGCTACCATGCAGGTTATGTTGACTTTGTTATAAATTAATTCAAGTCACTGGTTAATATGTTACTCTTTAGAGCTTTCAATAACGCTTTTCATGTTGTGGCGCAGCAGTCACGGCACGCTGTCAGTAGCTGGCAGTAAAGTCCTCAGGGCTGGTCAAATTCAATGAAGAAGAAGCCGAGAATGCACCTGGTTTGAGTGGGGAAGACGCAGTGAGAGGAGCTGGTAGAGCTGGTGAAGTTTCAGCAGCTGACGAGTCCACATCATCACCGGTAGCAAATCAATTGGAAGAACTGAAATTCGCAACTTCAGATAGGATTGGGGAAACGGTGAGAAGTCTTCACACGCTAGGATGTGCGATACGGAACTGGGAGCCTACAAACGTTCTGATACAAAAAGGCCCTCTCAGGCTTACTTCGAAAGCTAGATAACGTTCCCCGGCTGTGGTATTAAAGAGATGCTGAACCACGTTTACGGCAAAGGGCAAATACTAGGCTGAAATTCTTTTATTGAAGCTTCTTTTTTAATACATTTACTCGATAACTGAGGCTAATGGGCTAGAGATAAGATTAAATCAAATAAGTTGAATTGATTTTGGACAAACAGTGAATTTCAGCTCGATGTTTTTATTTACCGTAAACGTGGTTCTGAATCCATCTTATTCTATGTCACGACGGGAGATCGGATGAAAGGGTGCCACGAGTACGGAATTTAAAAGTTTTAGTCAGAGGTTGGGGAATGGTGAGAAAAGCGTATTAGCGACTGAGGGAATGAGCTTCCATCAAAATTTGTCTTTTAAAGGATCGGTTTATTAGAGAGGGATTAATACAGAAGGGAGAGGCGAAATCGAGATTTTACGATATTCTTTCTTCACTATTGTCGTTTCTCCCCCTTGTGCTGCTACCTTGACGTGGTGGGGGAGCTTGCGTGTCTCAATGACCCTGTGAGCTATACCGGCGGGGGCGTGAGCTCCTGGCAGGTGTAACCAAGCCGGGCAGGTTACAGGGGAGGGGCCAGACGAGAAGCAGCAACTGGTCTTCCAGGGTTAGGGCTTAGCGTGGACGTAACAACCCCACTCCAGAAAGACTACACTTTGTTACTGGAACTGCAGCAACGCTATCTACGAGAACCAGGGGCAAATGGAAACTCCAGCCAAGTCATTAGCGTGGTGACTCTTCCAGAGTAAAATCGATCTCGGATAGGGAAGACCTTGAATCAGTCATTTCGGATTTCTGAATATCAGTACCATGTTTGAAAATTTGAAGCCTGAGGGCGCTCAGGCCGTCAAGAATTGGTCTGCAACTAAGAAGGAGAAGCAGGCCAAAACCCACCTGGTCGAGGACAGTAATGAAGAAACTGGGAGAGATGGGTCGCACATGTGATCGGGCGAAGGCGTGTGATGATTGCAGCCTTATGCCGGTCTGAGGCGTGACGAAGAGGATCAGTAAGTAAGTAATATTGTCGTCATGCTCTTTATATCTGTGTTTTCAAGTTAAAGACAAGGAGTGAGTGGTGTACTTAAAGGGGCTGTGTCACGGCAGTGCAGTCCATTTTGTTTAGATTTGCGAATTACTCGCCCTTACTCGCTATTCAACTTACTGTCACCCAAGAAGTTACAGTTAAACAACAAAATCAAAGCCTCGTGACAAAGAAAATGTCTCCGAAGCGTACATAGGAAAAGTTACAAACAACAAAGATACACTTTGAAAAACTGTTTGGCTGAACAGTTTTCAAAAATCCCAATTGCAATTCATTTTAATCTTCTTCAGTGTTGCCCATCCCGGTCTCCTTTTGTATTTTCTCCTTTATTCAAACCTTCGTTCAATGTTTTAAGCAGTTATTTTCATTTTTCACTTGATTTGTTAGGCAGTTCCTGTCTGAATGTGGCTAAATTTCGTGACACAGCCCCTTTAAGCCAGTTGTAGGAGCGTCCATATGTCATGGTCCGAGACACCAGCACAGAGTAGACCTGCTTGTTTTTTGTTTTTTTAATTTCCCGCTAAAAAGTGATTGCCATGATTGCAATCGCTCTCCTCTGTGCCAAAATGAATCCCCTTGGAAGATCCCACTTTTGATGTCGATTGGACTCGATTTTGGTGATCCGTCTGCATGCCGGAGGTTAAGGGTCGTCTTCCACGTCTTCATGCTTTCAGTGACAAATTTGATCATTGTTGTGCAGACCCTATAAATACCTAGGCACTTCTGATCTAGGAGTGTAGAACGCTATCGAATGCCTTCTTATGGTCGATCCATGCTGTTGATTAGTTCTTTCTCTTGGATTTAGCCTCTTCCAAGGTAGCTTCGTTTATGATTTTGTTAGTTTGTCGTTACTATTATTATTATTATTGTGACTACCAAAGTGAGGAACCAAAAACCTTTTTATCGTTATTTATTTTCCTTTAACCAAACTCAGTGATCCCAGGAGACTGCTATTAACGTTTCAGAAAAAAGGAGACTTAATACCATTTGAAAGTCTAGGTGTATTCAGTCCTTGAGTTTGCTTCAATATCAATGTAAGCAAAGGGTAAATCATGCGTTGAAGATGACAAATTTTGGTCAATTTTTGGCTCAAAACTTTCTCTGTTGTTTGTAAGATTTTATTCGTCCAGATAGAAAACCATAAATTCACTAGAATACATTAGTATGGCCAAGGCAGAAGATTGTAACCGATACAGTTTCCTTGTAAGACCACCTGAGTGCTTCAATATACAGTTTTTATGTGATTCTCTAGTTGCAGTTGCGTGCTGGTTGTCACCTTCGTGTTTTGACGGTTGCCACTGACGACTATGACGACTTTTGACGACTATGCCAGCATAGTACACATCTACAAGAGGAAAGGCAATCGCCAGTCTTGCAAAAGCCATCGAGGCATTCCATTGCTGGGAAGATCCTTGCTCGTGTCCTGCTCAACCGCCTTCTCCAACACGTTGAACAAGGCCTCCTTCCAGAAAGCTGATGTGGCCTCCTTGGTGAACGTGGGACTGTGGACCTGATCTTTGCTGCTCGCCAACTCCAAGGAAAATGCCAGGAGCAACACAGCGACCTCTTTGTGACCTTTGTCCATTTGACCAAGGTTTTCGATACGGTCAGTAGAGAAGGCTTGTGGAAGATCATGGAGAAGTTTGGCTGCCCCAACCGGTTCATCACAGTCACCTGGCAGTTCCATGACGGCATGATGGTGAAAGTTCTGGATGACGGAGACGAGTCAGATGTCTTCTCAGTGACAAACGGCGTGAAACAAGGCTGCGTTCTTGCCCCAACCCTGTTCAGTATAGTATTCTCTGCCATGCTGCCAGATGCTTTCCGTGACTGCGAAGAAGGAATCCACGTCAGGTACAGGACTGACGGCGGGTTGTTCAACCTCAGGTGCCTGCAGGCTAAAACAAAGGTGAATACGACTGTCATCAGAGACTTCTTGTTTGCTGATGACTGTGCAGTCAACGCCAGCACAGAGCAGAATGGACCGCTTTTCACAAGCCTGCGACAACTTTGGTCTCACCATCAGCGCCGAAAAGACCGAAGTTATGTAGCAGTCTGCCCCAGGAATGCCATACCAGGAGCCGTGGCCGTGCATCACTGTGAAGGAGCAGAACCACCAGGCAGTCGACAACTTCAGCATCCTGGGCAGTACCCTCTCGCGCGCAGTGAACATAGACACTGAGGTAAACAACAGGATCGCCAAAGCCAGCGCCGCCTTTAGGAGACTCCGTGAGAATGTCTGGGAGAAGAGAGGACTCAGCCTTACCACCAAGCTGAAGGTTTACCGTGCACTGGTCCTTACCACCCTCCTTTACGCCAACGAGACCTGGACTGTTTATAGCAGACACGGCAAACAGCTCAATCACTTCCATCAGAGCCGTCTTCGTAGACTTCTCCACATCAGGTGGCAGGACAGAACCCCCTACAAGGAAGCCCAGTAAGGAGCTGGCCTCTGCAGTGTCTACATCCTCCTGCAGAAAGCCCAAGCCAGGTGGGCTGGACATGTGGTCATGTGCTCTGTACGGAGAACTGTGTCAGGGCAAGCGCAAAGACTGCCTCAAAACGTCCCTCAAAGACCTGGGCATTGACATCAACACATGGGAGACGCTTGCTCTGGACCGCCCAGATTGGCACAGCAACATCACCACAGGAGCCTGTATAGCTGAAGCCAGGCGCATCACCACAGCGCAACGACAACGTGCTGCGCGCAAGGCCCGACCACATCCACTGCCACGACAACACCAACTCTCACTGCCCGAATTTGCCTCAGCAGTCACCTTCAGATCCATAGCCACCGATCGTTTATTTGACTCTTGAAGCCATGGTCATCTTCGACTCTGAAGGACGAACAACATTGTGATTTCTAGAGGAGATGCGTAAGGATGAGGGAAGCTTACTTTAAATGTAAGAATTACCTTTACAACAACCAACTGATCATTTTTTACTTACCTCATTTCAGATAAAAAATTCTTTGGAATTTGGTCCGTCCTAAGGAGGCCAGTCAGACTTATTGGCAGAAGGACAACAACAGTTCTCAGTGTACAGCGATGTTATTACCACTCATACTCAAAAGAACGATTACGCGCCGCCCTCGAATAAGCGCCGCAGCATGATTATAAAGAACTATGCGGCGTAGTAAAATGTCATCTCGGGAGACCGTTATGAGGTTTCAGTTTTAGGTAAACAAATCCTTGAGAGTTCAATATGAAATATTTACAACGCTCATTTCATTCTCAGGAACCTTGTAGTTGACGTGTATGGAACTAACGCTGGTCAGGGAACAATTGCGGCACCTTACATAATGCTGGTAAGAAATAGAGCTTTAAAGACCGATCATGTAACCATTTTCAAGTCCGACCGATGCTCCATATGCAAAACTAGTCTGTTCTATTGAATTGAGCCGGTTGTGTTATTTCTGGGGCTAGGGTTCGATCTATTGGGCAAACGTAAACGTTGACCGATAACTGGAATAAGTTAACGCAGAAGGAAAGGTGATGGTATTCCTTGAAAAGTCAAAGACAATACAGTAGAAGACCACAGAGCGTAACAATTGGATGGCTTGCTAAAACAAAGAGAATACTACAACGTAACAACAGGATGGCTCGCTAAAACAAAAGTAGAACGTAATCTATCGTTTAGCGCAGTGTTTCCATATGACGTCACGGCGGCCATCTTGATGTCCTAAACTAGTCCTCCTTGAATTGAACTCAATTCTTATGCAAACTTTTAATTTTGGTTTTAAAAAAAACATGGCCGCTGATCACGTGACTGTCCTTGTGTTTGTTGTTGTTTATCATAGAATTCTCTACAAAATTCAAATTGAACAATCCTCTTTGGTGTTTTAACAGTTGCCGGTTGCCTGAAGACGCTGGGGTTTGCAAAGATTCTGCCGGCAAGCGCGCACCAGAAGGTAAAAAATAGAATAAATTTACGGAAATATAGGTTTTAAAAGTGGTATATTTTGCAAAAACAAAGATAATACAATAGAACGTAACAATAACGAGCTATTGTTTGGTTTGACACGTTTGCGGGCATCGCATTGTCTTCGCCTTAATTTGTTCTGATAATTTATTTTAGCATTCGGCCAAAAATTTAAATGTAACTAATTTTCGTCTACTTTGGGTGTTCTAACAGTTGCCGCCGACTTCAGAACGCTGTGGTTTCCGAAGATTTTGCCGGCAAACACGCAGCAGGCAGTTCAGGAAATGTGGAGGTACAAAATATTTTTTGTTTATACATGCTAATCAGCGAACGCTATCGCGAAGTCAACCAATCAGATTGCAGGACTGTCTTGAAAAGCAACGATAACACAATAGAACGTAAGAATAACAAGCTATTGTTTAGTGTTGACATGTTTGCGGCCACCCCATTGTCTTCGTCTTAATTTATTCTCATAATTTATTGTAGCATTCTGTACAAAGATTAACGAATATTCGTCTACTTTGGTGTTTTAACAGCTGCCGCCGACTTCAGAAGACTGTGCTTTCCAAAGACTTTCCTGGCAAACATGCACCGAGCAGTTTAGGAGATGCAGAGGTACAAAAGTTTATGTTTTACGAGGTAAATCGGCGAACGCTACTGTAAAATGTGGCAGGCAGCAAATTCAACCAATCAGATTGCGGGATTTCGATCACGTGACCAAAATTGACCAATCAGAGCGCTCGACTCCAGTGATGACCGCGAATTTTCGTCCAGATCAGCCATCACGTCGGAATGCAAAATTCAAGCGCTCTGATTGGTCAATTTTGGTCACGTGACCTAAAATTACCCCAAATTCTGGAAGCCCTGCAATCTGATTGGTGGATTTGCTGCCTGCCACATTTTTTAAATTTTTTCTCAAAAAAAAAAAAAAAAACCGAAAAATTTTTTTCTTCACCTCTCCCCTTGTCACCTTCCTCTCATCTCTCCCCTCCTCATTCTCCTCCCCGTGATCACCCCTCTCCCTTGCACTCCTCCCCGGCGCCATCTTCCCTTCTTGTGTCTCCCTTTCGTGATCGCCCCCTATTTCTTTTACTTTTTTTACCACTCACCTTTTTTCCAGCGTTGCGTTGTCTATCTCCTTGCCTATTTACTAATCTATTTTCTATCTCCTATTTTGCAGCACTCACCTTTTGAAGACCCTTCGTCGCCACAGCCAGGACTCGAACCTGCACCTCTCGCGCTGTAGTCCAGTGCACTACCGACTGTGCCAACCAGACAACGCTGATAATCATTGGAAAATTTCTTCTACTAGTGTAGTTAGTAGACTTTTATACCCCCCTTGTATAGGGGAGAAGCGCGCGCGTGTACACGCGCGCGCTCGACACGCGCGCGAGTGACACGCGCGCGAGTGACACGCGCGCGAGTGACACGCCCTCGAGCGACACGCCTGCGAGTGACACGCCCTCGAGTGACACGCCCGCGAGTGACACGCCCTCGAGTGACACGCCCGCGAGTGACACGCCCGCGAGTAATAGAGCAACGGTAAACGGTAAGCAATAGAGCAAAAACTATGTCGTTATGCAAATGAATGTAACTATTGCATGGCTCTGTCTCGCTTGCTACGACAGTGACCTTCCGATTTCAACGGAACTTTCAATTAAAATCAAAAGTCAGAGAAATAAAGAATCAGAAAATGACGAGTCTTTTGCTTGCTTGAAGGAGGACCAAACCGTAAAGGACTGTAAAATACTCAATCCCCGAAAAATCCTCGACGCTTTTCTTCCATGTGAAGAAGTAGTTTTTACCAGTTTTCTGGCGTGAATAACAAGGATGACATGTGTAATTTTAATCTTTTATTCTATCAACCGTTTCCAGGAAAAATTCCCACAAAGAACGCGACTGAACATTTTCTAAAAATACTTTATTTCAATTATGTTCCATCCAAGGTTTAATAACACGTTTTCTTGTAATAACATTACAAATGTATGATAATGTATAGTAAAGTGGACGCTGTACGCAATATTCAAAATGATGTTTTACAGTAACGTCTCTCAATTCGCGGCGCAAACAACAACTTCTTTCCTTTGCTTCGTAGAAAAAAAAGGCAGTGATTTGTTGTATTTCTTGTTAAGTTTCTTTGACCTTCGACATATTCTTGATCAGCAAGATTCCACTTTCACGTCGAAGATGGGTGACCTTTGAAACAAAAGGAGAACGAAAAGCACCATCTTATGTGCTTTCCGCGACAACGAGAGTGGCGAAGACCGAAAGCCAACATGAATCATCAAATTATAACTAGATAGATATAAACTAACCAACTAACCAAAAACAACAACAACAAACAAATAAACAAAAGAACGAAATCAGTCTGTTTATGTCAACTTATTCCAACGGAATTCACAGATTGTCCCTAAATGGCGACGGTCGCTTACAGGAGTGATACCTCACAGACAGTCATTTGTACGAAACCCTTTTTTTTTTTTTCTGGCGAACTCGACAAATAATCTATAGTTTGTGCCAGTTCAAGCAGAGCAGAAACACATGAAAATAACCGTTTCTTCACCGGCGCAAAATACAGACGGACATCTCGCCTGAAGTATTAACAGGTTTCGTTGGCTGCTTCCCCACGCAAGCCGTATAGGCTGCCCCTGAAAAGAAACAATATGTCGTGATCGGAAAGACGAACCGATATGCAATCGGTACGCCATCACAAATGATTTACGGAAAAGGATCGTTTGAAGCGGGTACTCTGTTGAGAAGTGCATCCTAATTCCCCATTATTTAATAACTTTCAATTTGTATTAACTGTGGGTTAACTCTATATTCCTCTCAAGAACCACGCTTGCATGATATACGACTAAGGTGGGCCTATATTTTGCTATACTGTACTAGCCACTTGGCCGGCACCGCGTAACCTCATATTAAACTCAATCTAACCCTCATCTTGCATGTGCATATTGGCAGCTCCATAACACTACAGTAACTGTCGGGTTTTGAGTTATGTGCTTACTACTGGCAATCCACACTGTCAGAGGAACCACAGCACCATTTTTGTTGTTGCTACAAAATGACACTTTGACGTTTTTAATCTAACTATCGACAACTACTGCGTATGCGCAACTGCTCATCTTGTCGTATTATGATGATCTTTCAGCAGCAGTATTTCCGCTTCTGCTTGCTAAACACATTTCATTTTTTGCATGTTGACTATGCTGCAACCAAAGTATATTTTAAAAGGTAGAAAGGTCTGTCAACCAAAAAAAATTTTTCCATCAAAATTTCTCAGAAATGGCTGAAAGGCAGAACGTGTATTTCATCAAACGCTTTATGCAAATACTGAAGGCAATCCTCCATGGAATTTTTAAGATATGTTAGTTTTGGGGCCCCACTAAAGATTCCCTTGGCATTGCCATAGCAACCCACTCACAATACTTCAACAACCATTTGATACAGGGGTGAAAATGTGGTAATGATCCACAGAGTCCAACTTACACTGTTTTTCTCCTAAATGCACAGCATAGGGAATGAAAACCGTTACGAGCCACCTAAAGGACATTTATCACATGACCTGAGATGGGCTGCTTGACTGGGGTATTTCAGTCTCATGGTTGTCACAGCCACAGAATCTTGAAATTCCCTGACTTTTCCCTGACAAATATAACATTTCCCTGACCAACTAAATTAACAAAATCACAAATTATTAGTCCTGGTAATGGCTTCCAACCTCCCCTCACAGCCAACCTCTCCACACATTTATTTATGCTTTCAGAAAGTCACATGCAGTGTACATGGATTGATAGTTTCTTAAGATAACATGGAAAAAGATTGATTTTCTTGGAAACCCAAAATAAAAATTTGTCACTTTTTAAATGCATATTTTTACGTTTTATCGCCTCACACGGTATATATTAAGTTGTCAAATTTTTATTCCCTTTTCACTTGAAAATGATGACATGGAGTCATCGAAACATAGTGTAAAACTTTTCTCGCTCATTTTTATCCGTAGATGTTTAACCCAAAATCAGCTTGTCATTTAATTTCTACCAATCCAACACATTTCATGTCTGTAAAATGTACCCCAAAATTGGACATGTTAGAAAACAAAAAGATACGAAAACAAAGTGTATGATTTCATTCACAAACCAAGCATTACGAGCCTGCATTACAATGACAAACAGTATGATTATCAGGAATCTAGCAATTGTGCTAGACAACATACATGAGTAATATCAATTTCACTTTTCCCTGACTTCTCTCAAAGACTTAAACTTTCCCTGACTCGAAATGAAATTTCCTGACTTTTCCCTGACCTTGAAGAATTTTTTTTTTCCCCTGACCATTCCCTGACCTGTGGCAACCATGAGTCTACCTACCTGTGCGCATGTACATGAAACGATTTCCCTCCTGCAGGCAACTTGACATCAGGAAAATTCCATCGTTTAGAGACTCAAATCATTTGCTTTTGTCTGAGAGAAATGTTCAGCAAAAGTTTTTAGGTTAAATTAACTTGAACCTAAAAAGAGAATTAAAAAGGCCATTGATGTTAAGCTGAACGGGCGACTAAAAAATTGGTCCCTAGTACGTACACAGAGGGGCTTGCGTTTTGTTCAGTGCACTGTGCCTTTCCATTTTGAAAACAATTTTGTGTAAAATGATTGGCTAACTTTCAGGTAAGGGACTGGAATAAACTTCACGGTTTCCAGTCGAAACTTCATACATAGTTAGGTGGGTTGTCATTCCAACAACCTTAAGTGGGATTCCTACAAGTTGTTGAAACCTTCCCCTTTGAAAAACATGCTTCCTTCTAAAAGCTTAATGTTATACATTTGAATTTCTCCAGCAGCTGTTAGCGTAGCGGTGGTTTTCTGTACTGAAAATTTTGCATCATCTTCATTCCAGTTCTCATATGAGCATTCAGTTTCTACAACTTCATTTACAAAGTAATTCACTTTCATCTTACAAATGATTCCAACCCCAAACTTCCTTTTATGCAATGCTTACACCATAAATTGCATCCTTGTGAGAGTAAAGGCCATTCCACACTCTCTTAAAGCAGCACTACTGGCGACTATTTGTATCTTTTATAAGCTAAGGTGGTTCACTTCCTTGACTGTAGTCAGCACATGTTCATGTTGCTAAGTTCATGACATCAAACAACTAGAGAACTTGAATTGTTTTCAAAGTCAATCAATTCTGTTGTGATCACTGAAGGACTTGCGTAAATATTGCAACAAATCTTGCACTGCTAAAAAATTGTGTTTCAATGCCAGTAAAATACCAGTACTCTAAAAATACATTAATAATTCATGACCCTAACAGCCTATCAGGTCACTGATAAAACGTCATGTGCATCAGCTTTATACCCAATAAAACACTCCTGTTAGTATTCTTTATATAAAGAACACTAATAAGGCATAGCTTGTTTTTCTTGTATGCTAACAAATTTCCTCTCCCAGTTTGAACCATTGTTCAGACCCCAGAGGGACAAGCTTTTTGTGGAATGTTTTTGAAGCTGTTCAAAACACTTGCAGCACATGTTTTATTGGGTCTAAAAACACTCAGCTACACCTCATGTTTTTAAACCCGATAAGACACTGCTGCTCATTTTTTAAACATTACATAAAACAATGGAAACATTTAAGGCAGCAATTACTTAACTACAGATTTTTTACACACGTCTGAATCTTTCATTAATCCAAATCATTACAATCTTGTTTGAAACCTCACAAAACTGTTTACTTTTTTATGTAAATTATGTCTCGATCAATTCCAAGAGCTAAAGCCTTGACAGCACAACTTGATTCTTTGTGAGAACCTTCCCAATAGGGTATTTGACCATAATAACTCGCAAAGTCATGGCGAATTTGACCAATTTTTTTCTTGGGGGGGGGGGAGGGGTGGGATGGGCACTCTTGAAACTGATCAAGACATTACAGAAATAGACCAAATCGGCTAACTCAATGTTGTACCCAATTCAAATCCTTTGGGAATAAAATGTTTTGTTCCAAGTATTTCCATACCATTTAAATGTGAATGCTACATACAGTAATACAATAAACAAAGAATCTTAACCCCGGGAGATTTGAATTGGGTAAAACATTGAGTTAGCCGATTAGGTCTATGCTACAAAGAGACATGGACAAAAGTAGGCGTTTAAGGCATCGTAATTTTGACAAAAATTTGAAATTCAAAAAAATTATACTTCTTGTTTTGCGAGTTGGTGATCTTGATCAATTGAGCCTACGTAAAATATTATTTTAAAAAGGTTGAACTCATAGCTTAAAGTCAAGTGCTTCCTCATCGGGGTACAGCATAAGAAGTGATCCCTATCTTCGTAGGCTGCAATGACTTTCTGTGAAAACGATTCAAAAACTCAGAACTGAACCAGAACTTACCTTGGAACCTACAACAAAAGCGAACATCCTCAGTCTCAGCCAAAAAACAAAGATGGCGGCTGTCCGCCGGCATGTCAACATTCGTTTCCAGTTTCTCGCTCCTTTTATTAGTACCCATTCTCTCTGAGGAGCGTGTGCATCCACAGGCCACCCAATGCACGACTTTTCGTTTATTTGCTTCGAGTTATTCCCTTAATGCCCGTACAGTCACCACGCAATGTCGAAGTGTATTAGTTTTGTTGTTTAGTCACTGGTTGCTTTGAGGGCCATACGCAACAGCCTTGTTGCTGTTGTTTTCAGTTTATGCCATTATAGAGCGTTTTCACGGGACTGCACGGCGGCAATGTTAGTGTCGCAAAACAAATAAACCAACCAACCAAAACAAAAGCAGACTCAAATTCCCCAAGGACTAGTCTGCGACATCAACATGCCCATCATTTCTTTATGCAAATATTTTCTTTTATTTCTGTTAAAACATTTCATGTTAAAACATATGACCACTGATCACGTGGTTGACAACACTCGTTTGCAAGTAATAGCATGTGTTTCCTTTCTTGGTTACACTTAAAAGGGATTGGAAGAGCTTAGAAACGATCCTGGGGCTGCAACTGGAAAAGGTTGTAGGACACACCGCTTAGGACAACTGAATAAGGCCCCGTCCACACGTATTCGTTTTCATTTGAAAGCGCAACTTTTTCCCTCCGTTTTCAAAAGAATTCGCGTCCACACGCACACGCAAAAACAGCGTTTTCAAAAAGTTCCACTCTGGAGAGCGTTTTTGAAAAGTTCCGTTTTAAGTGACCTTTTTTATCGGATACGTGTGGACGAAAACCGTATCCGTAAAGAAAAAGTTGCGTTTTCAAATGAAAACGGATAGGTGTGGACGGGGCGTAACTTTCTTTAATATTTTTGATCTTCAGAAATACATTCAAGGATGGTCATCGTTGTGGCAGAAAATAAATAAACTTTATTTTTGAGGGTGATGCTTAACCCCTGAGTCGTGTAGTTCTACAAAGAAAAATTTATGGTCCTCCACAAATCAAATCAAACGTCGGCATTTGCAGAGATGGGAAAACCGGAGTACCAGGATATAAAATGGCGGAGCAGGTTATATAACCAATATCATCGCACAAACGCTTGAAAACAAACGCTGACGCTCATATCACTCTAATATGAGTCATTGTGTGACTCTTTTGAGCGGAGGACTGAGTAAAGCGTTTGCCGCAGTACTTGCAGTGATATGGCTTTTCACCAGTGTGGATTCTCTCATGCGCAGCAAGGTTCCCGGATTGAGCAAAGGTCTTGGAACAGAACTTGCACTGAAATGGCTTCTCTCCACTGTGGATGCGCATATGAACCTAACATAGAACACAACAGCATATAAATTCATGCTCTGAAATTCATTGTATATTCTATTAAAAGGTAATGTTTAGAACTTTGAGGTATTAGTCATAAATAACGTTGCATTATAAAATTTGTTTTTATCGAACGTTATCTTTACTTATTAAACGAAAGAAGTTATTTGGGTGATATGAATGTTTCTGTGACTGATATGAATAAATTCTAAAGAAAAAACTATCTAATGTCATCTACGGAAAATCAATCTCTCAGGAAACACGAAATCAAAGTAAATGAAGTGAACATACAAACAGAAATTAAATACCCTTAAGGTTCCTGATCGAGAAAACGTTTTCAAACAGACAGGGCACTGGGGTCGATCTAACAGTTGTCTTCTGCTTGTTGGTCTGACGTCAGCATGATTTTGACAAAAGTAACCAAGCCTTGTCATATCAGAATCAGCTGGGGGCCTGGGATGAGTCTCTGTCAGTGTTTGAAGGGTTTCTACTTGTTTTTCATTCACCTCCACTTCTGGCGAGAGACATCTTGCGGTCATTTTGGAGGCGCCTGAAAATACTACATTTGTGACTGCTTCATCTGCTCTAGGAGGATCTCTGCAGGGCGTTGATGCCAGACAAATCAAAGGACTGAAAATAGGGGCAAAACGGATATTCAGCGTCTTCTCTCCAGTTTCTAGCCTACTGAAGGTGGGTTACGATATTGTTCTTGTAAAACTGTGTCAACTATAGAATAAGAATGACTGCACAGTGATCTGCCGTTATATTACCTCCTTTCGAACTTGAGAAAATTATCAGAGGGGTGCAAAATGTACCTTTCTTCCACATGATCGTTTTAGAAGAGTCGTATTTGTAGGGAGAGAAGTTAGAATCTACTAAATTAGTGCGAGGCAGGCTAAACTTTTCCACACTTACCGTTGGAAGTTGGGTGTGTGGAAATCCCTTGGGAATTGATCATACGGGCAGGGTACCACAGAATTCCTGCCACATTGTGGTACCCCAAAAGCAGCTGAGGCACTTGACTGTGGTATAACAGCAATCGGACAGGGATATCGCTTACAGTTAATCGGATAATGACGGTGATAATGAAGTCCAATGGGATGGTACCAGCCTTCCTTGTCATCAGCAACATGCTTAACTGAAACTCATAAAAATTCACGTGAGTTCTTTTAAAATGAAACTTGAAAATGAACGGCACGATCAACATCCTTCCACAGGAGGGTAATACAATTTACCATCAACCAAATCGACCTTTTTTTTTCCGCAGTATTAGTTGTTTTCTACTCACTGACGCATTCCCAGCCAACAACAAAACAGAAGAGCTTGTTTCTTTCTCTTTCTTTAAAGCTATATTACGAATAGCATGCATACCTTGTCGACGTCCTATATAAGGTCGAAAAGCAGTCGTTCGGTTTGTCTCACGATTCATATTTCGTTCACCTGCGCTTTTCCCTTAAGAGCTACAGCTCTGTTGAAAAACAGCAGTTTTATGAAAAAATACAGTACCGTGTACCATATTTCAAACAATCGACTGGGCGATGTCCCTGTAAACCATAGAAACAGAATAACATTTGACAAGTACCGACTATTTTGGCCAATCATAGTCACGCGGCAGTTAAATCAAACAAGACACGTCTCTGAAAAGCTTTTGTTCGGTCCGCAGCAAACATTTCGAGGAAGACTGTTGCCATGGCCATGATAATAGCAGCCACTCCTTCAACATTTCACACCGCACAGTACATTTCCTGTTGCTGTTGTTCAAAATTAGAATAAATAAAATAGTTATTTTTTTGCGGCTGGTTTATAGCAGTCAGCATTTTGCAGTAGTGGTGTTAAAGTACGTCAAAACGAGAACACTAGAAAGCGAAACAGTTTAAGGGCAAGTCATTGCATGATTGTTTCTATGGTGATGAAAGGTAAACAAAACAGGAAAATCCAAAGCAGTTTTTAAAGCAAGCTTATGATTTTTAATACAAAATATGATCACAAATGCCAATATTATCACAACCATCACTAGCACATCGTCAGAAGTCATTGCCTGGCATTGAGGGAAATTTTGAAAGCCAGGTCGGCAGCACCCTGCTAGCAGAGCCTTTCTTTTGCGTGCGACAAAAGGAGCCTCTGCTCGCAGGGTGGAGCGACAGTGGCATCAGTGCTAGGTATTAAATTATACAAATTGTATAAACAGAGTCTGCACAACAGTTTAGTGCTTAGTGACCTGCGCAAAGAGTGAAAGCAAGGCTATGGTAGACAATCTAGGGCCGGTGGCCCGAAGCCTGGTTTGCGCAAACCATTGGTTAAGAGGTATCAAAACCTATACGTTTCCATGGTATTTAACGCTGGTTAGCGCTAACCATGCTTCGAGCAACCCGGGCCTAATAGACAATTTTCAGGACGGCGTCATTTGACCACAACTACTGGATATCATTTGGGTTTTGCTTTATCATCCCAGTGGGGTTTGAACGACTGCAGTGCTAATTAGCTTGAGAAATGCAAGACCTGAAGGATTCTGGTAGTCGTAGCCAAATGACACCATTACGCAAATGTCCTATTGATGTTGCTTTTGTATCCAAACAAACTCAATTCCAGCCTCGCTCCCACTAGAAGGCCACGTCACTGAGCGAACAACCAATAAATGGAGGCTTCTGGGATAGACTATTCGTTTCATACTTCAGCCTCTTTTTCAAAGCCAGTCTAAATGCAAAGTCTTACTTATGAAAATGAGTTTTTCGTCATATGCAAAGTAAAACTGGTTACCACCACAAAGCGGTCGCATTTAGACTCGCTTTGAAACTGGGAAATGGCCTTTTTACAAACTCAGCTGATTGTTACGCCAGTGTCGCATAAGTAAACTGGAACTAAACTGTACGAAAATTTTGTACAAATAAAGATATGAAGTGCATTTTACATAAATTTAGAAAGCACTATTTCTCAGAAAAAATTGACAATGTTTTAAGCGAAAAGGTGACTTGAAGGGCTGTATGCATGAGTGTCTTCAGTAACGATGTATAACTTACGCTTATAATATAAGCTGAGAAATTTCGGAGATTTGATTGGTTGATAGTATCGCCATTTCCGCGTAATAGTGGTATAACAGCGAAAATGGTATAACAGCAGTGGTATAACAGCAAAAATTTCTCGGCTTCCATTATAAACAAATAATAGCATGACTTGTACGTGGTATTTGGCAATAATACCGCCTCGTGATATTTCAAATTCTCCAAATACCACTCGCCACTTTGCGGCTCGTGGTATTTTGGACAATTTTGAAATATCACTCGCGGTATTATTGCCAAATACCACTACAGGTCATGCTATTACCTATACAAACAAAAATATTGTTGCAAGTCAAACGCAAACATTGAGGGCTACAGGATGAACACAGGGAAGAATAAACTTCTGGTCTCTTTTGTTTTTTTTTTAAAGGTGTTCAGCACCATTCATTGCTTAGAATTCAGCCACTGTTTGATGAAATAACCGAAATGCGAAAAAACAGTCACTCGAGGCGTTTATGCATGCAGCCCTTCACTTGTTACTTTTCCTATAGTTTCATCTGAACTTTCGTAAAATTCCTAACAAACGGAAATTGTTCTCTTTCACTCTCTTAGTTCAATGTAAGAAAAAATATCATCTGCTTTTGGAAATGCACATATAGCCAACTTTAACACTACCAAACCTATGCTCTATCTTGTTACTATTCTCAAGTGTCCACACTTGAAGCAATTTCCCTTGTGTACTGCATATAGCAGCAAAAACCCTGGGGCGATAGTTCAAGACAAAAGTCCAGGACTAAAGAAATCATGGCAATAATCCTAATCTGATTAACCCAAGCACATATTACAGGCAGCAAAACAAACAAACGAACAAATAGTAAACCTGACACAAAAACTCGATCCATCTTTAAAAACAAATAAATAAATAAAACGAAATAAAAATAGCTAATGTTGAGAATAAAATGGCCGATATAGGAATAATTGCCTTCGCGTCTATTAATCAAGGGTTTTGAGTTTTCCTATCTTCTCCTTTCGTTCTCCTTCGTCCTTCCTCCTTGCCGTTCCTCTGCCATCACAGTTCGTTCTGACATCGGTTCAGTAGCCAAAGTTCTTGAACGTTTTACTCAGCGTCATGAAGTATATCTGTCCGCTTGAACTCGAGCGAGAAGCAAAGAACACCTACCATAAACAAAGGTAAATATTAGAAGGAAACATTAACTTATTTCCTGACAAACTAACACAGCTGAACTCAACAATTTAACCTGCTGGGTTTGCGATGTAAAAACACATTTGCTGACAAATTGCCTTACTTTTGAACTAATGTAGGGTGACAAAATGACTATAAAACTGTGTGACAAGGCAAAAAGAAGCAAAGATGATCACAATTTTCCGCATGGAAAGTGTGCAAACTCACCTTTTCGTTTCTTTCACACAGGAACCTGAATGTCTGTGCTCTCTTATGCATGAATACTCCATCCAAAAGCCCATTTTCCACTGAGCGGACCTCAATGGCTTTTTCGCCCCAACCCATGATCTGTCCAGAGCCAATATGGGCTGGATTGACAAAAAGATTACGTATCTTAGTATACATTGACTCTTGATCAACAGTTATGAAAACAATACCAGAGGCAGAGAAACCCACTTCAACCACTCAGAATGAATCAAAGTGAACGTAGGTACAATAAGTCGTTAAGCAATTTTGAGAAAGGGAAAAAAAACCAATAACTTCCTCCAAAAATGAACTTGTTGGCATAAATCAACAACCAAACTTACCTATAGCATAAGGCGTCTCTCCCCACTGCAGCACAGCATGTCTCACAAGTTCACCATTCGTGTTCACATACACGCCTTCATCTACACAAAATGGCAAATTGAGACTGTGTAACTCTTCAATAAAACAGTAATGGAGCCAAGCGGATGTCAATAGCTCAATTAGGTTCATAAAGAGAGCAGAATATGATAAAACAAAAAAAAAACAAATTAACTGACAGCTCATAAAATACTTACTGTTGAAACAAAGAAGAAGTTCCAGGCCACTTGAACCTTTATGAAAACAATGGGATTCGCATAAGTAACATGGGCATGCAAAATTATTATTTCCACCTTGGAGTTAAACATGGATAAATGTTTGTGATTTTAAGCAATTGAAGAGCTGATGGCAAAAAGGGCTTAAGTAGAGGATTTCGTGAAAAAGACAACGGTTATAAAAGGCTCCAATTTTGCATGATGCCTTCAGTACAACTAAAGTCAGTGCTCTGTTGTAGTCTCTTTGCCCTTCAATTTTAAGACATCACCATGCAAAGAACAAATTTTCCCACAGTGGCCTGTCTTTTAAATCTTTTATTGAACAATGGAAACCTTTATTTCTTCCCAAACTGACAGACAGATACTTTTTATGAGATCAGCATAGCAGCTTGAAAATGTGCATACACTTCCAAAAAAAAACCTTTAATCATTTCCAAATTGTCTAGAAAACAATACTTACTTGGCAAAGGAATAATAGCATGAGCCTGGAACTTTTCTTGAAGCTTTTGAACCATAGAAAAAAAACAAAATAAGTGACATCATAACAAGAAATTGCTCTGTTATTGTTATCACTCTTGTTGTTATTAGTATTACTGTTAATAATAGTAGTGTATTAACATTTGCCTCACAATGTAGTCAATTGACTACATTGACTTACTGTTAGTCTTCATCAAGCAATGGAGTTGACTGGTAACACTCCACCATTTGTTTCATGGGATTGGAAAGCTGGAGATCACACAGACACTAACACCTGTTCAAGTTTCTATGGTTATTGTTCGCAGTAAGCAGTTAAAATGCTGCAAGCTACATCCGAAGTGACTACATTGGGAGACAAACGATAATACACCACATTATCCATGATGAACCACAACCTCTTCATCAGCAGTGTTATCATTATTATTAATATTATTATTAATATTATAATGCTGTTGAGGAAAAGGTTGTGGTTCATCGTCGATAATGTGGTGTATTATTGTTAATACACATTGTTTACACCGTTAATAATAATAAGAGGTGGTGGTGGTAGTAGCAGTAGCAGTAGCAGTAGCAGTAGCAGTAGCAGTAGCAGTAGCAGTAGCAGTAGCAGTAGCAGTAGCAGTAGCAGTAGCAGTAGCAGTAGCAGTAGCAGTAGCAGTAGTAGTAGTAGTAGTAGTAGTAGTAGTAGTAGTAGTAGTAGTATTGGCATTAGTAGTACTTTTAGAAGTCGTATTAGCCTCACTACTGAAAGTCGAAGAGAGACAGCCGCTGAAGATTAAGCTACTACTAACCTGGCTGGGTATAAACAAATCATTCACAGAAGCCGAATCCAAGTCCACTGCATGGAAACCTGGGAAGGCAACAATTCTTTCAATTAATAAACACTGCTAATATTTACAGACACTCATAACTTGGGACACCATTTTTCTCACCTATCTCAGAGGAGTAACAAACTTTTAGTCTACTGTTTTCGGCTTCTATCGTAACGTTAAGCATCAGCGGTCGGTGCACCAAGTTAGGAAATGACTGTAAAGAGTAAAATCATGTCAGCTGCTTCCTTAGTAGGAGCGACAAAATTTGCCAGTTATGTAATATTGTCTCAAACATAGATGGCCATTATACTAACCTTGAAAGCCATAAATTTGTGATACGGTTTTGGTGCCCATGCATAAACTTCAATCTTGTCTTCCGTAGCAATGGCAAGAAATTTTATGCGATGGAAATTTACTGCAAAGGAAAAAAATAGGGTGATTGTTCTCTTGTTCTTGTAAATGTACAAAAGGTTGGCATGAACTTACCAACTTTATAATGAACACACCCTTCAAGATCACCAACTGTTGTGTAACCTCGCTGCCTTCGATGATGGTCAGCCTAAACAAATACAGATTGTATGAGAATGCATTCCACTCCTTGGTATGGCCTTTAACTATTCAAATTACCCTTGCCATTTTTTGCCTCTTGCTCTACAAAAAGTTCCTATTACCTCAAAAAGCAAAGTTGGCGGACAAGGCAAGTACGACCTGCTAACTACATGTATTTAGACATTTAGTTGGTCACTCCTTGAAACAGCACCATTATGTACAATGACAAATGGCACCACACAAGAGCACTGCAAAGTAACTTTTATTTGCATAGACAAACTTAAAATGTGAAACTCGAAAACACCTAGTATGGCAGGATAATCAGCAAACAGGACAACAGGAAGCTACTGTCACTAAATTCTTGTTTCCGATGCCCACACCTCAGTGACAGACACAAGCTCTGGTATGTACAACAAATCTTACCTCTTCTCCTTTGAGAATCTTTGCTTTAAGCCAAGATAAATAATATACACGGAGTCTGTTTTGTTTTCCTAGGAAAAAGATAATAATTTTAAGTGTTTAAGAACCATGAATATGTGAAATTCCTGATAAAACTGTCAAAACACAAAAAGTCTCACCACTGATGGAAATGAGCACGTTTATTCCTTCAAGAACATCTATTTGCTGAAATCTTCGTCTAGAAATCAGTTGAAAAACTGAAGAAAAAAGAAAAAAAGATTGCAACAATATTAAAAAAGTTGAAAACTACATCTATATTAAGAGGTAACCAAACCTTCAGTAAAGCATTTATCTTATGTCACTGAAATGTTCCCACCTTTTCCGTATCCACTACGGTCCAATAAGTACAATCCGGTCTCTGTACCCACAATGAGATTAACACCTTTTGACAACACAGACAGGAAAAAAAAGATTATGCAAGAAATTGGCAAGTTAAAATAAAGGTTTTTTTTTCTATAGCTTCTGACTGCATGGCCACAATTGCATGATCGAAAGAAACAAGTGCTGCAGGTTTAAAAAATTATCGAACAAGACTTTTAATGAGTTTGACATAATGGCTATCTGCACGTCTTACTTGTGAATTATTTACGCCAACAACAATGAAAATAAGCTACACATGTACAGACACCAAAATCAGAAAGAAATTATCTTGGGGTGAGTTGTTCTTAACAGGATTAGAGCTAATCTGGGTTGACTACCTGTACCTTGGCAACCTACAGCTTTTGAATAACTCAACCCGAGATCAGTGCTAATCAGGCTTCAAAGAAATCACCACAGGTTAATGTGTAAAATTGTGCCCAAAAAAAAGGTCATACAGTGTAAGAAGGAATCACTACAGATTGCAGAAGGCTTACCCCACAAAGCTCCGCACAAGATTTCTGTACGGAATTTGTACTTGTATTTTCTGATCTGGGGCATCTACGGAAAAGAAATGAGAAATGGTTCATTAGACTAAATTTAAATTTTCTTTTGAAATTATAATCCAGTTAAACTTACCCCCATATCATCTAGGCTGGCATTTGATGCTCTGTCTGGTGCCAAATTCACTGACACCTCGGATGGAGCTTGTGATTGCCGCCCAAACCCAAAGCTTCGCTGTTTGGAAAATTTTCTGTCTTTTCTAGAGTCTTGAGCAGCACCTGATGAAGCGATTGAGTCATCTGATGATTTCCGTTCAATTTCAGCCTTCTATAAAAGAAGAAATTCAGAACACTGTTTATTCCTCCACCAGGAAGGAGGATCACTCAGATTTAAAAAAGTATTCTTGTGTCACTACACTTGAATCATTTAGCAGGCTTTAAAGCCACTATCTTATTAACTATGATCAATCGGGAATACGCCACTATCTGACATTTCAGTCCCAGTAGTATTCAGGGTCAAGTTGTTCGAAGAGTGGATAGCACTAGCACTATCTACTGGATAACTCAATTAGATGTGCTAGTGATTTTCTGGGGGAATAGCGTTATCCACCTTTTCAACAACCAAGACCAGGGCCGAGTTGTTCGAAGCAGGGTTAGTGTTAACCCAGGATAAATACCATGACAACATGTAGGTTTTAATTGGACTCAACCCGGGGTTAAGGCTAACGCTGCTTTGGACAATTTGGCCCAGGACATTTGGCACCTGAATCTAGTTTAATGGCTTAGCTCCAACACATCTCTGTTGCTCATTAGTAGTGCATTTGAGCTAGTAACTGGATGGCCATTGGCTTGACCCCTCTTAGGACCCACGCCTTGAGTGTCAATCCTCTGGGAGAATCAGGTGAATTTTTTAATGACTGGTTTCACACTCATCATCACAATTACCACAAGTCTACCCTAACATACATTACCTAACAACCAATGTTCTACCCCCTGCTGGTAAGAAATAAAGCCTTCTGTTCAATTGTACATCGTACTTCTCACCAACCTTTACTTTTTGTGGCTGTGTGGGTAAAACATCTGGCAGATTGTTTGTCAGGGGTCGGGCGGGGCTGTTTGATTCACCAATGCTGGCAGTTGATGCACTATCCTAAAAGACACAAGTTTGTTTGTTTGTTTTTTTAACTGAAGACGACTTCTTACATCCAATAGGTCAGTAACAGGACAGTCATAACCTAGGGAGGAGGGAGGAAGTTGAGAGAAATTGAATTCTGGTAACTGGTTCACTTATGTCCAGAAATGCAAGTAATTAGATGCACAGTCAATTTTGATATCCATCACGAAGTGTCCTCTGAGCTTCTAAATGTAAGTGTCTATGCTTACTTGAAAATCACAGTTTGGAGGACACTTTGTGACGTTTATTACTCGTATTTCTGGACACAAGTGCTGTTGAAGTTGAGGAGAAGAGGAAGGGGTCACTTCGTGATGCATATCAAAATCAGCGTGCATCTAATTACTTGCATTTCTGAACATATCTGAACAGATTAGCAGGCCATGAAGGTCACAATTGTAATAGATAAGAATAACTCATAATAAAAGTAATAAAGAGAACTCAGGAGGCATCGTCTTGGGGCTTCTCTGGGGTTCTCAAGCTTCAAAGAAATACAGATATTTTGAGGGACAAAAGCTCTGACACTATACATTCACTAATGCACCTTGGCAAAATGTCAGTAAAAAATGAAATCACAAGAAAAAACACAACTTACTTCTGAGTCATTATCATCTTCTTTTACAACCATTGTATTGTACTCGTCATTGTCTTCTTCATGAACTGAAGGAGTGAAGGTGTAAGATTCAGACAAATAAGAGCACCATAACACAAAACAGATATACAGCCCAGGATCACTACCTTATCTCACACAGTCAGAAAAAAAAATTGAAAAGTATTTGCAACAAACGTGAAGTTATGTACTTTCTCTCTGTGGCCTCAATGTAAGGTCTCCATCCAGCTGATCTCCCAAGGAAGCTGATCTGAAAACACCGTATTTTTTTTATTTATGACCTGAAGAACTTAAAGCTGATTTTAATTTACACACTCAATTTTAGGTCCTGCCAGTAGGTAGCTACAGTACGTGATGGAAGCCTTAATGAACCTTTGGTGGAGTGGACAAAGAACTGCTTATATAAGATACACGGCAAAAGCTTTGGTATCAGAATGTCTGAATATGACTGTAATGATTCCCTTGTTGGAAAATGTGTGTTGAGTTCTCGTCCATTTGGTGATCCATGGACAATGAAGTTGGCAATACTAAAGAGCCTCAACACCATGTTTACATGGAATATTATACCCTTACTGTGCAGAAAGAGAAAGATGACAAAAGCAAAATTCGATGCACATATAGTCCAATATTTGGGTGTGGAGGTCAACAAAGTCAAACTTGACTAACCGATGGTGTGAGTGGTTTGATGCAGTGAGGGTGTCATCTGCATTCATTGTTACAAAGCTGTCAACACTAGTGTCCAAGAACACATCATTATCGTAACCACCAGTGGCACCCACGTATTGTGGAGGGACGTGGTTCTGATTCATTTCCTATCAAGATAAAAAGAACAATAAAATGTTACATTCAACCAACTGCTTAAGCACAACATGACACCAATAATAAATTATGTTCTTGTCATAGAGTGAACATTCACAAAATTCATTGGCATTTGACCACAGGCGGAGTTCTCAGCCACAGAGAGATCACCCAGCTTGTATTGTGGATGCCAGCAGTCTCCTTACTCATGATGGCAATATTGCCAAGCAATGGTATGAATACTACAGGGAGCTGTATAACTATCAGCTGTCAGTGGAAGAGGAAGTTCTGGATGAGCTTAAGGACCTGACCCCTACAAGTGATGAAGCTCAACCACTAATCCTCAATCACGAAGTAGAAGCAGCTATTAGGAGCCTCAAGACCGGCAAGTCTCCAGGCATTGATGAGATACTAGCCAAGTTACAGATACATGGTAACAGCTTCCTTAGCTTGGTAAAAGGAAGTAAGCCTACAATCAGGGGCAAAATTAGTTGAGACACCAACCCATCCCCACTGCTAATATTGCACTCCCCTGCCCCCCCCCCCCACCATTTCAATGTTGCAAACACTTGACAGTGTCCACAGAGTGCTTCAACATTGAAAATGGGGGAGGGGGTTGCTATGGCAGAAAAAGGTGTTTCTCTTCAGCTAGGAAAGGAGACCCCTTGGCGAAAGAGTGTTTGTTTTGCTCAAATGTCTCAACACTTTTGTCCCTGATTGTAGGTGGTTTAGTCATGTGTCATGTGCTAAAGGTACCCTCACCAACACCATCCTCGCAGAATCTGTGGAAGGAACATGCAAGTGTGGTAGGCCTCCCCACTCCCCCATTTTCTGATTGCAGGATGTGTCTGCTTACAGGAACTTTGACTCATTTTTTATGGGATACCAATACAATATAACTAACACCATGTTAGTCTCAGAATCATCCGTCTAAAGTTGGAAATCACAGGAAGTACAGTCTACAAACATTTCAAGATTAGAGTGCAGATAAATGGATTAAGGTAATAGACCCTTTGCATAAATGGCACTAGTACTTGAATAACAATACTTATACATCTTAAGCCTCGCGGTGATGCTTTCTAAACAAAGGATTTTTCTCCTGTATGTGAGGCTTAAGATGTATCAGTATTGTTATTCAAATATTAGCACCATTTATGCAGAGGGTCTATGACCATAATTATTTGGATACTTACCGGGCTACTCCCACTACTGCTCTTCCTTGGTGGATAATTATTCCCTGCAGAAATAATGAATGACCCAAAGCATGTTACCCACAAGTTAAATGGTGTAAATTGTAAATTTTAATTGTCCTCCCTCATAAAATAAATTTTGCCTTAAACCCCTCTTTTTCCTTATCAATGTTATGATTCTTTGTTAAAAAGAGTATGCTGCTTTCTTACCTCGTCCAAATGTCCCTCCCTGCATAAGGGTTAGATTTCTTCTCAGTGTTGACTGCACATTAACAATGCTAAGGATAAGAAAAACACAAGAGATGACAGGTTTATAATGTGACAGTTGCTTGCTTGAGTGTTACACAACAACAGTTTCTCACCCCATTTCCTCAGCAATCATTCCTGCTAACAACTGTTCGTCTTCTTCCTCACTGCCAGAATACTGAAATTCTTCTTCATGCTCAGGAGGAGGAGCTGCACATAACAATAATAAGAAACCTTTAATGAATTTGGCACCCTGAAGCCCTATGAAAGTTTTGTGTTTGACGACAATGATCTGATGTGATCAAAAGTACCACCCTCTTTAAAAATGAAAGAGCAAGCCCTTTAAGGCAGAGCATTTCAACCTACCTTTCTTCTTCTTCATCCTGTCAATAAAATCCTTCAACTCTATCCTTATTTTTCTTTCATGTGACCTGGCATCTCGAATAAACTCATGCTGCAAATTAATAAAAAATTGCAAGGGAAACAACATCAGTTTTGAGCTGAGTTGCAAAATTAATGAAGATCAAACAAGGAGATGAGAAACAAATTCAAGCCAAAACTTTTATGCACCTGTAAGAGTTGATCAGCTGTAGGTCTTTGATGATAATCTTTAATTAAACAAGTGTTAACAAAGTTGTGGAATTTCTTAGACCATGCCTTCTTGGACTTAAGTTTAGGGGGTTCACTCCGTGGGATGAGAAACAAGGCTCTCATTGGATGCATGTCACACAGAGCTGTGGAGTAAAGAATATTAAATAATAAACAATATTTATTAGGGTCATTCATTGGACCAAAACGAGGCATTTCCTCTCGTGAACATATGGCATTTAAAATCAAGTATACTCACGTGGCTGTGTTTCTGCCATCTCAATTGATGTGATTCCAATAGACCACATGTCACACTGAAACAACACACAATCAATAAGAAAGGTAAGAACTTAGGGCACTTTCCATTTGACAGAACTGACCGGCCAGACCGGGCATTTGGGAGGGCTAACTCTAAAACGCCTTCAAAATAACACACTTCTCGAGCATGATATATACTCCTCTTAAAGAATGTGAGGGATATCATGCAACTGTTTGCTGAAATTGTTGAATTTTGTTTGCAAACTGACTGGTCTGGCCGGCCAGTTCTGACAAAAGGAAAGCGCCCTGAGTTGCCATTTCCTTCCCACGTGTATGAATGCAACCAAAATTAATATCATTGACAAATGCAAATCAATTCATGCAAAATATTGTTGATAGCCATACACTGACAGGTACATGTACATGTACATGTACATGTCATACCCTGTTGTCGTAAGTGGCATCAGGTTGCTCATCACATGCTATAACCTCTGGAGCCATCCTGCAACAAAATATTTGAATCACTGTTAATTCTGGGTATCTGAATACAAACACTGTTATTATAGGCCCATTTACACTATAGGAAAAACCAAACCCATTGAAAAGTGGTCTGGATCAACTTTTTTTTTACCGTTTACACAGGTAACAATTCAGTTTGGCCCATTAAAAAGTTGGTACGGACCATATACTTTTGCTGTGTAAACTACGCACACCAGTTTTTTATGAAATGGATCTGGACCTGTGTTTTTCTGGTTTGGGGCCTCCCCAAACAGGAAAAAAACTAGTCTGGACCCCTTTTTGCAGTAAAAGTCTGGTTTTGATTCTGAAAATCAGTAGACAAGGGTAAGCAGTGTGCTATTAACAGGGCCTTAAGGCCATTTTTTTCATGAGCCAAACCTAATATTGTTATCTGTGTAAACGGTAAAAAAAAAAGTTGATCCAGACCACTTTTTAACTGGTCCGGACCCGGTTTTCCTTGTAGTGTAAATGGGCCTTATAACAGGGTTCATCTTGATAACTTGACAAGATGAACTGCATCGCTAAATGCATGTTGGGTGCCTGGGGGTTCCAGGGGGTTTCCACTGGAGTGCGGCCAGCCAGCCCCTGGACCAAGTTACACTCCCATGGCTGACAATCCCTGCAACGTAGTCATGAGCCCCAGGCATCCAGGTACTTGTCACACTGACAAGCAGCAGAAATAGGGGGGGGGGGG